>JASSKH010000040.1:2495000-2810005 GCA_031763025.1 Macrocystis pyrifera
AAAAACAAAAACAAAAAAATATGGGAAAAAAAAGAGCGCCCGGCGCATAAGGTCTGCAACAGCCAATAGCACTGACGAAAATGTTAGCGCATATCGCTCTGGACGGCAATATAAGGAACGGTTGGTATTCACATTTATGTGTAAAAGCTCCTTATGTTTCCGGCCAGAGTGGTGTCATACCTCTGTACCGCTCGCGACCGTGTCCCACCGTAGGCGGGGGGACGAAGAGAAAAGCGGGCATCAGTTCCGCCGAGCTTTTTAGCTGCATTCTGCGAAAATGATATATAACTGGTACTTGGTATACAATGTACAACATTTCGAACTGCATACCGGTATTTCCAAGGGGAAGTATGGTAGGGTGTACACGTACCACATTACAATACCGGGAGGTTTTAATTGCTCGGTAAAATACCCTACCGAACCTTACCGCAGTGTTCGGTACGGCCGCCATACCCTGTACCGCACACTCCGGCGAGGTTCGGTACGAGGTCGATATCGGCACCCGACACTTCGGTAAGTTCGGTACGTCCACGAAAAATACCCCGGGTACCGGTTGCACCCTACCGAACATACCCTTGCATTTTTTTCCGAGTTTTTTTTTCTTTTTCCTTGCGTGCCGTGATTTTTTAGTTGCATACGGCGTAAATGAAACAACAACATATGTCCGACAGTTGATTTACATTACAAAAAAAAACATGTTTTCATAGCTTTCGAACGGCTGAAAAACCAATACGCCCACTTCTCTTTCCCCAACAAAACTACGTATTTTTCTTTGGTTCGGTTGCCAACCCCCAAATATAAATTATTTCCGCTAATATTAGTTCACGCGGACGCCTTCATATATACGTCGATGGGTACGTATACTTTGCAATACTTTACTTCGACAAAAAACGAAAAGACGGGAGGTCAACATGGTAGATCTGAAGCAAAAGCGCGGGGGAAAAAAAGGCGGGGGCGCAGAGGGGGGGCGGAGGGGCAGCGGTATGGTATGCTATGCTTGTGCAGAAGCTTGCCTTGAGCTCTTCAATGGGCAGGTTGATGTATCGGACGATGTTTCCGCCGACAATGTTTCCCAAGAAACTCACGGAGTACGACCTGCGGACAGCCGAGGACGGTGACAGGGAAAAGGGGGAGAAAAATGGGAAACGGAGACGACGTAAACGACGGCACCGGACATGACGTACGACACCAGTAGAACATGCACACATAGAACACGTGTGTGGGTAGTGTTGTCTTGACATGATACCGTCCTTCCTGCATACTCAACGACATCAACACACCCAGAGTCCGTCCAAGGTTCTTCATCCTAAAAATATGCAAGCCCTGCAGTCACAGAATATTGAAGACAAGAGAAAACAAAAAAACAAAATCGCGAAGGAGTCGCCGGCGGTAGAACGGGTACATACGCACCGTTCATGGGGAGGACAACATGTAGCCCGACGACGCCTACATGGAGGCGGTTTTGTCCCAGGGATGGGGGACATAAATATATCTCAAAGGCAGCCGTATCAATACGAACTCCTGCGGTAGTCTTGCGTCGACTTCGCTTAGCCTTGATTCGCCTTCGTCTGGATGGTTACGCCGTCACGCACACGCCGGTACCTGGGAAAGCCGAGGTTCGACAGTACCACCGCGCCCCCAACGTTCAGATCGGACAGATCTTCCCAACTTCTAGCTAATACGCCACACTTTCCCGCGCTCAAACCCTGGACCCACACAAACGAAGACTGAACGCCTTCCAGGGGAAAAGATCAAACCAAACACGAGCCCTTGTCCAACGCGTCTCATCGCTCACCCAACACCTACAACGCACGAAGAACAAAAACACACACGAGTCGGCTACGAGTTAGAACACGCGCCTATCATACGTAAACCATGACCCAACCCCCGTCCCCCTCCTCTCCCCCCTCCCCCTCCTTTCCCAGCACGCGCACGCACTTGTGGTACGGGTTCCGCGGGTCGTTGATGATGGAGACCATCTCGCCGGCCTTCATGGACACGAAGTCCTTGTAGAACTCCAGCGGCGTGCACATCTCGCGCTTGAAAGCCTTGTGCTTGTCCGTGAGAGCCCACTCAAACTTCGCCTCCGGGCTAGGCACGGGCCCAAAGTGGACAGAGAGAACCTTAAGCGAGACAGAGGGGGGGGGAGGCGGTCAGGGGACGCGCGGGCTTCACCGTGTGATGCAATGCGATGCTACACGATGGGATACGATGCGATCCAGCACGGGAAACCTATTAAAAATCAGAAGACAGGAGCTCTGTTTCAGGATGGATTTCTTATTTCAGAAAGTGTGCGTTCTACGCTAACTTCAGTATAACTACTCCCGAACTTCTTACTTTCCTGTGCAAAAATCTCAGCCTGCGTTTCTTAGTGCTCATTTTTCTTCTCAGGTGTCCTCCACCGTACGATGTAATGCGATGCGATGCGACGCAATGGGATGGGATGCGGTGCGAGACGGCGACGCGATGCAACGCGAAGTTACACGATGCAATGGGACACGCGCGGCAAACCGGGCGGGCGCGCGCCCGCTCGAACGTGCGTATGATAGAATGCTCCGCACGAGAGAGGCGGTCGGTCGGTTCCCCGCGCAAAAACAAATTGGATTTGTTGCACACCTCAGACAGAGAATCCATCTCTCTCTGTATGTACGTACTGTATTTATGTACTGCATGGAACAAAATTGTTTCGAAAGGCAGATCGATTCCCTATCTTGTACGATCTAGCTCATGTTGCCGGGTGGGACCCGTATAAGCTCTTATGATCTACAGCAGTAGTAGCGCACATGTTTCCTGGGTAGGATCTGTGCGACTATGCAGATCCTGCACAACTTTTCTCAACGGCAGGTGAAGAACTACAGCAGATAGATGATCGTCTAGATCATGATGCAGGTCCCGCACAACTTCTCACAAAGGCAGGTGAGGAGCTACAGATCATGATCTACAGGAGATAGATCAGATAGGTCATGATCTGCTGGAGGTGTGGTGGACTGTTGCCGACCGCCACGCCGTACTGTAGTTTCAGCCCTCACCTTGAAGACCTCTCCCATCATGCCGGCCTTGGCCTTCGTGAGGTCTTCCGCGGTGACTCCCTTCGCCATCATGTCCCTCAATCTCAGAGCGTACTCCCGCAGCTTCGTCGTGAGGAACCGGTTAACCCTGCGAGCCGCCCATCGCAAAAACACACAAGACACACGGACACACACACATGTATGTACAAAGCAAGAACAAGACACAAATATTAAGATAAAAATATCCAGATAAAACAGGTCAAGATCAGGAACAAGAGCAAGAATAAAAACTACCGCTTGGCCGGGAATATAACAGCCATTTGGAGCCTGATATGATTCCTAAACGGAGCGTATGTTTCCGGTCAAAGTGGTATAGCAGGATCAAGAATACGAAAAAAAACAAAAAAAATAAACCAGAACAAGAAGAAATAGAACAAGAACAAGGAAAAAAGACTAAACACAAACAACAAGTACAAGAACAAGAACAATGACATGAAATGCCGGTTGCACAAATATCTCCGTTTTCGGGCCTGCGGGCAGTTCGCAGTTCGGGGTTTCCACGCCGACCACCGCGCGACCGAGTGTCACAGGGGACTATGATCACCCGACAAAAGTGTGCGTGCCGAAAGACAGCAGCAATAACAGCAGCAGCAGCAGTACAAGCGCTTGCCTACAGGGATTCATTTCTTCGCTTCAGGAGCCTAGAGCAAATCAACCGCGAGACAAAATAGACACGCCGGCGGTCCAGAAACCGCGTTGCCGCTTTTGACAGCCTTGGTCGCCACCCCATACTACACCACATCCCACACCCGACCACGCCCCACCCCACTCTACCCCGCCCCACCCCATGATGCCACCACTTCACACCACACCACACCGCACCAAGCAAAGCCTGCATCCCCACCCCACCACCGTAACCAGCGACGAAGCAGTTTTCCATCGCGGCTGCCACCACCAGACTCAACCCCTCCCCCCGTCCCCCATCCACACGACAAGACAACCAAAGCCCGGGCGCTAGGGCTGTGCTCTGCTGTTCGGACGAACACACGTCGCCGACTAGTTGTTGGTTGACTACAGTAGGCATTCCAGTAGTTGTCGAGGTGTTTGCATCTGACTGGTGCGTTTGTTTTTTTTTGGCTCTACACGCGTGTGTGGTGTTCATTGACAAAGCACCATACCGATTGGTCGGCTTATCTCGCCGCCTCCACTACTTGGTACCGTATGATACGCCCCTCTGTCCAAATATGCATCCTGACATACAAGGACCGTCTGAACTAAATATGAACAACGTAGAAACGGTGGTTATATTTACGAACAGAGTGGTGCATACCACGCAAGATAACACACCCCCTTCGGACAAAATTCGAATCTGGTTTTCCCGTAAATTGGCTATTAAGGGACCCGGGACACACATGTATCCGACGAACCCCGTCACGGAAGAAAGCGCTCGACAATCAGTGTGTTTCACATTGCTTGTACATTTGAGATGCGTAAGACCGATTCTCGGTGACGATCACTCTTCCTGATGGACTAAGCGGGCGGGTGGATTCCTCTTCTGACAAGTCAGACGCTGATAGACTGACCTTTCTAACCAACAGACTGGCCCTTCTAACCAATAGCCCGACACTCCTAACCAACAGACGGCACCCTTCTAATCAACAAACTGGCCCTCACTAGCAATTGGTGGTAATGAGGCGCGACCTCAGTTCCTGCAGCGGTCAAAAATCTGCGATGCATTACGATGGGGCGAATACGGATTGTGCTACCAACACGAACGAACATCTACGGAACCGTGCCGTTTGGGTTCATTTTATTAAGAAAAAAATCGGCAGCAGCAGCAACAGACGTGGTGGCGGCGGCAACAGCAGCAGCAGCACACACGAGGCCAGGGTCAGCGTCGCCGTACGTTCGGCTTGTTGTGTCGGTTTAACCCTTGAACCCTTTGTACACGTACTCGATTTTGTTGTGTGTTTCCTGGTTCCCCAGCTCGAAATTCGGCGATTTTTTTTTACGACGAGAAATCTGCGCCTGACATGTGTCCAACAGAGCTTCTCGTAGTAGATGTCGCCGCTACTACTGCTGCACCACGTTTACAGCAGCGCTTCTCTTGCTTCTCCGTCCCCTCATCAGTAGGAGGGTGGGCCTGACAGTACCACCTGCAGCATGCCTTACGGGCACAGCCCGAACGTTGCTGTGGGCAGACACATTCTGCGTACGAGCACTCATAGAGTTGGGTTTCGTTCGGTAAAACTCGAAAAACAAAAAACCGGTATGACATTTTACGGTCTGTTTTTTGGAAACCATGGTTCAGCCATGTGCCTCTAAAAACACACGTTACCGCACCTAGCTCGACCAATTCTGACCGACTTACAACCGCACCAACACGGGAAGGTTTCGTGAGTATGTGTGCGTGCACAGAGACCACCGGGACGGGCATTGGTGCCGTGTGCGTTGAGCGCGGTGGACAAATATGGTCGAAAAATATGTTGAATCACATACACACGTACAGAGAAACGAAAAAAAAAGGCACCTACGCTCGCACGATCCGTTATGAAGAGGCTTTTTTCCCTTGGGAAACCAGTAGAAAATAAGGCTCGCGCTTCGCGCTTGTGCGCCTCATTATAAACAACATAAAACAGTAAACTGACCCTTCTAGCCAACAGAAACCGACAGACTGGCCATGCTAACCAACAAACAGCCCTTTCTAAACAACCTAAAGCAGCAGACTGTCCCTTCCGACCAATACAAACCAATTGCGACTGGTTCTTCTAACCAACAGACTGACACTTTTGACTTTTGACCAACACAAACCAGCAGACTGAGCCTTCGATTTAACACAAATCAACGGACTGACCCTTGTGATCAACAAAAAACCACCAGACTGGCATCAAAGCAACAGGCTGAGATTTCTAACCAACCAACACACTGACCAGAGCGAGCCTGATGACGTCTTGCTCTCGGGACATACGCTCTTGGGAACCACGCCGTACTTGCCGATCAAGTTCGTCACCATATCCCATTGACCTGGGGGGAGGTAAAGAAAAAAATATATATGGCAGAGGTGAAGCGACAAAACAAAACAGCAGTATAACCATTCCTGGTGTCGAACAAGCCGAGGTGCTTATATACCCGTTTGTGTATTGTATGTTTTTTTGTATCTCCACAGGAGACCATGTGGTGTTTTTATTGCGGGCGATCGGCGGGAAAAACCTTGAACCTTTTCTTAAACTTCCACTTCGTTGACTTTCATGTCGACAGGCTGTCGTCATGTCTGTTTTTTTTTTTCAAAGAGACGAAACGAAACGAAATGAAACCGAACAAAAACTCTTGTATTCTTCTCCTGTTCACCGTGGACTATGTACATATATGTCCCGGGGAGTGACATACTACAGCAGGATCCGGTGGCGTTTCTATTTCGGGCGATCCGAAAGTAAACCCTCAGTTATTTCTAGTTTTTTTTTTCAAGTCGACGGCTGATGTTATGCTTCTTTCGCAACATAAAACTAAACAAAACAAGTAAAAAATCGAGCAACCCAACGCAACGCACTCCACCGCAACAAAACCCGCTAGTATCGATCAACACGTAGACACGCACGCACACGTTACAGCAGTCATGTACCACGGTGCACGATGATGCACATGATGATGCCCCTCTTGAACGACAGAGGCAAAACGACAAAAACAAAAATCGAGCGAGGAAACAACCATTCATGCTGAATTGACCAATCAACACCTCCCGTGGGTACGCGCATGCTGCTTGCCGGTGTTATCACATTAGCTCAGTGTCAATAATTCATAAAAATCGCGTCAACTCTTTATCACTAATACGGGTGGGCATATGTAATAAGAATCAGAACCCACGATGGACCCAAAACCCATGCACCCCCCGTATGTTTACGCACCATATTTGGTTCTGATTATCGTATTTTTTCCCCCCATAAATACCACTCGAAATTACGACCTGGTATTACCTGTAGTACCCTTCCATCCCCAAACCCGTCCCCACTCCCAACCGTGACGAGGGACCGTATATTTCCAGCGGCGTTGTGAGAGTACTATTACGCCAACCACTGTTCCATAAGCACGCCATTGAGATATTTCAGACGTATCGTCGATGAGTTCGCACAGAGGGGGATGCCATCGTTTTGCAATGCACGATTTTTCCAGACCGGGAAGAAAGGTTGCCAGAACATGCCGAACAGACGAGGCGTTTTCGGAAAGATTTGGTCGATCGATCGAGAAGAGCCTTTCGAAAATAGAACGTTCGACTTGGTTATTAATAGCGCCCTTCACGTTCCGTTGTCGGGTGGTCGAGCGCTTAACAAACGATCGCACAACCCCCTGTGCGAACTCAACGCTCTTTTACTGGTGGATTTGCAACAACAAAGGTAACAATCGTCCTGGTAATCGTACCCAAACGGTCCGTGAATAAATTGCCGGACCGTAAATAAATTTCCGGACAGAGCGGCAGTTTCCAAGTAGTGTATTTATTGGTATTTTTCAAGCACTTCGCATTTCGGACAGATTATCGATTCCCACTTTATGATCGACTGTAAGACCATTCTGGGCAGATGCATGTTTATAAAAAATACAAGGGCTCCGCAGGCACCCATGCTTCGGATAGGGAAATATACCTCAGTGCCAATTCGTGATTACTCTTTTTAAGCAACACAAATACACCATTCGATCTTAGTACGAACAGGATCAGGTGAATGCCAAGTGGTGCAGGAAAAAGGCAATACCGAGTTTCAGTTCTCAGTTTTAGTGTGTCACTCGCATTATTATAGACCAACTTTTATGGCAATTTTTTGCGACATTATTTCGGTATTTTTGCCGTAAAATCAGAACCGTCCATTATGGGCAGGGAATCATCGGTACTTCAGATCTCAGTTCTTGGAGGGGGCAGAAATCAGCTCAGTTCTGAGAGTTTTAGCACATTTCTCAGAACTGACATTACTTGGATTTTGTGTACTATAGTATTGCTGCCCTTTATCTGCCCAGCTGCCAAGTACCCCATACCCACGCCGAGGTATCACACCTATATACGGCGAGCTGTACCTACTGCCAACGGCGCTTGTGCAGGAGAGTCTCTTTTTCACATGAAAGCGATAGCAGCAGTAGCAGCAGCACCACATCAGCACCACTGCTGCTGCTGCTGCTGTGTGCAGCCGCAACACCAGAAACAGCACTACAGAAGCAGCAGCAGTAGCAGCATCGTAGCAGACAACATGTCAGCTTGCAGTATCCGCCCAAATTACTGCGAGTACAGGACGCGTCACGCGTACTGTACCACAGTATACGCGCATTATCTGGTTAAAATATTCGGAGTAGAACGCCTCTAACTACTGTACTGTTGCTGCTGTAATTGTTAGTACTCGTATTTCAATGCGCCTCCAGAGATCAGGCCTTGCGACAGCAGCAGACAGTCCGAGCATGTACGACCACCTGTATGATATCCTCCGATGTGATTGGTCGGTTTATCTTATCGAACTCAGAACACTCGGCCGAATCCATACTCTCCAACAACCTTCATCCCGTTCCACCGGCAAAAACAAATGACGTGCCGCAATACAAAACACCAAACCACCGGGATATCCAACGATCTGGTACCAAGAAGGGCGCGATACCCCGAGAATAGTCGATCCGCGAAGAGAGAGGGGCAAGGGGAGGCAGCCACCGAGTAAGGCAACACCGAGGGGGTCGAACAGGCCGATGGCGGTCCGCAAAGCAAGGGAGTCGGGAGAAAGCGGTAGCATCAGCAAGGCCGAGAGATCGAACCCCGGAGAGAAAAAAGGCCAAGATCGAGTCTGTCGCAATAAGCTCTTCGCGGAGCAACAACAGCGAAACAAATCTCCAGGACCGAAGAAAATAGAACCTCCGTGTCTCCTTGCCCCAGCAAAGATCCTTCGAGTTCGGGGTCGCCGCGCTCGTCGATGGCGCGAGACTCCGAGATGCGCGCACGGGAGAACACCCGTCGGAGCCCGGCGAGCGCGACTCTCGAGGAAAGCGGTCGAAAAAGCAAGCACGAAGCCAGAAGGCAAAGGCGTCTGGAATCCAGCCTGAATTCAACTCGGAATCAGAAGCGAATGCTTCGCTCTCAGGTGTCGCGAAGGATTGTATATATATCTATATATACCAGGATATATCTATATACCAGGTATACTTTAAACAACAGCTGTGAGATCGATTTCGTCGAAACTCATCTTTGCAAGCTGTGTGTGATACTTCGATACACATTCTGAATATGTGAGATCTAAAGTAGTAGTCCATGCTGCCGGGTGGGAGCTGTATACAATCTGCCTGCATGATCTAGGACACGTTTCTTCTGGGTTGGGATCTGTATCGCACAGATACTTCACAACCTCTCACGGCGGCAGGTGATGATCTAGATGTTCTACTGTAGACAGATCAGATAGATCATCTGTCCGAGGTGTGCCCTGTTGTCCCCGAAATGTGGGCACGACCCCCTGAAGGGAACCCTGAAGGGAACCCTGGAGGGAACCCTGGAGGGACCCCTGGAGGGACCCCTGAAGGGACCCCTGAAGGGAACCCTGGAGGGAACCCTGGAGGGAACCCTGGAGGGAACCCTGGAGGGAACCCTGGAGGGAACCCTGGAGGGAACCCTGGAGGGAACCCTGGAGGGAACCCTGGAGGGAACCCTGGAGGGAACCCTGGAGGGAACCCTGGAGGGAACCCTGGAGGGAACCCTGGAGGGAACCCTGGAGGGAACCCTGAAGGGAACCCTGAAGGGAACCCTGAAGGGAACCCTGAAGGGAACCCTGAAGGGAACCCTGAAGGGAACCCTGAAGGGAACCCTGAAGGGAACCCTGAAGGGAACCCTGAAGGGAACCCTGAAGGGAACCCTGAAGGGAACCCTGAAGGGAACCCTGAAGGGAACCCTGAAGGGAACCCTGAAGGGAACCCTGAAGGGAACCCTGAAGGGAACCCTGAAGGGAACCCTGAAGGGAACCCTGAAGGGAACCCTGAAGGGAACCCTGAAGGGAACCCTGAAGGGAACCCTGAAGGGAACCCTGAAGGGAACCCTGAAGGGAACCCTGAAGGGAACCCTGAAGGGAACCCTGAAGGGAACCCTGAAGGGAACCCTGAAGGGAACCCTGAAGGGAACCCTGAAGGGAACCCTGAAGGGAACCCTGAAGGGAACCCTGAAGGGAACCCTGAAGGGAACCCTGAAGGGAACCCTGAAGGGAACCCTGAAGGGAACCCTGAAGGGAACCCTGAAGGGAACCCTGAAGGGAACCCTGAAGGGAACCCTGAAGGGAACCCTGAAGGGAACCCTGAAGGGAACCCTGAAGGGAACCCTGAAGGGAACCCTGAAGGGAACCCTGAAGGGAACCCTGAAGGGAACCCTGAAGGGAACCCTGAAGGGAACCCTGAAGGGAACCCTGAAGGGAACCCTGAAGGGAACCCTGAAGGGAACCCTGAAGGGAACCCTGAAGGGAACCCTGAAGGGAACCCTGAAGGGAACCCTGAAGGGAACCCTGAAGGGAACCCTGAAGGGAACCCTGAAGGGAACCCTGAAGGGAACCCTGGAGGGAAACCCTGGAGGGAACCGTGGAGGGCACCTGGAGGGCACCCTGGAGGGCACCCTGGAGGGAAACCTGGAGGGAACCCTGGAGGGAACCCTGGAGGGAACCCTGGAGGGAACCCTCAAGGCACATGCTATGGCTTGCTTCTTGGGAGTACGTAATACAACAACTCGTCGCGAATATACGGGCCAGGTCAAAAAGTAGCAAATTACTGCCAGTGCATAATGTTGCAGTGACTAGCCCTAGCTAGATATCATTCAACACGTATCGTAGCACGCCTCTGTTACGGGAGACCATAGTAAATAGGACCAAATATTGCTAGTAAAAATAGGGAAATGTAAAGGTTTTTGTTGTGTACCGTAGGTCCTATTTACTATGGCCCCCCGTAATAGGCCAATACAGACGGCACATGCAGTACAGGAGGAGCTACGGCGGTGTCAGCAGCTCACCACCGTCGCAGATAGGCTCCTTAAGGAGGTGCTGCACCAGGCGTCCGTCCAGAGCACGGTCCGCGGTGAGCACCACGTTCTCCAGGAAGTAGTTGCACTTCTCGAACTTGTCCCAGAAAAACAAGTAGCTCTGAGACTGTTCGTACGGACCGGTCGGTCCGTCGGTCGTTCGTTGGTTCCAACATTTCGTACGTTCGTTTCGATTGTTCGTTCGATCGTTCGTGTTAGGTTGTCGCATGATACATTACGAAGGTGGTTGACACAAAGGAGGGGGGGGGGGGGGGGCGAAGGAAGAGGCGGGGCGAGAGAGGAGGGGGGGGGGGACGGGAGGGGTGGGATCATTCGTGAGTTCGCGTTGATGACAGAACACCATGTTGGTTAACGTACAGTAGGGGGACGGGGCGGGGCAAGGGAGGGGGAGGGACAGGGGAGGGGCGGAGGAGAGGGGCGGGCGGAGGAGAGAGGGGGGAGGGGCGTGCCTGAGGTTTCGGTAGCACCATTCGTTCGCCCAGCGGCATCAAGGGGCGGGCGACAGGGAGCCGGACCAGGGGGGTAAGTGTGACGAACACAGCCCACAGCTCGGACAGAGATCATCTACAGATCATTCCCAGTCCATGATCTAGATCTTTCAAGGCAGATATATTCCCGATCTCGTATGATCTACTGTAGCTCATGTCGCCGGGCGGGGGCCGTACAATCTGCATGATCTAGTAGCACATGTTTCCTGGGTAGGATCTGTGCTACTATGCAGATCCTGCACAACCAATCACGACGGCAGGTGAGCAACTACAGTAGATAAATGATCTAGACCATGATCTGTTCATGTTGTGGAACAATCAGAGCCCCCAGAGTCTCCCTGGTCAGTCCCAGAGACAACTACGAGTGCCCAACCGCAACCCTGCCGCGTTCTCGGGCCCACTCCCTATACAACCCGGACCTTTACCGCTCGGGGGCCCAACGCACCAGTTCGAAGTCGTCTGCGAGGTTGAACTTCTCGATCACCCCGGGTCGCATGACGTTCATCGCGGCAAAAATCCAGCACCGGCCAGTCTGCTTCTGGTCCGTGACCTTGCACTCCTTTGTTTATTTTGGGGAAAATAGGGGCGCGGGGGGGGGGGGGGGGGGGGGGGGGGGGGGGGGGGGGGGGGGGGGGGGGGGGGGGGGGGGGGGGGGGGTGTACTCGATAGGAGAGATGTACTCGATCTCATGCATGGTCGTAGTCGTATGACTATAGACCCTCGCATCCCTACAATGCTGGGACGGAGCATGTCGGGTTTTCACCGACCAGGCAGACATTGGGGGGGGGGGGGGGGGAGGGGTACTCATGTCAGGCATGGCCGTATTCGTATGCCCAAAAGCTATGAGACAGAGCCATACTGGCCACACCTCGCAAACACACCTGGTACATGGTAGGCGATTAGCCAACGCGATACCAAACGTGCTGGGTACGAAAAGCACAGCATACTACTGGACATACACCAATCACACGGACAGCAGCAAGCAAAGAGAAAGATTAACACAAAAAAATGAAGAAAATCACGAGAAGGAAAAAAGGGAAGAAGCTTCGTACAGCATTGTCATACGGCAAGAACACAGCGATCATGGCGACGGGGTTGATCGATCGTTGATCCGCACGAGACGGAGTCAGTAAAAACAAGGAGAGGAAGGGCGTCTTGTGAGGCACAAAGAGGCAAGCCACGTCTGTTGGTCGCCGCGCCTCCTAGCTGACACGTAGACGGTAGGGTTGGTTGGTTTGGTTGGTTCTCCGAAGATGTGGAGCTGTTCGCGCTTCGCGGTTTTCTCTGCAACGGCGGGATGCGCAAGCAACTCTTGCACATACGTACCTCGGTATCAATTTCTCATACGGATGACATACATACGTACCAGGTATCAGTTTCTCATACGGATGCGAGCTTCCACTTTTCACGGCGCCAAATACAATAGGGATCCATTGCGAGCTGCCTGAAGCGTCTGTCGAGCCGTGACGCCCCCCAAAAAGGTAGATCACTCCTGGCCGGGAATATAAATTACCGATATATGCCCATATTGAGTGCCAAAAGATCACTATATTTCCGGCCAGAGGTACCGATTTTTCGGCTTTCGACCAAAACCCGATACCGATATGTTTGTTCATGAGAAGAAAAAAAAAACTATGTAGAGACCAGCTGTGAGGTCGAGATTTTCCTCGAAACTACGGTGTCTGCGCCAATAAAAAATAACACGGAATGCGCTTATCTATTCTGCCGCTACTGACGACTACGTACAGTAATCAAAAAGCCTAATCAAATTTGCACAAATACGACGAACTTATCCATTTTTGCATAGTATATATTATACTACATTAGAGCCATATTTGTGTGATATGAGATTCGACCGCTGCCATCTGTTCGCCGAAAACTCTCCGGACGCTTTGGATTGGCCAAGCTTTGCCCCGAGAGCGATCTCTCGGGCCATGTCTGCTACCGGCGAGGTTTCGCGACAAGAACCGCTGTCGTTGCTCCTGCATGTCCCTGCTGCCTGCTGCTGCAGCAGATAGGTGGTGGTGCTGCAGCTGCTGCTGCTGCTGCTGCTGTTGCTGCTGCTGCAAGCAAGCACTGCTGCAAGCGCTGTTGCTGCTGCTTGCGGCTGCTGCTGCAAGCGCGTGCACTCTTGCCGCCACGCTTTTGATCTTCGCCGCTACGACCCCTTCTCGGGCGGAGAGGACAATGCACAAGGAGGGCGATCTTTTCGTTGTGGCGGCGTTGCTTGCACAGCGAGTGTACGCAGATAGACCGTACTTCTGCCTGTTGGCGCTTGCCGCTGCATGCTACTGCTGCTGGTGCTGGCCGCCGCAGGTAAGTACTGCTGCTTGCACGACTTCTGCTCGTCCTGCACGTGAAGTGCTGCCGCTGCTGCAAGTGTTTTTATTTTCCAACACAAGCATCCAACATTTGGCGTTTTTTTTTCTCCGGATATGCGCATGCCGGAAGGTTTTCAATTATAAACATATTTCCGACGGAAATCCTTGATAAAACAAAAATAGTATGCACACCTTACGTGAATTAGTACATTACACCAACGCACACAAGTCTACGACAAACGTTTTCTATCTTGCTGCTCGAGTTCCCATTTTAAGCGTCATCTTACACTATTTCTTCTTCCGACAACAGAACTACACAACGTGAAAATCAGAGCTGCGAGCTCGATAATTTCGTCGAAGCTCATGTGATAATATGTCTACTTCGAAAAGCATAATTGCAAGCTATTAATACTTGTGATACTTCGTCCGCTCGTGTGTGCTACGGCGTGTACGACCTTCGTGAAGGATATATAATATGACGATGTTCCCACACGAAAATTAATAGCTCATTTGCCTCAAATCTAGACCGTGGTCACAAAACAGGCGAAACGCCTCCATGGAAGAAAACAAGTACATACGGGTGCAAAGTAATACGCGCAGTACCACAAGGCAGGGCAACGGCACTAACCAGCCCGTGGTATATCATCCTGTATCACTTCCAACCAATTAATGTCAGCAGCAATACATCCATGTGTGTACATGACACCCAAAAAAAGAGAAAAGGAAAGCACGATCAAGGGCAAAAACGACAGCAGAAAGAAAAAGAAACGAAAATACATATATATGGGTCGGCGACCCCCCCGTGGGTGATTAATACCCGCACCGGTGGAACCACGGCCAACAGGCTCTGTTTGACGATCGGCCGCGCCTGCCGTCGCAGCAATAGAGTGGAGTCCGAAGTTTATGACCGAGGGTACGTACGTAGCTTATCACACCCGAGAAAATGGTTGACATGCTCCGCGTGCGATACTTGTACAACCAACCTCTTAACCTTAGCCCCAAGCCAATTAAATCAATGTTTGCAGCTACTACTATTAATAATGCACCAGGTAGTCCTCTTCATCTCGTACACAGCGTCCTTGAGCCATCGTACACAGCAGTGTGTGTCAACCATGGTAGTGTCGAGTAAGGGGTAAGCTCTACTGGAAAAATGGGCAGCTTTTGTGTGTTCTTCACATTCAACCATTGTTTCTGCCCTCGTCATCCGGCGCACTTAATGTCCGTGCGGATTCTTTATCCTGAAGAGATCTAAGATCTGTGATCACAAAAGCACCGCACAGCAGCCGAGATACTACACTGCTGTACATTGTACCGCAGCAAGAAGAGTAGGCGACGCAATGCCCATGCCATCGTACTGGATACAACAGGCACGATATACACACGACAGCAATCCAGGTACGCCGAACGAAGAAAAAAAAAGTCAACGCACAATGATCTCGAGGGCTCTGCTGTAGAACATAAAAATGCCATACAAAGGAGGGGACTTTACCACTTATTCGACACTACTATAGTTGAGGGTCACTACTGCTGTTGTGTACGAGTCGAATAAAACTAACCCTGACCCTAGCCCACAGCCAATCAGACCCGATCAATCATCAGAGAGCAGTACCAGGTACCTGGTATTAATAGTCCCTTTGTCTCGTATACAGTCTGTGCCAACCATGGTGTCAAATAAGTGGTGAACTTTACTGAAACAAGGGTAAAAAACAACCAACGTCCGCCGCTACCTCTTCGATCGGCGCGCGGCGCATTATTTTCACGACACGTTGCATTATTTTCATGGCATATTTTTTTCACTAAGTACCTTTCGTATTTTTACTTTCATCAATATTCTAATTTAATACAAGAAAGGATAGCTACGAGTTGTATGTTTTCAACAGACCCCCACGACTGGCGGCGGCGCCTTTTTTTCGCGGGAACGGTTTTTCGCGGTAAAACACCAGTATGCTTGCGTTGATCTAGACATCATCGAAGGAACGGAACCTCAGTCGGGTTGCGAATTTGCGAGACACCTGCCGGCGTAAAGACGGTTTTACTCTTATGACGGGTTTTGACCTGTAGGCCCATGGCGAACTCATCTCATCCAAGTATACCAGGTACCTGGTATACACCTACCAATCAAAACCACATCAGGAACCACCTGACAAGCTGGCAAGTGGCCGGTCTCTTTTTTTTAGCGCCCCGGAGAGCGAGAGGAAACCCCTGTCCGTGTACCAGTTCGAACCCGGTCTCTTGAGCCCGACCGATCGCCGCCGCCGTCTCCGGAAGACCTGTCTACCGATCTACCTACCTACCGACCTACCTACCTGTCTGTTCGTGCATCGGTCTGTCGTCAGTCTGCCTGTGTGTCTGCCTTTGTGCCTGCCCGCTTGTCTCTGCCTGTCTTGTCTTGTCTGTCACTCTTATGTGTATGTCTATCTGTCCGCCTCGTCTGTCTGATCGTTACCCTCTACCACCGTCACCAGCTTGCATGCATACATCGCATACCTAATACCGGCGTCCCCGGTGGCTTGGTAGGTGGTCCGCGTGCCTGTCAAAATCAAGTTCGTGGGTTCAAGTCCCACCGAGTGCACATGCTCATAGGGACTTTTTCTTGCATAAAAAATTGATCAGCGGAAAGCGCGAAAGCGTGAGTTGGCTACATTCGATGAAAATCGACGAGCAGTGGGAATGCTGAACCCTATGCGCGACAAAAATAAAAGGCACGTACCGGGGGGGAGAAGGGACGACACCTGTGACCACGGCTTGTCCAGAAGATCGTCGAGGGTAAAACCTCCTACGAGTGGGCTGGAAAGTAAAAGTGATGAAAAAAAAAAAAAAAAAAAAAAAAAAAAAATACCTGGGCGACCTTGACGCTGTAGTTGTGGTTGAAACCGTTGCTGACATCGCGGCGCATGAGGACATCCCTCACATCCACTCGGGTGACAGCATTCCTGCGCGGGTGAATCAAGCAAACGATAATGAACAAGATTGATTTCGAAGTTAGAAATGCACTTCGTATGGCTTTCGTACGCACTATGAAAGGTGCTACTATTAATATTAATAATATTTTTGCTTTCTCCTCTCGCCCGGCCAGCGCCCGAAGGGAGAACTTGCATCAGGTATGCACATACACAGCACGCGATACGTGTCAAGAATTTTGGAGTTGGGAATTTCAGGCTGATATTTTGTTCAATCAAGAATTACAGCTTGAGCGTTTGTGCAGAGAGGAACGGCACTATAAATCCTGCATAATAGCCTTTCAGAGCTTGCGCTCAATGTTGAAATCAAAATAAGCTGCCAGCCTGAGCCAAAACAGGAGATTCTTAACAGCTGCCGCGTACTGTTGCCTCACAATATACAATACAGTATATTCGCGCGACTCTGGACGGAAATGTAAGGACCGATTGGTCGTAAATATGAATACCGAACGGTCCTTATATTCCCGCCCACAGTCGGACGCACTCTGAACAAAAGACCGCGGAAATAATAAACTGCTGTGTACAAGTATGTCCATGATTGCGGTAGCTGGAGACTCTGGGTTGTGCTTGCTGGGCGTCGTTGTTTCCTAAACACCTCCCCGCACGTCTGTTGGCTTGAGGGCTTGGGAGCCCTTGGCTTGATGACTGCACGCCTGTCCACGATAACGAATACCGTAGAGCCTTGGAGCGGTCTTCTGTTCGGTGCCTGCTCACCTTTCAACGAGATCGCGTCCGTCTGATGCGGCCGAATCTTCTGAACGCACACAACTATTAATAAAGTTCATGTCCTCTCGCTTCGCTGAAGCTTGACCACGGAAAGGACGTTGTGCTTGCGGGATGTCGTTCGGTACTCGTGGACAGGGTGAACCCCCTACGAAGCAACTACGAGTACATGTAGATACACTGGAATAATACGGGGGACCATAGTAAATAGGACCTACGGTACGAGCAAAAACCTGTATGTTTCCCTATTTTTACTAAGAATAAGTAGTCCTATTTACTATGGCCCCTCGTAATAGTAACTCTCGTCTTCGAGGCTAAGTACTTGGAACCACATTACAGATAAACAACGTAACAACAATAGACGCCGGTTTGCGAGCTCTGCGATATTTCAGGTGTGTTGTACCTGGGATGTACCAGGTATCAGATTCACTTATGGGAGATATGCGACGTACGTACTGACCGCTGCACAACCTTGATCTTGCCGTGAAGGAGCTTGTGTTTGACAAGTAGAGCTCTCGCCACATGGAAAAAAAACTCCGACGAAACAATGCACGACCGGTCACACTGCTGTTTCATGATCGCTCGCTCCTAGAGAAAAGCAACGCTTCAGCATTCACGTACGTTTGCAGCATTTAGTTCCGTCGGGAAAAGTGTAAAGTTCGGCGCTATCTGTCTAATGACTTCTCAGCATTTAGTTACGTCTGCAGCATTTACCTGGTACAGCAGCACTTACGCTTGGAACGTGACGGAACATTGTACGTACGCTCTTTCTACCCGTCGACATCCAGCACACCTAGTGTCCGTGCCGATTCTTCATCCTACCGAGACACAAGCTTTGTGGTTACGAAACGACGACACAGACACCGAACTGCTGTATTGCAGCAAGGAAAAACCCTATGTACTCAATATCGTGTCATCGTATTGGATACGAAACGCACAACATACCTATGCCAGCATTGCAGATACATTGAGAGAGAAAAAAAAAACACTACGCATATTACCAGGTACCAGGCATTATTATTATCATGCTTGCCACTTGTATTAATAGTTCCAAAATAGACTAACGAACAGAGAATGAGGAACTCTCCAGAACAAAAGCGCAGCAGCTGCAGACAACTGTCATACGAAAAATCAAAACCGATCGATCATGTGATGGACATGAAGACTATTAATACGAACATTTATTGATTCGCAGATCACACCATCTGCCTTCACGCGTACCGAATTGAGAGATTATTGACAACCCCGTGGGGTATGCTATTAATACTTTGTTGTGGCGACATTGAACCAATGTGCATATGCAGCCCGCACAAGCAAGGTTTCGACTTCTCATTTCGGTACGGGTAATGGTATGTGCTCGTATTGATAACATATCAGGTTTTTCGGCCTTCTTCTGTCTGACAGCAGTCAGTGTGTGACCACAGAAACAGGATCTCTCTAGGATAAGGAATCAGGACGGACACTGGGTGTACTGATGAAGCTGGGTAGAGAAGACAACACACATATCAGGTATGGATGCATTGTTCCATGTCTCCACAAGGACACTATTACATTTTTACACCTACATTGTGGAAGGGGGGGGGGGGTACTGGTTACTTATCTGCACATGAATCAGGCACCCACGACATACCAGGTATGATATCCTGGTATATTGACGCACGAGTGCTCGTACATGCTTCTATTATTCTGTCTACACCAGGTCTGCACCCTGTTCTCCATTTGGTGCTTAGGCCCCGCAGTCAACCTTCCCACTTGTCACCTATTGTAGACCCCGAAAACCAAGAACATGAAACTTGAAGATATCTGACAGATATTATCTGAAGCCGGCGTCCCCGGCGGCTTGGTAGGTGGTCAGCGTGCCTATCAAGATCAATTTCGTGCGTTCGAGTCTCACCGAGTGCATGCTCGTACTACTGCCGTAGGGACTTTTCTTGCATAGAAAATTGATTAGCAGAGAGCGCGAGAACGTGAGTTAACTACGAACATTCGATGGTAATCGACGAGCGGTGGGCGTGCTGAACTCCACGCGCGACAAAAAAAATAAAGACACGTGCCGACCGGGGGGGAGAAGGGACGACACCTACGTATTATACCTCTACGAATGTGACCACGGTTTGTCCAGAAGATCGCTGAGGGTAAAAACCTCCTTCGTATACGAGTTATACTATTATCATCAAGTATAATAGTAGGATGGAAAGTAAAAGTGATGACTTGAAGAAAAAAAAAAGTAACTCGTACGAATCACGAACAAGCATATATACCAAGATAGAGGTGCGAGGTGGGCCGCCGCTGGCCCGGTTGACGAAATTTCGAGGGGCTCTTGCTTAGGGTCTGGGCGTCTGGGCGCAGTTCTGAGTTTTCGATTGCTTGAAACCGCAATCATTTTTCAAGCCGACGCAATCACCTGGTAGCTAATACTTGTAATTAACCCGTTCATTGTCCCGTAAGTCTTGTCGGATCGCGCGGAAGAAGCGCAGAGACTATACGGTCGACTGCATCCATCCGTCCTCTAACAGATTAAAATCGACTACGATTACGTAAACAGGACGACTACTGCTGCTGTTGCATACTACGAGTACCCACCTACCACTATGGACGTAATTATAAGAACCGATTAGTATTGGTATTCATCTTCATACGGCGCTTATATTTCGGTCCAAAGTGATACGTATACATAACTCATTCGACTAAACCTGTTGCAGAGAGTCCGATGGTCCAGACACTGCATTGAAATCATTTGCCGTACATCGCAGTGAGAGAGATCGTAGAGTTGCACGCTGCACGCCGCATCACATCAGGCATACAGCAGTACGAGTATGCACTCCTGCAAATGGCAACGTTTGTGTATAATATACGAAAGAAATCAGTGATCACCATTATCGCGGTTTATATACGATACTGCCGCGGCTGCTGCTGCTGCTGCTGCCTGCTGCTCTGCTGTGCTGCTGTTGCTGTTTGTCCGTACAGAGAAACCACCGTATACGGAAACAGAACATGGAACAAACACCACATAAAAATAAAAATATATTAACCGTACGTGTACGCGCGTGTGTGCGTGGAAGGCCGTCGAAGCTGTCTTTAACACCACAACTGTCCCCGTGATTGCAGAACCCTGCCTAAATGCCTGGGTGCAAAGGCGGCAACAAGCCCAAACATGCCGACAACCAAAGTTAGCAACACCACCAGCAGCAGCAGCAGGCGGTTGCTTATGGTCAGGAGCAGAGTGTACAAATACATCCATCATGAATCAATGCAAATGCATCATGTAAGATGAGAGACAACAGGCTAACTTGCGCCGCCTCAAACCTCTTGTAGAAACTGGACAAGCAAGGCAGGGCGACTCGGATATTTTAATCATCGACGACACAGACAAGCCTGCAACCCCATCACTGCTGTGTTGGGTACCAGCGTACCAGGCTACCATATACGAGAGTACCGCCGTGAAATACGAACTGCTGCTGCTGTGTTGTGTAGAGCAGGAGCTGCATACCTACAAACAATAGTACTTCGAAACAAAAAAAGAACAGGTTTGGTTTAGGGTGATACTCACTGGGCAAGCCGCAACTTCGGATCAGCTTCGAAGCATGACCTTTGCCCAGACACGAATTCGGCAGTGAGTGCCGCGGACGATGGTGGTACCTCCGGTGAAACCCCCTCATCAGCCATCGTCTCCCTTCTCACGGTAGAAAATCGAAGATGTTGATATTTTTGATGGGGAGGGGCTGTTGTTGTCACAGCAGTATGGGGTTTTCAGTTCAAGCATGCGACTTAGAAATGTTGGAAATCCCGGCCTCCTAAAATCGCAACATACTGACTGCTTTGCTTGACAGCAGTCCCGGCCAGCGCCGCCGCCGTTGAAGATGTCGGGAGCGCATCAACCAGAGGTGAGTTGACAACGTAAGGGTTTCTCTTTTTCCTGCCGGCTTTAGCAGTGCTCGAGCGATGTTTGGGGTGTCTGCATACAGCCCTAAGCAACAGCAGCTGCCAGCGTCAAGCAGAGCAGTAGTATCCTTATTCTCTCACGAACATATCATACTGGTCTACCAGGTACGTTCTTTTCGTTGACGTCGGACATCGGCGCGAAAACGTTCACAGCAGATACGAGCGATGCTCTGCCTTACATGAGTCCACCGCATGAGTCCACCGCAGACACTAGTAGTGTTCCCGTAGTTGGCAGGGCTGACGGCGACCGCGGAGGTGGCTTGGCCCTGCGCTGTCTGTCTTCTTTGTTTCGGGTTCGACGTCCTCGAAACACAAGAGGAAACATCTACCCTAGCTAGGTACCACGTACGAATGAATGTAGTCTTCGAGTACTTATGACTTCCACCATCAAATCGTCTACAGCAATAGTACGCGAGCAGCACTATCTTACACCCTGTACAAGTACTGAGTAGTGTACTTGCAAAAAAAATGTGTTTCCGAATATTGTTCGCGTACTTCGTCTATCAATACTACATATGATCATGTCTGCTGACTACCTGGTACTGGTACCACTCCGCCCGGAAATGTAAGGATCTTGTGGGTATTAATATGAATATAAAACGTTCCTTATATTTTCGGATAGAGTGCCACGAAATACACACCGACAGGGATAATACCTGGTACCTGGCACATGGTTTTTGTCTTGTGTGGTTAGTGTACTATTGATACTCTTAATATTAATATCTAACACTCGTACTGCTGTCCATCCGGCCGTACTACAGTAGCTGTTATGGTTGTATACCGCCACACAACGCGCCAAGATAACACACCCCCTCGGACGATTTTCAAAGCTGGGTATCGCGTCAGCGGGGAGGGCGTACTGAGTACGACGAACGATGCGTCTATGTGCATCCTTCTCGACGAAACTTTCCAAAGCCACCTTTTTCGTTGAGTGTGCCCCCCATGCTTTGGAGGAAAACGGGTCTGAAATTCGTCCTAAGGGGTGTTATCGTAAGTGTTATTTGGTATTACGTAGGTACGAACAGCAACCCGTACCTGGAAGATTCGACCATCGAAGGCAGCGAAAGTGTACCTTCCCCCTTTAGCTTGTAAAGGTACCTGCTTATACTTGCATGATAGAGAACCGCGCATGCCTCTTTCCCCGCGAAGATACCTATCTCTTTCGTCTCCCCGAATTCAGAAAATATATGATTACATACTACGATCATTGGTTATATTTTGTACCTGGTGTGTTTTTTTAGGCCTACTAAAATACCTTCCGTCGCCTACTACTGCTGCAATAACATGTCCCCCCAACCCATACCTGGTCAGAAGCTACTCGCACTCCTGCCGGCTCCAGAGAAACGCCTGTTTTATTCCCACAGGGCTGTGGATTGATTGACCAATAAGTCCCCGACTATTACGGGGGTCCATAGTTAATAGGACCTATGGTATACATAAAAACCTATATATTTACCTATTTTTACTAACAAAATTTGGTCCCGTTAACTATGGACCCCCGTAATAGTGATTTAGTTGGCTTCCAGGTACCTGGTACTGGTAGACCTGGTATTGGTAGGTAACCCAAGGTATTACAGCAGATGCGCGCGGTGATTTGGTGGAGTTTTGCGTCCTTGTACATACATGTTACCTGACTGGCGCGTTTTGTGGCTCGTCGACGTGTGCCGTTCCGTCGATGGATCGATAAATAGTCTCGTTAGTTGATTTACGTCGCCACCTAACTAATGACGAGCTGTGGAAGCCCAGCCAACTCCCTTCGAGACGAGCATCACTGCAGTTGTTTTGCGAGCGCTACATCCCTTTACCTTGATTTTTGTTCAAGGTACCTTGAAGCCACGAGGACCTGTTTATTGTCGACCTGATTGTTACCGGCGGCATGTATTCACCCGACCACAGAGAGGGTAATACTGGATAGATTCCTGGTCTGGTTTACTTGATCTGCTTGATACGTGCGATATTCATACCGCTCGCTCACCCATTTCACGCTCTCCGTCAACCGTCAATTATCAATAATCACGCACCCCTCTTGGGCGAAAATGTAAGAGCCGTTTGATGCTGATGATAATGCGTAAGCGACCTTTTTTAATTTCTTCCTGTCCGGAAATATAAGAACCGTTTGGATGCCCACATGAAGCACTATACTCGTACTGCTGTGTAGTAAACGTTCTTCACTCTTACGAACAGAGTGGTACTTATCTTACCTATACGTAATGTATGCCTCGAAGTATGTATGATGGGACCCAGAGACAGCGACCAGAACTGCGTTGATGTTGCCAACCGTCTATCAATACTATTAATAGGAGCGTGAGCGCCCAGCAGTAGTGTGGGCGGGATTACGTTGCGCTCGTGCCGTACGACTCCCTGCGTTGTAACTTGGACACGACCAACGATGTCAGGAGACATGTCAAGCAGGGCAAAACGGGCGCTGTCAATGGTGCACGGCCGAGCGTTCGACGCTAAAGACTCGTTAGTAGTACACTGGTGTCAGTCTCGCAGGGAATGTCAAGGCAAAGCGTTCGACGCTAAGACTCGTTAATGTTGTTAATGATAGTACTTTGGTGTCAGTCTCATACATGGGGAATGTCAAGGCAAAGTTGCCGTCTGTCAAGGGGTGAAAGTGCTGTCTCCTGACATCTTTGGACGCGACACCGTTTTGTATAATCCCCCAATCACGCAGGGGTCGTCGCTATGGTCGTTCACTTTTTTATCGTCAAGGTTAATATTAATTAACACTTTTATTTTGATGGAACATCAGTCCAGTTTTGGGTACGAACCCCTTCAATTCCAAGTATTCTGTCCCAAAAACGGGACGGCGGTCCTACTGCTGTAAAAGGGTCAACTTCCCCTCTGAATGCCACGGCCATATATATACGAGTACTATCTGTACCTGATATGTACATCGTACCAGCACGTACTCCCTGCTGGTAGTTTTTCACCGGTATGTACCAGGTACGAGTAGATACTTCCTGGTTGGCTGATATACGTACGTACCTGGTACCGGTACCATCAAGCAGTATAGACATCTGGGTTACAACTGCTGCAGGTTGTAAATGTTGAAAAATGAACAAACGGAGAGATTCGTGGCGTGTTGTTGCCTTTGTCCTTCAGTCGTGCTTCTTTTCTCTCGCGGAGATAGGAACGGTCGGTCCCCGCGAGCGTGCAGCGCAGCGACCACGGACTCTAGATTGTGGACAAGAGCTACTGTGAGAACAGCAACAACAACAGCGAGCTCTTGCTCCAATCTTCCGTCTATATTCTGCGTCCTTCACTTTTAGTCTTTCACGCACATATGATATGGGCAGCGATATCGATTTATTAATAGCATAATACCAGTATAAAATTGCCAGAAATGTACCCGGAGTCTACCGGTTTTTCGCGTACTACTGCTGTACCTGGTATATACCTGGCATACCATATGATACGTACATACCACTGCTACGAATAGTTAGCCCTGCCGTACCATGTAATACTACCGTTGCCGTTCGTAGCGTTTTACCGTACCGCACCGTGTCCGAGGCACTCACGAACCGAAAAGCTTGTCCGTAGCATCTATTTATTTGTCCAGTATTTTTTCTCATGGAAAATTTTGATCCACTGGTACAACAGCAGTATCAACGACGGTATCTGCCAGCAGGAGTTGGAGCGCACGAGCATCAACGCAAAGAAGGAAGGGGTGGCACCCGCATACTTGCGGACTGACCACGCACTTACAAGCTTACAAAGCTTGCACCTGTGATGCTATTAGATGGAACCCAGCGAACCCATTTCGCCTCCCGCTGAAACGCCACGCACCAGCTCTTTGGCACGGAGCATCTTATTTTGCGCCTTACTTTTGCTAGCGTCGTGTCAGCCTGTGTTTTGTGCCTCGTGTGTTGCTCGCAACCCCGATATGCCCTTTGGAAACAATAGAAACAAACAAAGCCTTCGCTCGCATACCCGAAAAAGCGAATATGGGGATAAAAAGACGAAACCAAACGCCGGCCGCGGTGCCTCATCCCCCACAGGAGTAAACTCGCTATCTGCGGAGCATGTATTTGCTATTAAAGTGCCCCTGCGTCTACCTCTTGCTACCTCTTGTCTCTACGTCCCAGGTAAATGTTATCTCTACAGGTAGCTCTCTGCCTCTCTATTTTCACGCGCCTCGAGTTCGAGCTCGTGGTCGTTTGTGTTGTCCCGGTTGCCGTGTCCCATAACGGACAGGAAGTTCGATCGATTTTCTGCAGACCATGTCTCTTTTTAGCAAATCTATCTCTACTCGCAGCTCTTATCTCTACTTGTACCTTGATTTTTCTCTCTTATCTCTGTATTTATCTCCATCTGTTCCTCTCTACTTCTCTCTTGCCTCTCAGCCCTACTTCTCTCTCTAGTTTCACAGCAGTATACTTCGTGTATGCGTTTTTCTCTCACACGGCATGTGACGAGTTAAGGTTGAGCTCGTGGTTGCTTGTTGTGTGCGAGAAAAATTAAAGAGAGAGAGATAACAGATAAAGGTACAGGTAGATGAAGCTCGTATTAGATTTTGGAAAAGAAAACCCACCCACCGGTATGATTTTTCTTCGTCGCAAGGTCCCTGGGTATGCTGCTGGATGTGGTTGAGTAGAGCGGTGTTCGTAGTGTGAATGAAGACACTACCACAGACAACAGCAGCAGCAGCAACAGCAGCAGCAACAACAACAACAACAACAACGATGATATCGGCACCGTCATCCACGAACGGGTGGCTTTGTCTGCCTGTCTGTCTTTCTGTCTGCCTGCCTGTCTGTCTCGTCTCGTCTGTCCGCCTGAACGGAGCGTAGCCTTCGGCTGAACCTCACCCACGAACGGGGTGGCTTGGTCTGCCTGTCTGTCTGTCTGCCTGCCTGCCTGTCTGTCTCGTATTGTCTATCCGCCTGGACGGGGCGCAGCCTCTGGCCAAAAACGTTGCATCGGACGATTGATAAGACTCAGCAACTGCAGAACTAATTACGGTTGTATAGATCATGGTATTCAGAAGCCACGATCAACACAAAAACCAGCTATCCTCCTATCTTTGGACACCACAGTCGGTTCAGACTACTACTTGTATGTTCCCCCGTAGTAGCTCTAGCAGCAGTACTAACAGCAGCAGCGTCGTATGGGCACAAAGCTTGGAGGCTCGCCATGTTGCGCGCGCGCGGCGGTTCCGCGGTGCCACGGCGGGATGGAGATATTGGCAACCCTTCATCGGCAACCGGCGATCAGCGAACCGCACTTCATCCGTTCTTTCACCGCTCTCTCTCTGCCTCTCCATCTCCATCGAGTTCAAAAATAAAGATGGCTGAGATGTGTTTCTGATACGCCGAAGGATAAAATTGTCCCCAGCCCAGCCTGCTAGTAGTAGCCCAGAGAACGGGGAACGGCCTCCCGTTCTCTCGAGTTCACCATCCACGCCGTCACCGGTGCTGCTGCCTGCCGGTTGTTCCCTCCTCAGCTGTACTCCCCCCCCCCCCCCCCCGACGGAGGCGCCTTTACCCAACAAAAGCTAAAGCCTAACTTGCCAAGCTGAGAAAGCATGAAGCTCTGCTAAAAGAAAGCTAAGCTGGCCCCACCCCCCCCCCCCCCCCCCCCCCCCCCCCCCGGCCGGAGGCGCCTTTACCCTACAAAAGCTCCTCGCGAGACGCAGCCCAGCCGAACCTACCTTCGCCCCAGCCCAGTCAAAGCTAAAAGCCCAAACTGAACCAGCCCAGCCCACCCCAGCCCAGCAGTGGATCAGGCCACAGGCCGAGATATTGTCCCTTTCCCCCGCAGCAAGAATACTCCCAGTCTATCTCCTAGTACTTTGTGAAAAAAATGTCGTCCCAAAATGTAAGGACCGCTTGTATATTGCTATTTATTCTAAGCGGTCCTTGTGCCTGGCGACATAGTGGTATTTTATAGAGGCTGTGCGCGGCAAGAATAATGTCACTTAGAGACGCTGAGATAGGGGGTATCACTTTTTTTGCCTTGTGGGGCAATATTTCTGATTGACCGGGGTCCTCGACTCAATGTCGTCGGAATACCATCAGTGTTGTAATATATATTTACGGGGGGCCATAGTAAATAGGACCAAATATTGTTAGTAAGAATATGGAAATATGTGGGTGTTTGTGTGCACCGTAGGTCCTGTTAACTATGGTCCCCCGTAATAGTCGTGGTACGACACCTGTTACATAGGCTTTTGTGGTTCGTCGGGGGTTTTGCAACCTCTAGCTTTTTGATCGAAATCAATTTTTGGGCGACTTACTATTAATAATGACGTACTAACTAATAGTACACGTATAGAGCTCAAGTGAGGAAGGAGCCTGCCTCCGAAGGCCAAA
The DNA here is from genome assembly GCA_031763025.1 of Macrocystis pyrifera. Lineage (NCBI taxonomy): Eukaryota > Phaeophyceae > Laminariales > Laminariaceae > Macrocystis > Macrocystis pyrifera. Next base: position 2,522,786 of record JASSKH010000040.1, read on the forward strand.
AAAAGTAAGTGCCACCTCTGCCGTACCGCGCGTCCGCCGGCGATCGAGTCCACCCCCCCCCCCCCCGCCCTTTTCCCTGTCCATCGCGCTCCCGTTTGACAGATTAGTGTCTCGGCTACGTATTTTTTGGATCGGGTTATCAATATGAAACCGCTTTTGAGCCTCCATAGGGAAAAAATTGCCGGAAATAAATGGCTTGATTGTATTACAGTAATACAGTATCGACCACACGAGGCGGCCCGGGCGGGCTCCCGCCGGGGTAGAGGGTGGGGTGTGTCTGGAGTGCGATATAGTAAGGAGCTGTACGCACTGCTCTGGCACACACGCGCCATCACGCTCGCCTTCCTACAGTAGACGTTTTGGTGATGCCGGCGTGCTCTCTTCCTAAGACGCTTTTGGTGAGACCGCAATACGTGTCGTTTTGAGGTCGCTATACCTCGGCCCCACATGGGTTATGATCGTGCCAGGCAATGGAAAGGGTTCCGTCGTTCGAGCGGGGCCGACCGTTCGGGCGGTAGCAGGGCCCACCTTTGGTGGGTGGGTGGGTGGTAGGGTGGGTGGGTCAGTCGGTCGGTCGACCGAAAGCAGAGCTGCCGGCCATGAGAAAAATGCACAGCGTTGTACCACTGAGTTCGTAAACGCAAGGACCGCTTCGGTGTTCGTATTAATGTTCATATTATCACGGGGGGCCATAGTAAATAGGACCTACGGTATACATACAAACCTATATTTACCGATTTTTACTAGCAATATTTGGTCCTATTTTCTGTGGCCCCCCCCGTAAATAAAACGGTTCTTCATGTTCAGTAGTTACGGACAGGCATGGTGTGCAACCGCTTTTGTACTCGTGTCAATGTCGAAAACGGTTCTCATGTTCACGGCCAGCTGGTGTGCAACTGGGGAGGAAGCAGGCCCGAGGCAACCTATCTCCAGACCTCGCGTCAAAAGCGGATATCGTCGGCGGTAAAACGCTCGAGAAAAGCAGCTTCGGAAGGGAGGGGAGGAAGAGAAGGGGTAGAGGGAAGGAGGGAGGGAAGGAGGAACGGGGGGAGGGACGGAGGAATGCAAAGGGAGGGCGGAAGGAATAAAAAAAAGGAAATCAAAGGAAACGAAGAGAACCGGGTCCGATACATAATCCGTGCGCCGCAGAACTCGCGAATCGCTACCTGGTACGTATTGTGGGTAGGCATGTGTAGTATAGTCAGAACCCACAATGAGCTCAAAAGAACATATTACGGGGGACCCTAGTAAATAAGACCAAATAATGTTGGTAAAAATACGGGAAAATGTGGATTTTTGTGTGTACCGTAGGTCCTGTTTACTACCGTCCCCCATGATAGTACACCCCCTTTGTTTGTTTGCACACAACATGTGGTCCTGAGTACTGCAGTATATATGATACGCCGTAATTATCAGAAGTAGAAGCCGCGTTTTCTTTTCTCCGGGTCAAACATATAAGAACCGCGCAGGGAAAGGAGCCTGCGTCATTCCTTGGCGGCGAGCGTGCGTGTGATCACAGCTGGCCCCGACGAGGGCTTCGTACGGTATGTAGGGGCATGTAGCTCCCATTTATTTATTTTCTGACGCGCCTTCCTGCGCGTGGGGAGCTCTCTCTCTCTTATTATCTCTCACCCAAAAAACTGGCAACAGGAAAACAAAAAAACAACGACGACCACAACATCAACAACAACAACAACAACAAGATTAACAATCCCGTGCAACAAAAAAAAGTGCAAAAGTATATTCATAATTCCAAACGATTTGAGCACATACATAGCTCCTCGGTTAAAAAGCCCCCCGTCAGCGAGAAATCCTTTTGGCCAAAAACTGTTACTTCTATCGCGGCCACGAGCTGCAGCCCCTGTTCCCGTTTTTTTGCGATCCCCGCCCCCCCCCTTCTCATCCGACCCGGCTCGGCCCGGTCCAACCTGGCCCGACCAGACCCGACCTGGCCGGGCGTATGCATATGTTTTAGGAATCGGCCTGAGCCATATGCTTCAGAGCAGGGGGGTGTTTGGGCGCTCACTTTCGTGTTTGACGCGGGGGTTCTCGGCGGAGGAACCACTCGCCTTTGCGTTTGGAACCCCGCTATTTTTGTGTTCCACCACGTAGTACAGCAGTAGCGCACTCTTTTTTTAAAGGCCACTTCGTGACGAGATAATTTATTTACGTGTGTACTATTTCCGTTTTGGCCTTATGTTTTCACTACGGAAAAAAAAAAATCCCATACTAATTATTTCTGCCAAGTTTTTTTTTTTTTTTTTTTTTTTTTTTTTTATCGTGACTTAAGCCGATTTGTCTGGTCTAATCTCTACTATGGTCTTAAACCGGATGATTTTATATTGGTTACACCACGTACTATTGCTGTCTATTTGTAATTCGTTACCAGCATACGGCATCCCTGAGGGTACGTAGCTTTGCACTTACCTGGTACGCGAGAAAATGGTTGAGGGTCACCGTGTACGAGACGAATAGAACTAGGAACCGCTAAGTCCAATGCAAAAGTCAAATCAGACCCGACCAACCAAGGAATGGTTAGCGTTGGTCCCTTTGTCTCGCACACAGCATGTTTCAACCATTTCATCAACGCAGCAGCGAGTGGTGAGCCGTACTGGTGTTATTCGTGTAGCCAACGGCATTGTTGAGGGGATTGCGGGTACGATTTTTCTCAACGCCAATCTCTGTGGGTGCAGTATAGACAGAGCTATTTAGCTCCTCAGAATATTAGGGAATGCCTCAGAAATCGTGGTGCGCACCTATTTACTGCCGCATGAGTTCGCTGCAGGGGCTTTACCGCCGAGGCCGTGCGCCGTCGCCTTCTTCCTCGTATAGGCGTTGCATGTCTACCTCACTCCCCAGCCAACGGCGCCCTTAAAAACCGAAGAGTACGTCCACCCGCGATTTTTGCGTTACATGTAACAGCACTCTTGATTCGAGTCGTGGCTCCTCTATAGTGCCGGTTGAGTAGTGGCGGTTGCTCCCTATAGTGCCGGTGGAATCGCTTGGCACCAATGAGATTCATCAGTGTGGTAGTGTGCGGAGCAGTTAGTGCCGGTTGGTTTGCCGCTATATATAGTGCCGGTTTGGTTGGCTGGCGCGTACCCGGCACTGTAGAGGGACCACTGTCGTATCCCCTTCTTGGGACTCGAGAGGGGAAACAGTGAGCAGTGCCCTGTAGGGGTGGTGCCTTATGGTCTGAGCTCCTCAGACCAGGCGGTCGACGTCTCAACCGCGAACATCTCGACCGAAGCTTGACTTCGAAGAAGATCGTTCGCGCAACCCAACCTAGATTTCTATGCGCTAGTCCTATAAAACAAATGTATGTACTGATGTAGTATTGTTAATATTACAGGGGTCCATAGTTAACGGGACCAAATTTTGTTAGTAAAAGTAGGCAAATATATAGGTTTTTTATGTACACCATAGGTCCTGTTAACTAGTATCGTTCCTTACCGGTACCGGGTATACCATTAGTTGCTTGCTTGAGGAGCTCAACCGGTCAGAAAATACTGCCTCAGAAGGCTAAACAGTGCCACCCCCACACCGTGGGATGAGTCGAGCGTCAAAAAATCAATAGGGGGCGATCACGGCATCGGCCACACGGAACCAAGCAGCCCAGGCAGCTGGGGTTGGAGATGGGTCAGAATTGTATCGTCTTAGGGTAGGGAGCTGTGTGTACGACGCGCGCAGCATGATGATGATGAGACGGTACTTATGTGGACTGTTGCTGAAGCTGCTGCTGCTGCTGCTGCTGCTGCTAAGCGGTCTATCTAGGCGATTGATAAGATCGCCTGTCTCGAGTCTTAGGTCGTTGTACCTGGGTGCCAACACCTGTACAGAGCCTTCAAGCGCCGGGCAACGGCGGCAGCCCTCGTGCGTATGCCACCTAGCCTTCGACGTTCCCCAGCTTTCAAATGCAGCAGCAACAGGAACAGCTATTAATAGCCCATTCCACCACCATCAAGCGCCCCGCTGCGTTATGCCATAGACCGTGGGCTTCGCCTCCAAGCCTCTACTGTATCATGTTCAGGCGATGTAGAGGAGCAACCCAACTATTCGCCATCTCTTCGCATGAGAAGGGTTAACCGAATTTGGGACATCAAGCCGTACGAGCAATCCGATGGTCAAGTATCGACCAACCGAGCCAGGCAATGGCATGTGAAACGCGGAAAATATTGTGAACGACGTACAACATGGGAATTGCAGAGAGAAAGTACCGCTCCGGCCGGGAATACAATAGCCGCTTTGGCTCTAGCATGAGCTTCATACGTGTATTATATTCCCGGTCGAAGGCTGGCACAGTTGGGGCCCCTCTGTAGTGCCGGTTGAGTAGTGCCGGGTTCCCGCTGAAGTGCCTGTGGCATCGCTTGGCGCCTATGGCACTCATCAGTGTGCGGAGTGCTGCCGGTTGCCGCTACAGTGCCAGTGTGGTTGGCCGGCGCATACCGGCACTTCGGCACCAGGGTACCAGGTGAGTAGGTAGTTTCTTGGTTGAGGGACCCCACCAGCCAGGAAAGAGGGGAGGCTCGAAAGCACCTATCTATGCATAGTGACTCGGTTCTGTCGCTTGCTCGGCCTGCTCCCACCTTTTCGGCTCCTCGTTCGTTTTGTCGCTTGCTTCTACTGCACGGTGTCGAGAGATTGTGATGGGCGCTGCGGCGCTTGAAAGCTATGGTGCCCCCCCCCCCCCCCGGTGCGCGCACGGGCGCTCGCGTTCGCGTGCGAGCGAACGCGGTTGTGCGTATCACGCGAGGGTTTCGGTGCGTGCGTGTATAATTCCGAGCGAGGTTTGCTGTTGATAGTACGTTTTTGTTTGTTTGTTTGGCTCGGGAATATGGCGGTTTGTCATGGCGCGGCGCGCGGCTGCTGCTGCTTCCGCTTCTGCTGTTGCTGCTGCTGCTTCCGCTGCTGCTGCTGCTGGCGCGAGGCTATGGTAGGGGTGGTGATAGCAACTGTGTGTGTCTGAGGCTCCTCACTAGTGAAGAGCTCTATACCTCACTCAGTAACCGACCTCGATATATGATAAAAAAGCTGATATCGTGTTGTGCCACGCGATATAGCGCACCTTCTGGGATGATATGATATTCCAAGTCGATTGTTCTGAGGGCAGAGGGGGACACGCACGCACCACGAACACGAAAATGGTGACGATTGGCCAAATGTCCCGTCGACATATTTCCATGGAAGCGTCGCTGGGCGATTGTATTCACTCCCCCCTCCCCAGCCGTCGGAGGTGTCTCTGTTAGGAGTAGAAACGGTGCTCCTTCTCGAAAGGGATGCGTGGTCAATGGTCAAACGACTGAGGCAAGCAACAAATGAGTACGCCCCCCCCCCCCCCCCCCCCCCCCCCCCTCCCCTCCCCCCGGGCCGTTGTCGATAAAGCCAGCCTGAACAAAATCGTTCGAGGGGGAGTGCTGTCTTGGGTGTTACCAGTAAACGGTAAAAGGCCGATAAACAAGCTCGATGGGCTAGGTTGTTTGACTCGTTTAGAACTGCTCTCTCGATGCGGGGACCAAACACTTGCAGTTCGACTCAGATTTGGGTTTCTGTACGCTGCAGCACTACAAGCGTTGAACGAGTGACATGGTGAAATACAGACGCGTCCCCCCTGTGGTATAGTAGGGGTAGAATCACCTCTATTTTCTGAGGCTCCTTCTGCTCACTTGAGCGGGGAGCTCTGTATGTATCTATCCCACCAGAAGAAAAAAAAGCATTTTTGAGAAAAAACTGAAAAAAAAATGCAAAAACGACCCCCCCCCGATGAATCCCGAAGCCTGTTTTTAATAGTAGGTACCAGGTACATCATACCACGAATAACATAGTAAAATATATGGTGCTCCAGCGGCATTTTTTGGGACTGCAGTCCCGTTTTTTTCGGGACAAACCAGTCAAATTCTAAGTAGTTTGTCCCCAAAACGGGACTGCAGTCCTGGTAGGGTTAAGGAGCCTGGCCAGTCAGAAATGCCTCATTTTTTTTTTTTTTTTTTAATCATCACTTTTACTTTCCAGCCTAACTCGTAGGAGGTTTTACCCTCAGCGATCTTCTGGACAAGCCGTGGTCACAGGTGTCGACCCTTCTCCCCCCCGGTACGTGCCTTTATTTTTTGTCGCGCATAGGGTTCAGCATTCCCACTGCTCGTCGATTTTCATCGAATGTAGCTAACTCACGCTTTCGCGCTTTCTGCTAATCAATTTTTTATGCAAGAAAAAGTCCCTACGAGCTTGCACTCGGTGAGACTTGAACCCACGAAATTGATCTTGATAGGCACGCGGACCACCTATCAAGCCACCGGGGACGTGCGGGGTGTACGTGCGTATTCATCGGCGCGATCGGGTTTTTGGTCGGTGGGACGTGGTTTGACCTGCCTTGGCTTGGCTTGGCTTGGCTTGGCTTGGCTTGGCTTGGCTTGGCTTGGCTTGACTTGACTTACGTGGCTTAGCTTGGGTTTGTTGGCTTGGATTTGTTGGTTTTGGCTTGGCTGTTCTGTTCCGCCCGGCCTTGCTCTGCCTCTTGCCTCGCTCTGCCTCTTGCCTTGCCTTGCCTTGCCTTGCCTTGCCTTGCCTTGCCTTGCCTTGCCTTGCCTTGTCTTGCCTTGCTTTGACTTGCCTTACTTTGTCTTGCCTTACTTTGTCTTGCCTTGCCTTGTCTTGCCTTGTCTTGCCTTGCCTTGCCTTTTTTGGCTTGCCTTGGCTTGGCTAGGTGACTAATGTATTACACACCAGAGTATGATAGTACCATGTACGCGATACGTTTCCGTCCCGAGTTTCTGCACGTGATGCGAAGAAGGGAGGCCAACCAGCCTCCTGTGGATAAGCCGCTCTTCGCCTTAAAGAATCCGACCCGACGCAGAGCCTAAACTAATCGTATGCGCCTTTTTTGGCGCTCGAGAGGGGAAGAGTGATGACAGACAATTTACCGATATTGGTTGGAGGACTTAGCTTTGGTGTCCGACGTACAACACGAGGGAATCGTACGGCACGAGTGCAGGCAGGGTGATCCCTCGTACTCGTACTGCTTGCTGCACGCTCACCCTGCTCTTGGAGGGTTTTGTATACGACCAAATTTATTACTACGACAAAAGAAAATGTGACTTGTCGTCTCTGGGAACTTACTTCATAAAAAAAAAAAACAATGCGAGTGGTCTCTGGGTAAAAAAGAAGGATTCTCATGATGGCTGGACGAATCGAGTGCGGCACCGACGCGTTCATGATAACGGAACTTGCACGCGAAGGTCAGTCTGGAAAAATTGAGAGAAAAAACTTATCGGCGTACCTAGTAGTAAGTGCCTAAGGTTTGAGAAAAATGACCCCTTCCCGTGGCTGACCTGGGCCCAAGGCAGCATGCTGCACTATTACGGGGGGGCCATAGTAAATAGGACCAAACACTGTTAGTAAAAATAGGTAATTGTATAGGATTTTGTGTGTGTACCGTAGGTCCTATTTACCATGGCCCCACGTCTTCTCGGAGACCAAAACAAGAAAGGGCGACCAAAAAAAAATGTGCTTTTGCGCGCTCAGAATAAAAGAGTGAGCCTGGCCCGATTCCAGCTCTCTTGTGAGAGGGCGGATACTCCTGCATGCTGTCTGTAAAGCTGCCTGTCAAGATAAAGCTCTCGACCGGAAACACAAGCAGCGCTTGAACATTAAAATGCAGACCGAACGCTCCTCACGTTTCCGTCCGCGCGTCCCGCTGAAGGGGCAGGGCTTGCGCCGAAGCAGCAGCGCTTGTCGGCAAATGTGTCAGGAGATGGCGAGAGCTACTAACCGTATGCCTTATATATATCACACAAGATAACACACCCCTTCAAAATTCCGAGCGGATTTTTTTTTTTTTTCTCTGCAAAGCTGGGGAGAGTGCAAAAACGAGAGACAGACACGGACGCGTCCATGGAATGCCAACCATTTTCGTTGTCTGTGATCGACCCCCCTTGGTGTGGAGAAACGTGGCTCCGAAAATCACCCCTGGAGGTGTGTTGTCTCACGACCCGTGTGATACGGTGGGCCTGTGACCGACGGCGGTCTACACTTGATATACTAAGCAAACCGTCCCCCGGGAGGGCGCCTGCCTCTCCACGCCCCCCGCTCGCGCTCGGTAGAGTGTCGGCCGCAGTTATTTTTTTCCGGGGACACCGAAAGCTCTGCTGTGTGGGGCGGGCGTGGGTGACGCCACCGCCTGGCCGCGGGAAGCCGAGTGGGGTTGCTCGGGACTCGCAGCTGTTGTTTTGCGTATGTTGCGTACAACAACAAAAAAAGTGTTTTCGAACATCCAAATGATGACGACAACGGCGACTAGCTACTACATACCAGGTACGACACCGCTTTATCAAAAAATTAAGAGAGTTTTGAGCGCGACGGATTTCGGTCTTGAGACGTCATACACTTGTTTTGGGGTATGGTGGCGGATGGCGGTCTATCAATAGATGTAATACCGTAGCAATGCGGGTAAACCCCCCCCCCCCCCCCCCCCCCCCCGGACCGACCTTTTCGCGCTCGAAAACTCCGTAACGAAGAAGGTGCCAATACCGAACGACACGTTTTAGGACAGCCCTCGACGAGATCTGCCCATCACCGCCCTATTCGACCCTGACATCCTTCATGTTGTGGAAATATCGAGCTTGAGAAGTCGGCCCCAGGGGGGGGGGGGGGGGGGGGTGTACTCATAATCATGCATGGCCGTAGTCGCAGGACCATAGATCCTCGCATCCCTACACAGTCCCGGGACGGTGCACGTCCGGTTTTCACCGAGCAGGCAGACATTGTGCTTGCAGCAAGCTTTGCGAAGCGCCGCCGTGAGGTATTTGGACGAGCCGCATGAAGGGTGAGCTTGCATCCCCTACCAAAGAGCCGCTTTTGAGGCGGATTTTCTTGTATACGGATGTCAGCGTCAGTGAATTGATTTGTTTTCCGGTGGGGGGAGCGTTTACACGCAATAAATATCACGGCATACTGTAGTTTTAGTGTGAGGGACTGCGGTCTAGACGTATTACACTAGTTTTGCCGTAACCGATGGCGGTCTGGACTGAGTTTACTAGTTTTAGTGTGGGAGCTCCTAAGTGGTGAAATCGACGACACCCGAGAAAATGTGCCATTTTCTGCCGTATGTGCTTGAAAATAGGTCAGTTTAGAAAAGACGATCTATCTTTTTGACCCGTCGAGGCGTCTTTAGACCTACTAAACTGTTTTTAGCGTCGGGATTTACTTGACGGGTGTCCTTGACGGATGCCTTGACGGGCACGGCTGTCCTTGACGGCTGTTCGTCACGGAGCAAGCGTGCCGTCAACCGACACACCACTCTGTCCCGAAATATATGATATATAGACCGGTTGCAGTAGGGGTCCCCCAGTAACGCGGTGGTGTGCCAGAGCAATAGGACCGCCTTATAGAGGGAAGCCGCCTTATTTTATCCAGGTTATGAGTGCTATTCCTCAATCCCGCCAAGCGATTTTGACCGCCTTGTATCGGGATACCGCCTTACCTACTCAGACCGTCTTATGGGGGGAAGAAACCCCTACTGCATACGATCTCTTTGTCTCTGAATACAATGACTTTTTTAATTGAATATGACCATACAAACGGTCGTTCATTGCATTTACAGTAGTATTTAGGGACGAAGCGGTGTGCTCATGTTTAATCCAAACCTTCTCCTGTACTCAACAGACAGAGGTGGTCATCTGTTTGCTTGTGAGCCGGGTCGGGTCGTACGCGCTTTTACCTGGCGGCAGGCAGGGAGGGAGGGAGGGAGGGAGGGAGGGAGGGCCCTTTGCGACGGATGGTTGTGCGCGCACTCTCGCGCTCGTTCAGTGGCATTGCCATTGTCGTCATCGTGGTTTGTGGTGGTTGCGGTGGTGGTGGTGGAGATGGCGGTATTTTTTTTCTTGTCCTCGGTAGTTCTGTGAGTTGACTGAACTTGACGTGGGGTACCACTCTGTTTCGAAATGTAAGAACGGTTTGTATCTTTGAAAAATTCACCCAAACGATCCTTGTGATCCGGGACAGACTGATGGTATCTAGTAGCTCATGGTTGGGTGGGGTGGGGTAAGCCGACCAACTGATCTCAGTATTTTTGTTGTTCAACAACACGCGAGTCAAGTAAGTCATAAACGCGCCAGTCAGATGGAAAAAAAAAAACAAAACAAAAAAAAAACGCAGAACGCCCCAAATTACCGCACGTAACCAACACCTATGATACGTACCAGGTATAAGATCTAACTGCCGTGGTACGCATAATACCCGACTGTCACACCTATAATATCCGACTGTCATACGTCTGATGTCCGACTGTAATATATCCCTGGTATTACGGGGGTCCATAGTTAGTAAGACCTATGGTATACATAAAAACCTATATTTTTACCTATTTTTACTGACAATATTTGGTCCTATTTGCTATGGACCCCCGTGATAGGCACTTACCGTAGTTACCCTGAAGAGCGTTGAGTTCGTATGGGGGTATGTGTCCTTCAGATGAAACCGTTATTTCTAGCCTTCGACTTCCAACACAACCAGTGTCCGTGCCGATTCTTCAACCCTAGAAAAATACGAGCTCTGCGGTAGAAAAAAACTACACCAGATATACACATCATTGTTATGCATTAAGCAGAGTAGACGAAAGCCTACGACACAGATATGCAACATTGTTATGCGTTAAGCAGAGTAGACAATGCGATGCCGTGTCATCGCACTGGTTACGACAGGCACGAGATACACATTTTCTCTGAAATAGATGAACAAAATCGAAAGAAACAAGGGAAAACAAAATCGGCAAGAAAAAAATTCAAAGAAAAACTGTCGAGCTCCCCAGGAGGAGATGTGGCAGGAGGAGATGTGGCAAGACAACACCAGAACAAGCAAAAGAGACAAGACCACCACATACAAACAAAACAAAAAAAGAACCCGAGGAATAAACAGGCGAACCGAAGCACGACAAAAAATCGAAACGAAAAGCACCCTCCGGGTAGCCGCAGCGGCAGTTCGTTGTACGAGTAGCATGGACAGGTTCTACCTGCTACCAGGTATTAAATATTTAGTCGGGTGCGATCGTTTCTCAGCGCTCGCTTTTTTTTTAGATTGTTTCCCAGAACGCGAAGGTCAAGGTTTTGCTAATTTGCCAGAATTCTGAAACAGGGTGTTTTCGGAAAGATAAAAAGCCTTTTCCGAAAACACGAATGTTGGACATTTATTACTACGGGGGACCATAGTAAATAGGACCCAATATTGTTAGTAAAAGTAAGGAAAACATACAGGTTTTCGTGTGTGCCGTAGGTCCTGTTTACTGTGGTCCCCCGTAATGGCACCTCTTCTTACCGCTGTTAACCCTTTTAGGACAAAAACTGCACTCTAATTCGACGTATTACGGGGGACAGGACCATAGCAACTGGGACCTACGGTACACCCAAAAAAAACTTTATATTTTACCTCTGTTTGCTAACACTATCTGGTCTTACGTACAATGGTCCCCCGTAATAGCTTGTCCCTCAAAAAACGAGACTGCGGTCCGAAAAGGGCGATGAGAGAAAACGACCGCCGAAGGACGATGCCACCTCTGCGCGGGCTCAATGCTGTTTTTGGGCAATAATTACACACCTAGCACTAGCACTAGCAGCAGCAGCAGCAGCGGCAGCAGCAGACGGCTTACGGCCATCCGAGTCACAGCCCTTGGTGTATGGTGTGACACCAACAGAGGTCATGGTGGCGGTGCGGGCAGTCAGCAGCGCAGTAGTACAGTACATGCAGCAGTTGTGGTGCGGTGCAGCACGCCAGTGACTGCTGTCCAGCGCGTACGTACTACTTTTACTACTGTACATTACGGGCAGTTGTATAGAACGGCACAGCGGTATTAAACAGGGTGCGTGAGGCAGAGTTGTCACAGTTTACGGCCTTTGGAGTACAGCACAACAACAGCAGGTATGCGTGTAGCAGTATTGATACAGCTACGGCAGCGTAATGCAGTACGGTACGGCACGGTACGGTACGGTACGGTACGGTACTGTACGGTACGGTACGGTACGATACGATACGGTGCGACACGGAACGGAACGTAATGGTATGGTGCGGTACGGGACAGTGCGGCACGATACAGCAGCCAGCACCCGCCGCATTGCACGCCCTGCCAGGCTTGTATCATATCAATATCGTTTCATACACATCATACGTACGGTGAAGGCTTTCGTGGTGGTCGCCGCCGGGCGTGTCCTATTTCTGCTCCTGCCGAGGGTGTTCACCAGCGGTCGGCGGCCCTCTCGAGACTTTTCCACAGGTGCCTCTTTTCACGCGCGCTGCTGCTGCTGTGTGTGTTGCTTTGTGATTGTTTTTGTGTCGTGCTGTGCTGTGCCGTGGTGTTTTTTTTTCTGCTGTGCTTTGCAGCTGTGCTTGTGCGGTGCTATGCTGTGTTTTCGCTTTGCTGCGCTATGCCATGCTGTGCTGTGCTGTGCTGTGTTTCGCTGTGATTTACTACTGTGCTTTGCTGTGCTGCGCTTTGCGGTGCATCACTCTGCGCTTTGCTGTGCTGTGCTGCCGTGACCCTTGGTATTTGTTGCCCAACCTGGGCCGAGCGCGCGGGACTCGTATCATAGCTCAGTTTTTACTTGTCTATCTACCGCAGCTGCGACGAGCGCCGCCCCGTATTGTAAGATAATGGAAAGCCAACTCAATGTTTTGTCTTTGTTTGGTGAACCCGGCCGTGTGTCCTCGCGAGAGGGCGAGAGAGGGGAGGCGAGGTTAAGACAATTCAAGTAAAACACGAGCTGAACCGTGCTACCCGATATATAGCGACTAAAACACCAGTGTTTTGTTTCTGGTGCTACAAACAAATACCAGCCGGCCACGAGCACGAGCTACAATAGGAGCAGCGTGAACGCCCAGCAGCAGCGCGCGGGGGTAGGATCATGTTTGGGCCCGTGCCGTACGACTCCTTGCTTTCAACCATTGTAGCTCGGGACACCAATTCGTACCACTCCCCCCCCCCCCCCCCCCCCCCCCCCCCCCCAACCTCGCGGTGGCCTGACCTTCGCCGTTTTCGTCGCTTGTTATTTTATCGACTTTTTTTTTCCCTCTAGGGCTACATGTACTATTGCGGGGGTCCATAGTTAATAGGACCTATGGTATACATAAAAACCTATATATTTACCTATTTTTACTAACAATATTTGGTCCTGTTTACTATGGTCCCCCGTAATAATAGAGTGGGCGCCCACTCTTACCCGTGTTCCTGTGTACCAGGTATATAACGTCAGGGGCTCTCTGTACGAATAGTTCCCCAAAATAAATCGAGGTCGTTGAAAAATAAATATCCGCGATACCGCGATTGAAACAGTCCCAGGTACGTAGTACGTAGCTACTACGGGGGACCATAGTAAATAGGACCAAATATTGTAGTAAAAATAGGTAAGTATATAAGTTTTTTATGTATACCATAGGTCCCATTAGCTATGGACTCCCGTAATACGAGTAAATCCGAACGGGACGGAATTTGAAGATAAAATATGGCATCGTAACACAAACGGGATTGCCAAGACTTTTTTTCTTTTTCTTTTTCTTTTTCTTTTTTTTTTTTCTTTTTCTTTTTTCTTTTTCTTTTTCTTTTTCTTTTTCTTTTGTATCCTCCGGAGACCGTATCGTGATACTTGACACATGCAGAAGGGGTTGCGAAGGAGGTGTCGTAGGACAGGAGGGGTTACAAAAAGATGGTATCGCAACACAAACGGGATTTTGCCAAAACGGTGCAAGCGGGATGGCCAAAAATGGCACGGCGGTGACACGATCGGGATTGCGAATACGGCATCGCGGTATCTACAAACGGTATTGCAAAGATGGCATCGTGACACAAACGGGATGGGATTGCAAATACCTGGTACGGTATAGCAATACGTACACTTCGCACACAAAACGAGATTGCGAATATAGTACGGTGATACAAACTCTTTTTTTTTTTCTTTTTCTTTTTTTCTTTTTCTTTTTTTTCTTTTTTTAAATCCTCCGGCGGATTGGTAAAAATAAAGCTTAAGCTCACCACACTTCCACGTTCCCAATTTCGTGTCGTGTGTCAATCGGGGGTTTGCAAAATTTAGCATCGTATCTCGAACGGTACTGCAAAAACCGTATCGTAGTACGTACTTGCCTTGCGTTCAAACGGGATTGCACTGATGGTATCGTAATGCGAACGGGATATCAGAATGTGGGCATTGTATATAACAAACGGGATTACGAAGATGGTATCGCAGTACCAAAGATATTGCAAAATATCAGGGCGTTCCTCGGAACGCCTTTTCGACTCCGGGACGATATCCCGCGGGACTCAGTTACCCCGGGACGTAAACGGTACTGTTTTGTATGGGATGTAGCCTCCGCGGGACGTATTTTTGTGCGGGAACGGGATTTATTACGTTCCGTGGCGCGGGGAGAGGGGTGTGTCAGAATTTGTGCGGAACGCTTTTTTGTGCGGGCATGGGATTTCACATCTATCACGGGATGGCGGGACTTCTGGCTGGCTTCGACTGCTGTGTGGTGCATCCGCGACGCCTTCACGCACCTCATGAGAAACGTGACCCAATTTCGTTCTTTGTGGATTTTTGTGGGGGAGCTGTAGCTGTCCGCAAGTGAAGCGCAAGCGTTCAGTTGAGGGGGTCGTTTTTGTCTCTTTTTTGTCTCTTTGTGTGCGGGACGTGTTTGTGCGGAAAACGCGATAATATCGTTTGTGCGGGACTCGTTTGTGTGGGAACGGGATTTTGACTTTTCCGTGACGAAAGAGCGAGGTGTTATAATCTGCGCGGGACGCGTTTTGTGCGGGCACGGGGTTTCACATTTATCACGGGACCACGGGATTATCTCGAATCCCGCACAAAACCGCGGGAAAAATCCCGAGGACCGCCCGGCGAAATATGTTGGGCAGATTCTCGGCTGAAGATCCCCCCGCCCCATCGGCCAGTCAATCCGGGGTCTGAAAGCGCGCGCTCTTGGTCATTCAGAGAACGGTGGGCCCTGAAGCATCCAATATTTTCCTTAGCCTGGGTCTAGCTCGCTGATTGCTACTATCACGGGGGGACCATAGTATATAGGACCAAATATTGTGAGTAAAAATAGGGAATTGTATAGGTTTTTGTGAGTACAGTAGGTCCTATTTACTATGCCCCCCCCCCCCCCCCCCCGTAGTACACGAAGAAAATCATGGTCGACCTCACGCTTTTTTTTCTTGAGTCCCAGACAGGAGGGGGGGGGATGGTTACCAAAATCAAGTAAAAATAAGACTGAGAAAAAAAAAATGTTTTGTTTCATTCCTGACGAAAAAATCCAAACCCGCTATTAACAGTTTGTTTTCGAGCCCAACGTGGTTGCGACTGCGGCTCCGTTTTCTCTTTTCTTTTTTCTTTTTTTTTTTTTTTTTTTTTTCGTGTACCGCTGGAGGTTTACCTACTTCTGTCTGAGGCTCCCCCTCACTCGAGGAGGAGCTAGGGTGGCTCTGTCATGTACCTCATCACCGAAAAAAGAACTGAGCTAAAAAGTACACCCCCGAGGCGAACAATTAAATCCCATAAGCCCAAGTATATATAGAGAGCACGAGCAATAGTGTAAAACACAAATTAATTAGTGGTGTTCGAACGGCATTGGGTGACAAGAGCCCGGTCAGTCGGAAATATTTCGGTCGACCCAAAAAATGCCACCATACCCGTATTTTGTATTTTGTGGAGGAGCCCCGTTCTTTCGGATGGAGAATAATAAAAGTGGAGCCTTCAGGGGCGAAGAGGAGTTGTTGGGTTCCCCCCCCACTCCTCCGAAGGAAGGGGATATGATTAGCAAAAATTTACTATTAATATGTAATATATGGACACGGCGTAGTGAACGCCCAATTGTTGGAGGTGTTTTTATTGGGGGTAGGAACGGTGCTCCGTGTCGAAAGGGATGCGTGGTCAATGGTCAAACGGCTGAGGAAACCAACCAACGAGTACCCCCCCCCCCCCCCCCCCCCCCCCCCCCCCCCCCCCCCCCCCCCCCCCCCCCCCCCCCCCCCCCCCCCCCCCCCCCCCCCCCCCCCCCCCCCCCCCCCCCCCCCCCCCCGCTCCTGCGAATAGCCCGCCGGTTTTTTTTTCACGTCTTTCCTCGACTTTATTAATACGTACCAGGTATCAGGTATTACGGGGGTCTATAGTTAACAGGACCTATGGCATACATAAAAACCTATATATTTAGGTATTTTTACTAACAATATTTGGTCCTGTTTACTATGGTCCCCCGTAATAGTACATAGCTGGTACCGTATGACCCGTATGACATTATAAGATTCGGGGGCGCAGTGGAGTATTCCCCCCCCCCCCCCTCCTACGAATAGCCCGCCGGTTTTTTTTTTCACGTTTGTCCTCGACTTGATTGTTTACACGTATCAGGGTAGTATATAGCTGGTACCGTATGGTATTTTAAGATTCGGGGGCGAAGTGGAGTTGTACCCCTGCCCCCCCCCCCCCCCCCCCTCCTACGAATAGCCCGCCGGTTTTTTTTTCACCTTTGTCCTCGACTTGATTATTAACACGTACCAGGGTATCAGGTATCAATAGTGTATTCCTGGTACCGTTCAACACGAAAGAGAAACCCCTGCCAGGATAATTTTCATGGTCGCTTTTTATCCAAGCTCGGGGGGACGGGGGGGGGGGTGGGGGGGGGGGGGGGGGGGGGGGGGGGGGGGGGGGGGGTGAGGGCAGAAGACGAAAATAGCGGCTTTTATTATTTGGGAAGGTTTCGTCGACATCTTTTCCCATAGATGCGTCGCTCGAGCTTTTTATCGTTTTTTTTTTCTTCACCCTCTCTCGCCCGTTTTTGTCCATTTAAGAAAAAAATGACTTTGAAAATCGTCTAAGGGGGGGGGGTGTTATCCTGCTGCGTGTTTCACGGCATTGCACGTCACCCGTCCCATGTTAACTAACTAGTACAGTGGGCGCCCCTTGTTTTACTTGATTATGTGGACTGCAGTAAGTGTATTAATGGTGTGCAGTACAGGACACCTGCTGTACTAACATGCGAAAAAAGCTGGTCCGCGATGTGTCTGTGTGTTTTTTTTAGAATGGGTGCGTTCTACACTAATGTCAAGTGTAATGAGTGCCGAGTTTATTATTTTCGCTTGTAGCTCTTAATCCTGCCTCCTTTCGTACCGCTCGTTTTCTTTTTTGGTGTCCTGTACCGCAGAGTGGGGAAAAGTGGACTTCTAAATGAAAATTAAAAAAAGTGACGTGGCCTCTTCCGACCTCGGAACATCAACCATCGCAGCCAACAACAGCAGTAGACGGCAGCAGTATGTATCCCCGAAATCGCAATGCCAGCGTCAAACCGAGCAGCGAAGAAGTGGAGCAGCCCCCAAAAGTCCAAAGCAAGCTGAACCAGTCTTTCATCACACCTTAGACCTGTCTCGACGACCCTGCCTCGCTGCGTCCTCTCGATCGCGAGTCAACTGCTGCAGCAGAGCTGGTCCCAGGTGCACTTACCAACTGTATACGGTTGCTCAGCTTTTAGTGTCGAGAGGAAGTGCCGATTTCGTCACGTACCGTACGTACGTACGTACGTGCGTGCTTGCTTGCATGCGCGCGTACGCGCAGCATCGTCAAAACCCCGAGCACCCCGACATCCTGGAGTGGTAGAAGATGTGCCCGAACGACAAACGCAAGACCCTCGACACACGCGCGCAGTGCAGCATGATACTCCCTGCGTGTACAACCCGCTAAAGATGAGCTGTAGTGCCCTCGAAAGAGCTATTTCAAAGCTGGGCTGTCTCGACAACAGGAAGAGTGCATCGTACCCGGTACGGTACGCCGAGCGACGCGACTATGGAAACACATCTTTGACGAGATATTTCCAAACAACAAAGAGCCACCATGTTCCTTGCGTGTGTTTGTGTGCTCCCCCCCCCCCCCCCCCCCTCCCCTGCCCATGTTTTGGAGGAGGTTGGCTCTGAAATTCATCCCAGGGGGGGGGGGGGGGGTAGGGTATCTTCTCACCCGTGTGGTGCGGTATGCTGTTGCGGGGGGGGGGGGGGATAGTATTCAGAACCGTATATTGTGTGTAAACATGGGGGAATAAGATGGTCTTTGGGCCGAATGTGGGTTCTGAGTGGTCTGGTCCCCCTTTGTCGTTTTAGTGCTAACCAGACCGTACCCGACAGTTTTTTGATCGCTATACGAACGAACGTGGACCCCGACAGGATTATTGGTGTTACGGGGGGGGGGGGGGGGCATAGTATATACCACTCTGAACCGAAAATATAAGGACCGTCAGCACACAATTATTCAATCCAAACGTCCCTTATATTTTGGGTCAGAGTGGTAGGACCTACGTACGGTATACGCTAAAACCTTTGTATTTTCTATTTTTGCTTGTAAAAAATATTTGGTCCTGTTTACTATGTTCCCCCGCGAGTAGTGCTGTTGTGTAGCGGTACTATTATATCGACGTTGTCGTGGTGTGCACTAGTGGTACATAAAGAGCAGTGAAAACGATCAGCAATGGCGCTCTGTACGTACTCGTGCCTGGCACATTGTGTCTGCTGTTGCACAATTATTGCTTGCTGTTGGTTTTGTTTAGGATGTGTGTATGTTGTGTGTGCGTACCGCGGTGCCAGGGTGTGCGGCGGGGCGTGTGGCTGCGTGGCGCTTCGCTCGCTGGTGCCCGGTGGAAGACAGAAAAACGGAGAGATGGGCGAACACGCAGACAAACAGACAGACAGACAGACAGACAGATGGGCGGACAGGCAGGCAGGCAGGCGGGCAGACATTAAAGGCGGACGCACACAGGCATGCAGGCAGGCAGACAAACGGACAGACAGAAAACCAGACAGACAGACGCGTAGGCGGACAGACAGGCAGACACGCAGACAGGCAGACAAACAGACAGACAAACAGACAGACAGACAGACAGACAGACACACAAACACGCGCAGACAAATAGGCACACGTAGACACACAGACACGCAGACAAAGGAGGCCAAAGAGACGCACACATACTCAAGACAAGACACCCCGACAGAAAGACACGCGGGGTCAGAAGCTGTGCCGAGCGGAAGTCAGCCGCGAGAGAGGCCCAGGGGGCTGCGTCGACGCCTGCACTGCGCCTTGCCATACTTTTGTTTCAGACTGTGGGGTTAGTGGTGAACGCGCCGATATATGCCACCCAGGACACACACAATGTACGTTGCGCATGATGGTCATGTTGTGGTGCGATGTCACATGTGTTGCCGTATAGTGGCTATGTTGTCGAACAAAGTGATGTTAACAGGCTTATAAATATCCATTCTGCTTCCCCCCCCCCCCCCCCCCCCCTCAGTTTTACGCTTTTCGATGAAAAAGGAGCATTAAAAAGAATGTGCTTCCGTATTTTCATGTTCCCCCCCGAATATGCTCTGCCTTATGCTCGAATATCCCCCCCCCCCCAAAGCTGCGCTGTGCGAAGCCACGTACATGTCTGTCAAATGGCCATACGACTACGGCCATGCATGAGATTGAGTACATCTCTCCTATCGAGTACACCCCCCCCCCCCCCCAAAAGCCCAATTATGCTACTTTTATGCCTTTAGAAATGCCCAATTATGCCGAGAGAATTGCGAGCATAAGGGATACAAACGTACGAAGTCTACTCGTAGTGTGTGCTGCTGTTGCATAATATTGGCTTTAGTATTTTCAGCACGCACTCACGCGCGCGACTCTTTCCTTACGTTTCCTCTACGTTTTTTTTTTTTTTTTGGGCGTGATATTAGTCGTATTGTCGTATACCAGGGTATGTGATACCTGGTACGTGCCTTCGTGTATCGTGTCGGATCAAGCGCCCTGCTGTTGCAGACCATAGTTTTTGAGAATCGCATACAGAGCTGGAGAGAGAGGAGCGGTGACACACGGGTGACACTCGTTCTATTAATAGTATGTATGCACACTCAATAATTGCCGTGTGGCCTCTGTCCACAGCAGCCCCGGCAGCAGCAGCAGCAGCAGCAGCAGCAGCAGCAGCCCCTGTAGCAGTAGCTCCAGCAGCCGCGTACTGGTATGGAGTTTCTAAGCTCTTGTCGATCTTGGACGAGCGGGGAAACGCTTGGCCGCTTCCAAAACTCAGCGACGGCTGAACTGCTCGGAGGCTCGCCACTGCCACTGCTGTCATGACGCAGCGCGGAGCGTGTCACCCGCGTGTCCGAGTGCAAACGAAGAAAGCAAGCAAACGAATAGGCCCAGCCAACGAGGCCGAGAAGGTCTGCTGCTGCTGCTGCTGCTGCTGCTGCTGCTGCTGCTGCTGCTGTTTTCGTTGACGCGCTGGAAGCGATGGCCGCGATGAGGCACGAGCAACGGAGCGGGCGCACGCGCAAAACAAATGTGTCACGCCTCCTTTTACTCTGTTCATGCCCTCCCCATCTCCGTCCTGTCGAACTCTTCTGCCCGCACGGACGACCAGAGGGCAAATATTGCAACATTTGTTCACGTTTTTTTTATTGTGGCTCTTGTAGGGGCAACGTTGTATTTAATATTTGTTTTTTTTTGGGTGTCTGAACCCTTTTTAGGACTTGGAGACTGTGCGTAAACGAGCAGCTATGTCTGAGTTCAGGTAATTTTTCCCCCTTTAGTACCGCAGTCCCGATTTGGGGACAAACCAGTCTAATTCCAAGTGATTTGTCCCCAAAACGAGACTGGGTTAAGGGCGTAGTCTCATCTTTTAACATGGGACGGTCCCAACTAGCCCCCCCGCGCTCTTGCTGATATTGTTTTTTTTCAAACTCCCGTAAGAGTCTAGACTGTAGTCTAGGCTATATCACCAGCTGTCTGTGTAACTTTTAACTGTTTTAAGTAAGTGCTACCGGGGTGCCGTACCTATGTTGTACTGGTACGTAGTTACCTGTCTTCTCGGGTGATAGCGGGCTACATGCGGCGAAAGAGCTAGCGAAGAGCTAGCCACCAGGAAAAAGTAAACCGGGCAGGTACCCTCGACTATTACGGAGGACCGTAGTAAATAGGACCTACGGTACACACAAAAACCTATATATTTACCTATTTTTTCCAGCATCATTGGTCCTATTTGCTATGGTCCCCCTTACAGCTATTAATAGCGCAAAAGTATAAACATGTCTATATCAACCGTTGTAGGGACCGAGAAATAGCGACCAGAAAGAAAATGGTTCTTATAAACGATCTGTGAGTCGTGTCTTATCAACCATTCGTGAGTACGTAGGGTCTTGTCAACCATGTATGGGTAGGGTATTATCAACCATATGTCAGTAGGGTATTATTCAACCATGTCTGAGTAGTGTGTTAATCAACCACCAGTGAGTGGTGTACTTGTGAAGAGGGTCCCCTTCATCTGATGTCGCCTCTCACTTTATCGCAAGCGACCAAAGAGTACGCCTACCCCCCCTCACCCCCGCCCCCCGCCCCCCCGCTCTCTCACACACACCTACCGAAAGCACGTATTTTATCTCTGTCTCCTTACGTGTCATCTATCTACCTCTCTCTTATGTCTCTCACGCCCGTCCTCCCCTCTCCAGCCATACTAACGTACAGACACGCCTTCACGCATCTACCTCTCTTCGAACCTCTCTCGCTGTGGACACTTTCTACCTTTGTCCTGTTTTGCCGCAATGCGTATGCACGCGCGAGTCGCGGTTAACGTACAGTAATATCCCTACTCCGCATGTTTGAACCCGACCCCTCCCGACCGCGGCAGCAGATGGAGTTCGAAGGGGCCGGGAGCGGTTCGTCCCGACGCCGGCCCGCAGGTGCCCACCCTGGGCCCGCTGAGCTACAGCCTCCCCGCGACGCCCCAGGGGAGGGAAGAGGATGCCGTCAGGGATGGTAAGCTATGTACGCAGCTGTGTTTCCACGTACTGTTTGGAAAGGGGGTGAGGGCAAGGAGGGGGGGGGGGGGGGGGGGGGGGGGGGTACTCATTATCATGCATGGCCGTAGTGGTATGACCATAGACCCTCGCATCCCTACAATGCCGGGACGGAGCATGTCGGGTTTTCACCGACCAGGCAGACATTGCTTGCACCAAGCGCGAGGCGCCGTGAGGTGTTGGGCCAGTCGTATGAAGGGTGAGCTGCATCCTACTAAGAACCGCTTCTGAGGCGTATTCTCTTGCATATGGATGACAGCATCAATGAATTGATCTAATGTCTGGTGTGGCCACTTTCAGAGGCAGCAATGGGAGTACTACAGTATGTAACTGCCTCGTGGGTGCCGTACCATATACACACTACGTGATACGATCATCCCCCTTGTGCGGAGGGAAGGTTCTCCCCGCACAAAAGTGACCTAACTCCACCGTCAGCCGTGGTAACCGCCGAAAAAAAAAAAAAAAAAAAAAAAACGGTACCCTGGCTGTCTAGCCCACGCAGTGACAGGCGTGTTTTGCAGCGTCGTCGCCAACCGACGCCAACCCAACCTTTATATAGGGGGGGGGGGGGGATGTACTCATTATCATGCATGGCCGTAGTCGTATGACCATAGACCCTCGCATCCCTACAATGCCGGGACGGAGCACGTCGGGTTTTCACCGATGAGGCAGACATTCGGCTTGCACCAAGCGCGGAACGCCGTGAAGTGTTTGGCGAGTCGAGTCGCATGAAGGGTGAGCTGCATCCTACTAAGAACCGCTTCTGAGGCGGATTTTCTTGCACATTAATGACAGCTCCAATTAATTGATTTATTATCCGGTGTGGCTACTTGTAGATACAGCATGGGTTTACTATGTAACTCCCTCGTCAGTGCCTTGCCATGCACACACTACGTGATACGATCACCCCCCCTCTACGGAGTTGAGATTCTCCCCGCACAAAAATGATCTAACTCGATGGCCAGCCGTGGTGACCGCCAAAAAAAAAAAAGACTAACGGGGAGGGCGGGGCGTAAACATTTTTTGCTTGCCTTAGTCGTTTGACCATTGACCACGCATCCCTTTCGAGACGGAGCACCGTTCCTACTCCTAATATAGACACTTCCAACATTTGGGTGCTCATCACGTTGTTCCCATGTATTACATGCGTGGTATCTCTCAGCTCACGCGAGATGCCTGTTTTTGTTCACAACCGACGGAATTAATTATTTATAGTCATGGGCTCTACCGACGGAAACTAAGAGGCTTAATTTTTTTCAGAGGCAGAGAGAAGAGAAGAACGGCCACACTCGTCCCGTGCCCCCTCCTAGCTTCTCGTGATAGGTGCACGAGTAGAGCACGGCACTGCTCGCTGCCGATTGATAGGCCTAGAGTCTAGGCCTACTGTTGCGGTTTCTCCCGCCCACCCGCCCCTTTCTTCTTCCCAAGGTGGGTGGGACGGAGCGGCCACATGGTGCTGGCCACACCGTACTTTATTTTTACTACTGTTTAATGATTAGCGATTCGGGGCTCTCACTAGGAGAGTGAGGTATGTCAATGGTTTACTACCATAGGGGGTCTCGGTCGTCCGAGACTGCGTTTGTTAGAGCCCCGGCCAGTCGGCTGGGGGGGGGAACTCCCGGATACTGGCAGTACGATAGGCAACGAGAATCAGCGGCCGGTGTCGCGGCTCTCGTAGCACGCCAGTGGACCCCCCCCCCGGCGTCGCAGAGAATAATAATAACATGACAATTCGAAGGATATGCAGCATAGAAAATATTTGCTGATCTTATCCCCTTCCTGTTTGGCCGCCTGTGGCCACCATCTGTCTTCTAGATAACGATCGTTTTCTCGCTGCTATCTAGTGTACCAGACTCCTCGATGTCACTTTCGTCTATTTTCCCTCATCTCTTCTAGCACATCTCGTTCCTCCTTGTACATTTCTCATGCTCCTACTATGCGAGCTCTAGTCTCTATTTCTTTGCCACACGGGCACATTTGTGCATCTACTTCCTCCTCCTCCCGGCTACTGGTACCTCTTTCTTCTTTCTGGCAGGTCCAGGTCACCCACACGAAAGCGCAGTTTCAGCGTTTTCGCCAAGTCCGCTTGGCCGTGCAAATACGTTTTCATTCCTATCCCTTCGCTTCATCCCCCGTATATCTTGAGCGTTTCTCCGATTTCACCTTGTTCCTTTGCGCTAGCCTTTCCCTTGTTCCTGTCATTTCTTCTACTTCTGCCTTGTACCTCGCAAACTTCTCTGCGGACATCACCTCTTATTGGTTTCCCCCTATATCCTTCCATACGTTATCAACTACGTTATCCCACCTGGTACAGCTCGCCCTTTTGTTATTTTCTCCCATACGGCTCTATCAGCTGTGACTGACAGCCTCTTTTTCGGCATGTTCCTTACTTTATGTGGCCATTCCAACTTTCTCGTGTCTCTATTTGTCTTGAGTGGGTACGTTTCCAATTCTGCTCTTAACTCTTAACACTGTATTACTCGCTGTACTTGAGCATCTTGGTATTTTTGTAGCTGCTGTCATATGTACTGTTTCCAACTGTTTTACGAACTTCGCGTTCCCTTCCCGTACTTCTCCTGCACATTCTAGCTTTGGTACGATCACATTTATCACGATACATCTCTTGACCCTAGTATCAAGGTGCGAGTCTGTTAGGATCGCATGCATCTTGCCTACGTGTGTTTTACCCTTTCCTGTTACACTTGCTGTGTGTGTATCCCAAGAGCAGTCTTTTAAGATGCTCCTCGCCAAGGTACGTACACTGATCTACGATCTGCAATTCATCTTCTTCCCACTTCCAACTGAAATTTACCGGGTTCACCTTATCTTCGTGACTACCAACTACTGCGCATTTCTTGACGTTCGCCGTCACCCTCCATTTCCTAGTGTATTCTAGCGCCTTCTCTGTTTGTGCAATCCTCCGGGTGTTTCTGATATTCCCGCACGTCATCCGCATACATCAATCCCGACACCGTGTCTTCCCCCACCGTGATTCCCTGCTTTGCTGCTTCGACTGCCTCTAACAGGTCGTTAGTATGTATCTTGAATAGGTTAGGTGGCAACGCACATCCCTGTGCAACTCCTTGTAAAATACCAATCATACTTCGATATTTCCCCGTCCAGCATCACAGCACTTCTAGCAGCTTCCGTCATCTTTTTCATCATTCCTCAACATCTTTCCTCCGATCTCCATTTCCCACAGCTTTTCTCACAAGGCGTTTCTCCATACTGTGTCGTAGGCCTTCTGTACATGAGGGGGGGGGGGGGTTGGGGGGGGGGGGGGTGGGGGGGGGGCGCGCGGCGGCGGCGGGGGGGGGGGGGGGGGGGGCGTACTCATTTGTTGCTTGCCTTAGTCATTTGACCATCGACCACGCATCCCTTTCGAGACGGAGCACCGTTCCTACCCCTGATAGAGACGTTTCCAACAGTTCCGCGCTCATTGCGTCGTTTCCATATGTTACCCACATAAAAAAAAAAATGATAGTTTTATACATTTCCGTTGTCGCCGCCTGTGGCCACCATCTATCTCCTGGGATAGCGATCGTTTTTCTCTCTACTATCGAGTGTACCAAACTTCTCCGTGTCACATTCTTCTATTTTCCCCATCTCCTAGGATTTCGAGAGAGAGGGGGGGAGGAGGGTGGCGAGGGGATGGGTGGAGGGGGGGGGCGTGGCGACGGGGGGGATTTTTGGGGGGGGCGGGGGGGGGGGGGGGGGATTTCGACGGCCTTTTGTGTGACGTGTTTGTGAAAAGTTTTGGCGTGTCTTATTTGTCGAAAAGTCTCCCTCCCAGCAACAGTCCTTTTTTTTTTTTTTTTGCAATTCTTCACAACCGAAAAGGACGGAGAAGGAAAGGGAGTTGTTGCGGTTGGCGAGGCGTTTTACTTTTTTTTATATATCCGATAAAAAACCTGACCGGTCGTTTCTTGTGCACGATGGGCTCGTGCAGACTCAGACTTCTATGGACGGGTGGATGGAGGGATGGATGGATAGAAGGATGCATGGATGTATGACATGCATACATAGGTACATGGCGCTTCGCTCCGCGGGCGGCATACGCCGCCCGCTACGCTCGCTCAGGAAGGAAAAGTACATGTAATTATGCGAAGCGGACAGAGGTCCATGATTGAATGTAGAGTCCCGCCGCCATGCTTCAGGGAAAAACAGCTCGGACGCCACATGCATAGGCTTCTCGTCGTCCGCTCGCTACGCGCGCTCACGAGGAAGAACGGAACGGAACAGACGGCGGCCCAAACAAAAAGGTGCAAACAGGCGATTTGCAAATGCCAAGAGCTCCATGCTTTACCCAGGAAAACCCAAACGCCGCATGCCGCAAGTACGTACATACCCCAGGTAGGGTACTTACTGTCTTTTGATATGCTGTATGTACCTGGAATGTACGAAAGAGGAAGCACGGCACGGCACAGCTATGGCAACAGCACCGCAAAAACAATGAAAATGAAACCGAAATTCCGGAAAGAAAAAAAAAACCCGTCCCCTCTCATGTAATAATTTTCTGCCTGATTGGAACACCTTGCACCGGTCCAAAAAAGAAGAAAATGGAACAGCAGAGCTTCTCTCTCAGCCTCGTACGCCGCCCGCCCCTCTCGCGACCACCTCGCCACCGATTCGGTCCGGGCAAAGCTTTCCTCCCTGTCTGCCACAGTGAGCCCCGTCGCCCGCCCCGCGTGAAGCCCGGTGCTCACTGTGACCCTCGTTCGCCAGCTCGACAATGTTGGTGCTCAGACTGCGTAGCTCTCTCTGCGAACTTCAGCTTGCTCGCATAGGTAAGCACCGCTTGAATCTTATCTTGCAATCCCGATCGACCCTTATAGACTCGTCTATTATCGGCGTCCCCGTTGGCTTGATAGGTGGTCCGCGTGCCTGTCAAGATCAATTTCGTGGGTTCAAGTCTCACCGAGTGCATGCTCATAGGGACTTTTTCTTGCATAAAAAATTGATAAGCGGAAAGCGCGAAAGCGTGAGTTGGCTACATTCGATGAAAATCGACGAGCAGTGGGAATGCTGAACCCTATGCGCGACAAAAAATAAAGGCACGTACCGGGGGGAAGGGACGACACCTGTGACCACGGCTTGTCCAGAAGATCGTCAAGGGTAAAACCTCCTACGAGTGGGCTGGAAAGTGAAAGTGATGAAAAAAAAAAAAAAAAAACAAAAAAAACATACTCAACCCAATACTGCAGATGGAGGCAAGACAGAGCCCATTCATGCTCCCCCCGTGTCTCGAGGCACGCGCGACGCCTAGCCACGAAAACGGCGACCGTGCTCCTTTCAACCCATACCGAAACTACGCTGAGTAAATGAAAGGCAACTGCGCAAATACCAAATACGCCTGTTTTTTCCGCACAACAGCCCAAATGTTGACGCCATTTTTCTGAGATAGATCCTGAAATTTTGCACACGTGTTCTGCGAGCCTCTGTCGACGCCTTGACGAAGTTTTTTTCTAGTAGGGAATTTGGGGTTCTTAAGGCCCCAAAATCAAAATCTAAAAAAAAATATCTGACAACAACAAAAAACCTCCGTAGGTTAACGGGTTAAGAGGGGCTCATAGAACACGTGTGCAGGCGCATTTCAGGACATATCTCCCAAAAACGGCGTGAACGTCCGACTCTCAAAGTTTTTTTAGTGGATTCAGCTTGAACCAGGCTCTTCCTTACCACGTTTTTTGGTCAAGCTTGCTACTGCGGGAAACTACAGTAATCAGAGCCCACGGTGGACCCAAAAAGCAGAGGCGCTCATGGCTTCGCTAATATATACATGCATACAACATGCATACAACATATATACATACATACATACACACATGGATAGACTTACTTAGATCTCAATCTCTGAGCGTGCTCGGTTGGTACATCCCCGGCCTCTCAGAGCTCCCACTTGGGAATCGCCTCCGTTTATTACTTGCCGGACCGTTCCAGCGAGTCTTTGTTTTCTCCATTTGTCGTCGTACTTTCAGTCCTTCTTCCCTTTTTTCTTCTTTCGTTTCGTGTGCGTGCGTGTACTCCGAGCACGGTTGCGCGGGCGAACCCGACACCGTCGCGGGTGTCAGCGGATGCTGTCGAGTAGAGGGGGAGTTGCAAGGAGCGCGGTCGCCGCTTTCGTGCCTAGGCGTCGCGTGTGCCTCGAGACACGAGGGGTGCATCAATAGGCTCTGTCTGGCCTCTATTTGTGATTTTGGAAGAGTACGTACGAGTATTTAAGGTTCGTTCTGGATTGTAAGATAATGCTCAAGCGGTGCTTATTTTTGCGACCGGGCTGAGAGTCACAAGAGGGAGGTACCCCGAATGAGCACGAACATTGTCGAGCTTGCGTCGAGGTCCACGGTGAGCACCGAGCTTCACGCGAGGCGGGCGACGGGGCTCACTGTGGAAGAGAGGGAAGGAAGCTTTACACGGACTGAATCGGTGGCGAGATGGTCGCGAGAGGGGCGGGCGGCGTACGAGGCTGAGAGAGAAGCTCTGCTGTAAGATTTTTTCTTTTTTTCTTTTTTTTCTTTTTTTGACTGGTGTAAGGTGTTCCACTCAGGTAGTAAATTATTACACGAAAGGGGACGGGGATTTTATTTCTTTTAGAAATTTTCGGTTTCATTTTCATTCCTTTTGCTGTGTTGCTGTACCGTTCTGTGCTTTATCTTTCGTACATACGACGAGTACACAAACACAGAGCATATCGAAAGAAGAAAATAAGTACCCTCCCTGGGGTATGTACGTATGTACGTCGTGTGAGCGAGAGTAGCGGAAAACCGCCCGCGACGCGAAGCATATGTGGCGTCCGAGCTGTTTTCTCCTGAATGAATGAAGCATGGCGGCGGGACTCTTGGCATTATCAAGTCGCCAGTTTGCAGCTACAGGGGCCATAAAACAAACAATATTCAATCATGGACCTCTGTCCGCTTCGCATAATTTGATGTTTCCTTCCTGAGCGAAGCGCCTTGTACATACATACATACATACATACATACATACATACATACATACATACATACATACATACATACATACATACATACATACATACATACATACATACATACATACATACATACATGCATGCATGCATGCATGCATACATACATACATACATACATGCATGCATGCATGCATGCATACATACATACATACATAATTACGTTTATCCTTTTCTTAAAATCACTTGATTATAAGAACCTGCCTCGCGCTCAGCGAGTCTCCCACGATTTTTTGTCGCTTCTACGATCTTTGCTTTCTTTGCGTGCTTGCTTGCTTCTCGTGCCACACTTTTTTTCCCGGGAAAAGAGAAAACAAAATCTCGGAAAAAGAGAAAGTCGATTTTGTTTTTCTAGCGGTTTGGCAGGCTCTCTTCTGCTTTTTTCCACCCGCTCGTTGAACTTTCTTTTGCACCTTCAGTTCTTTTATTTTTTCCTTTTTTCTTATTTCGTTTCGTGTGGGTGGGTGTACTCGGAGCACGGCACCGCGGGCGAGCCCGGCGCCGTTGCGGGTGTCAGCGGGTGCTGGCGGCTGGCGGGTAGAGGGCTCAACTGTGAGCTTTAAAAATGACTTGGTATTGCCCCTTACGCAGCCAGATCTTCGAATATTTTTTGCGAGCTGTTCTACAGACTGCCTTGGAGTGCCTGGAACCGGCTCGTTCAGAAAAAAATGAACAACGAAATCGTTACGGAAACGCCTGAGTGTTACTGACCGTTTTTAGGAGGCCCGTGGCTGTTTTGGGACACATTTTCGCCGCTAACGTCAGCCCTGGGACCACAATAAAAAAAACTGGCGGCCATGTCACCCCCTTCTACTGTTAATGGCGATCATACCAGACCTGCGACTTTCGAGTAGATATATTACAAGCGGCATTCGTGCCCGACAATGTTAGGGGCCTTCAGCTTGAACCACCTTGTATCACATTGCATTTTGTAACCGGCAGCACGCGCTCTGTAGGGAGGCTGGAACTCATCTGCTGGTTATAACCAAGAATACTTTGGATAGTCACGGCGTTTTTAGTGGGAGGGGGGGGGGGGGGGGGGGGGGGGTGTACTCATTATCATGCATGGCCGTAGTCGATACTTTGGATAGTCACACGGCGTTTAGTGGCAGGGGGGTGGGGGGGGTGTACTCATTATCATGCATGGCCGTAGTCGTATGACCATAGACTCTCGCATCCCTACAATGCCGGGACGGAGCATGTCGGGTTTTCACCGACCAGGCAGACGTTGCTTGCACCAAGCTCGAGGCGCCGTAAGGGGGGGGGGGTTACTCGTTGCCATGCATGGCCATAGATGGCCATAGACCCTCGCGTCCCTACAATGCCGGGACGGAGCACGTCGGGTTTTCACCGACCAGGCGAACATTGCTTGCACCAAGCGCGAAGCGCCGTGAAGTGTTGGGCGAGTCGCATGAAGGGTAAGTTGCATCCTACTAAGCACCGCTTCTGAGGCGGATTTTCTTGCTTATGGATGACAGCGTCAATGAATGGGGGGACGGGGGGGTTACATGTATCGAGCGGGAGTTGCTGGTATTTCTGTGGGTGTTTTCTCGTCTCTGTTGTCCCATAGCCATCCTCTCTTTTCTTGATTCCCGCACTGCTCGTCCCCTCTACGCGTTGCCGAAGAGAGTTTATTTGAGCTTCGAGAGTGCTGTTTGCTAACCTCGTCGGATGATCTCCGCCCTGCTGTTTTCTTTTTGCCGTTCCTGCTGTCTTTCTTTCCCTCGTTATTTTTCTTTCTTGTTTTTCGTTTTTCGTTTTCGTGTTTTTTTTCGTTTGTCCGTTTTTTTTTTTTTTTTTTTTTTCGTGACAGGCGGAGCAGCCGATCTGGCGCGGGAGGCTGCCGAGGGGTGGTCGGTGCCGCCGATGCCTTGTGAGTGCGGCTAGTCGTGATGGTGATTGTGATCGGCATCTTGAACGTCCCTCCTTCACTATTCACTCCTCAATTCTCATCCTTCTCTCTCTTTTATCTCTCTCTGTACGTAACATATGTGTTTTATTATTCCCTTGCGTTCTTGGGCCTCTCTCTCCCTCCTTCGTTGTCCCGCAGACCAAAATGTGCCTGGTGACCAGGTACGCGCGGCGTTCGCCGACCAAGGCGACTGCTCCCTCCCTACCGCCTCCGCCCCCGCCCCCCCTCCCGCCGCCGCCCCCGCTGCCCCCGCTGCCGCCGCCGCCGCCGCCGCCCCCGCCGCCCCCTCGAGGGTCATCGCCTTTCTAGGCGGCGGGGTCAGCAGCGGCTCCAGTCGCAGCATGCGGACCGACTCGTCTCGTTCGGCCCAACAGTACTCTCACCAACACGTGGCGGCTGGCGGGGTGAGAAGCGAGGACGAGCTTAGACAGGGCGAGACGGAGAGAAGCTTCGGCCGCGGCGGGGGTGAGGGTGGGGGGGGTGGCGGGCTGGGAGAGGAGGAGGAAGAGGAAGAGGAGGAGGAGGAGGAGGAGGAGGAAGAGGAGGAGGGGGTGGAGGAGGAGGAGGAGGACGACGACGAGGAGGAGGACGAGGAGGACGAGGAGGAAGAGGGAGGAGGAGGAGGAGGAGGAGGAGGAGGAGGGGGGTGGAAGAGGGGGGAGGCGATCAGAACAGCTACCTGAATGAGGTCGGACATGGAACGCGGGTCGGACACGAGCCGGAGAAGAAGGAGGAAGCGGAGGGGGGCGGCGGGAGGGGGAGCGGGGACCGTGGGCGGGGGGGGGGGGGGGGGGGGGAGGGGGACGGAGGACGTGAGGCTTACGGCAAACATGGACTCGTTCTTGCTGCCGCTGCAGCTGCGGCCGCCGCTGCACTCCCCTCTCTCCTCGCCGCCCCCCCCCCCCCCCGATGCCATGGTTCTCGACCGCAGGAACTTCTCGGGACATGCCGAGGCGGTAGGGGCGCGCTCCGGAGGGCTGCGGCCGCTCGGCTTGAACATAGGGGCGGTGACGGCGGAGGCGGCGGCGGTGGGTCACCCTGAGAGCTTGCTCCTGAAAATGGTGGAGGCGTGTCGGCGGGAGGGGGTGGTGTTGGTGAGTACGGGAACGAGTTGTTTGTGTAATGCCTTTCATTTCTTGGGAACATTGTAATGAGGACCAAATATGGTGTGCATACATAGGGGGATGCGCTGTTTGCGGGTCCATCGTGGGTTCTGATTACAACATTAGCCCACCCTAATATTGAATGTATCTGTCTTGTGTGTCTGTGTGTGCTTATTGCTGTGTGCTGTTCACCTTTCCCCGCCCCCTCTCTCCCATCCCTTTTTCCATGCATGGCCTCCTGTCCAAACCCCAATCCACCCAAACACCGCTCTCACCGGCACATTATGATATACGTATATATAACAAAGTCTATATCCCATCGCGGCCGCCGGTTACCTGTACGTCTCGCTATAAGAGGCTTCCCTGGAGAAGGAGGTCGCGTCAGTCCTCCAAAAAACTATAAATATATATATCCTCCCTCCCCCCCCCCCCCCCCTCCCTTGTTCCTTTAACGGCCTCCTGTCGAAACCCAACCCACTCGCCATTGTATTTCACCGCCCCGCCCCCGCCCCCCATATGTCCTATATATCGCGACCGCCCGTTTGGTTACCCGTTCGTTTCGTGGCAGGACGCTTCCCTGGAGGAGCAGGTCGCGTCGGCCCTGGGAGGCCTTGCGGCGGCGGTGTCCCCACCCCTAGCTTCCCCCCCCTGCTCACACGCTGCCTCGCTACCTTCCACGACCCCTCCGTCTCACCCGATGATACCGCGGGCGCCATCCCTTGGTGCGGTGTCCCCCACCGTGCTGCCCCCCGCGGGGCCGTTTGGAGCCCACGCTGGCAACCCTTGGGGGTGGGGGGCACGAGGAGGAGGAGGGGGGGGGGGGGGGAGCGGAAGGAATTGGAGAAGAGGGAAGAGGAAGAGGGGGGGGGGGGAGAGGAAGGAGGAGGGGGGGGGGAGGGGCACGGAGGAGGGGGGGAGGGGGGAGGCGGAGAGGGAGGAGGAGGAGAGGAGGAGGAGGAGGAGAAGGAGAAGGAGAGGACGAGCATGACCTCGAGGCGAACATAAGCCTTACTCCTAGACCGCGGGACCGCTCTTGGACCGTTCCTTCCCCTTACCAGCCGCTCGACGACAAGTTCTCATCGACCGGATGCATCCCGGACTTTCGCTTGGGCGACGGGCTCTCCGGTGGCGGCGGCGGCGCCACCGGTGGCGAGGATGGAGGTGTCGTCGTGGCGGAGCCGTGGAGGGCGTGCTCTTGCGGCGGCGCCAACGGGAGGAGTGGCGACGGACACGCGAGAGCTATGGCCGAGGTTGCTAGCAAGGAGGGGCTTTTACGCGCATGGAAGGCGCGTTTGTCCTGCGGCGAAGACGAGCAGCAGCCGCCGGGGGATAGCTCCGAGGGAGCGGCGAGGGCGGTGATGCCGCCAGTGCAGCTGCAGCAACAGGAGCAGGAGCATCAGCAGCAGCAGGAACAGCAGCAGCAGCAGCAGCAGCAGCAGCAGCAGCAGCCACCACCGCCGCCACCGCTGGTGGCTGCGGCGGTGGCGGTGGCAGCGGGGGCAGCGGCGGCGAGGCCGAGGGAGGCGATGACGGGTGTCATTGACGACGCTTTGATCGCGGACAATGGTTTGATGGGGGCCGATTCTCATGTTGCGCAGGTAGCCCGGGACTCGGGAGCGTTCGCCTCGCCCCCCCAGGATTTTTCGCGCGCCAGCGGCGGCGGCGGGCGGTGCAGCACCGGAGACGACTTCGAGAGCGATAACGTTATGAGCGACGGTGGCGGTAGCGATAGAGGCGGCGATGGTGGCATCGACGACGGGTTTCGTGGAGAAGAGTTGGCGGAGGGGGGACGGGGCGCCGAAGACGTTGGCGCCGGGTGGGACATGACCGGGGAAGAGCTCGTGCCGGAAGGGCTCCTGTCTCCGATGCAGCGGGTGCGCGAGCCCGAAGAGCCGGAGCGCGCTGCGGCGATGGCGGAGGTAGAGCCTCACGAGATGCGAGGGGGTCCCCGAGCGGGGGCCGCAACCCCCCGGGGCAACAGCTGGAGCACCCCAGCCCGGGTCACCGATTGGGGGGCCTGGGCCACCGCCGTCGCCGCTGCTGCCGTCACCGTCGCCGCCACCGCTCGGAGGGATCAGGCGCGCCGAACCGGGGGAATTGTTGTCGCCATTGGAAGTGGACGGGTTTCACGTGAGGGGAGGCCGTGCGAGGGCCAGGAAACATGATGACGGGATCGACGAGTGGGTGGATGATCTGGACCCGGGTTATACGCTTGTTCCCGTTTCGGAGGAGGAGTTCATCCATGGACAGGTGGGATAGGATGGGTGGGCGGGTGGGGGGTACTCACTGTTGTGTATGGCCGTATTCGTTTGGCCAAAGACTCTCGCATCCCTTCATTGCCGGGACGGAGCACTTCGGGTTTTTGCCAACCAGACATGCACTGCTTGCACCAATCGCTGTAAGGTGTTTGGCGAGTCGCATGAAGGGTGAGCTGCATCCTACTAAGAACCACTTGTGAGGCGGACTCGGCACCTTGTTCACACTTTCTTGCTAATAGATGGGTGACAGCGTCAAAGCACTTGATTTTTTTCGGGTGTGGCCGCTTCCAGAGGCAGCAGTGGCTATGATACTAAGTATGTGCCTCGGCGGGTACCTGACCATATGGGAGGGTTATGTAACTGCCTCGTGGGTGCCTGACCGTATGGGAGGGGGCTACGTCGTATTGTTTGAACATGTGCGTGTTTCTGTTTTTGTTTCGAACGATGTTGCTTGGCCCCTCCGGCAAGTGAAGCGCACTGCTCTCCTCCGCAGATCGCCGCCAACAACCCCGTGTCCTTATCCCTGTTCCCCCCCCCCCCCCCCCCCCCCCCCCCCCCCCCCCCCCCCCCCCCCCCCCCCCCCCCCCCCCCCCCCCCCCCCCCCCCCCTGTGCATCTTGATGAATGTGATAGTACCAAAGCTAGAATATGAAGGAGAAGTATGGGAAGGGAACGCGAAACTCGTAAAACAGTTGGAAACAGTACAAATGACAGCAGCTAAAAAAAATCATAAGATGCTCAAGTACGACTATTACGGGGGTCCATAGTTAATAGGACCTATGGTATACATAAAAAAAACTATATGTTTACGTATTTTTACTAACAATATTTGGTCCTGTTAACTATGGACCCCCGTAATAGTAATACAGTATTAAGAGCAGAACTGGGAATGCGCCCACTCAAGACAAATAGAGACATGAGAAAGTTGAACTGGCATTATAAAGTAAGGAACATGCCAAAAAAAAGAGGTTGCCAGCCATAGTTGATAGAGCTGTATGGGAGAAAGTATCAAAAGGACGAGCTGGAATAAGGTGGGATGGCGTAGTTGAGAAAGTATGGAAGGATCTAGGGGGAAACCAAGTAGAGATGATGTCCGCCGGGAAGCTTGGGAGGTACAAGGCAGAACTAGAAGAAAGGATAGAAAGAAGGGAAAGGCTAGCGCTAAGAAACAAGGTGGAATCGGAAAAAAAAACACTTAGAGATATACGGGGGATTGAGGCAAGGAAATGCAATGAAAACGTATCTGCATGGCCCAATGGACTTCGCGAAAACGCTGAAACTGCGCTTTCGTGTAGGGGACCTGGACCTGCCAGAAAGAAGAAAGAGGTACACCAGTAGCCGGGAAGAGGAGGAAGTAGACGGACAGATGTGCCCGTGTGGCAAAGCAATAGAGAGTAGAACTCACATAGTAGGAGAATGTGAAATATACAAGGAGGAACGGCATATGTTAGAAGAGATGAGGAAAATAGACGAATGTGACATGGAGGAGTTTGATACAATGAATAGCAGCGAGAAAACGATCGCTATCCTAGGAGATAGATGGTGGCCACAGGAGGCCAAACAGGAAGGGGATAAGATTAGCAAAAAGTTTCTATGTAATTTATGGAAACAACGCAATGAGCGCCCAATTGTTAGAGGTGTCTCTATTAGGAGTAGGAACGGTGCTCCGTCTCGAAAGGGATGCGTGGTCAATGGTCAAATGACTAAGGCAAGCAACAAATGAGTACGCCCCCCCCCTGTTCTCTCCTCCCACCACCCTTCCTTGGAAACCCTGTTGTTGTTGTTGTCGTCGTTGTTGTTTTTGTTGTTGTCATTTGCCGTTTTGTGCCGACAAAACTTTGTTCCCTATACCCACGCCTTTCGTTTTTCACGCCTCTTGTCCGCGACGGAACACAGCTCAACCCACGATCGCTAGGCATGGGCATGAGCAGGGGCAATGACCCTCTCGGGGAGGAGCACGATGCGGCTGGTGTCGGCGCCGTTGGCAGCGGCGGTGTGGGCGGTGTGGGCGGGGGTAGTGGCCCGCGCGACCTCACGCCCGATCATCGTGCCCCCGCTGCCGCGACTCAAGATGCCGCCGCTCTCGAGGGAGACCTGGCGCCCAGCCACGGAAGCAGCGACTACGGCGACAGTGGTGGTGGCGGTGGCGGCGATGACGGGTGCCCCGGTGGTGGTGGTGGTGGTGGTGGTGAAAGCGGCGCCGCTGATAGCCACGGTATCGGAGCGAGAGAAAGTCCAAAGCGCAGCGCTGCGGATGGCGAAGACAGGAGGAGGTCTTGGGCGGGGGTGGTGGTGGTGGTGGTGGTGGTGGTGGTGGTATCATGAGCGACTTCGGTAGCGGCGGGCAGCTTTCGTCGCTGCGGCAAGCTGACGGGGGGGAGGCGGTGGAGGGGGGGGGAGGAAGGAAGGGGTACACCGCCGACGCTCTGGGCCTAGGGGGCTTGGGCGCGCCGGACCTCCTGCGCGGAGATGAGGTCTCGCGGATTTGTGTCGGCGGCGACAGCTTCGGTGGGGGCAGCGTCGGCGATAGGTACAGCAGTGGGGGAACACGATCGGCAAGGTGACGTTTTGGGAAGCGGGCCGCCATGGGACGCGCAGTTCGCTCAGCCGCAGCGGAAAGGCGTTTCCGTGACAGGAAAGGAAGGGGGTCGGGAGGAGGGGGCAGGAGGAGGAGGAGAAGGAGGAGAAGGGGGGGGAAGAGGGGGAGGAGGAGGAGGAGGGGAGGAAGGTTACGGGGATGGGCCGTTGTATGAGAGAGACCTCGACGACGCCGTGGCGCTGCTGGAGCAGGGAGGATTTCACTGGAGGGAGAGGTCGCAACCTGGAGAAGTGACTCGTTCAGCAGTAGCCCCGGCGTTGGAAGTGGCGGCGGCGGCTGCGAGAGAGGTCACGACGAAGAGGGGATGAGCCGCGGCCAGGACGCGCTTAGGCGGCAGCGGGATTCGGTCAAACCGGTTGCTGCGGGGGACGGCGAGCTCGACTCCGGTAGGAGGGGACAGAGGGAGAGTGGGGGAGGTGAGGCGGGGCACGGGGGCAGAGGAGGGGGGGGGGGGGGAGGGGGGGCAACATCGATCGCCTCTCGCGCGGT
This sequence comes from Macrocystis pyrifera, assembly GCA_031763025.1. Taxonomy (NCBI): domain Eukaryota; class Phaeophyceae; order Laminariales; family Laminariaceae; genus Macrocystis; species Macrocystis pyrifera. Next base: position 2,559,975 of record JASSKH010000040.1, read on the forward strand.
GGATAGATCGACGGGAGTTCCCGACGCGGGTGCGTGGGGTAATGTTCGCGCGCAGCGGCATCTCGACGGCTACGGTGGTCGCCGGGTGCACGGCGTGGACCAGGAGGAGCCCGAGGAGAGAACGGGCCGCGGGGGGGTGCTCGAAGGCGCCGACAGTGGCGTCGACGTCGGTGGCGATGGCGGCGGCGGGGGGGGGGGCGGTGGTGGAGGTGGGGGTGGGGGTGGCGGCAGCCGGCACTCGCGGCGCAAGCACAGTTTCGCCTTCAGTGAGACCTCGGCGGGTAGTGGCGGGGGCGCCGGGGGCGTGAGAGGAGGGGCTAGAGATGCCGTCCACGGGTGAGACGGGATTTTGAAGAGGGGGGGGGGGGGGTAGAGGTGGCGAAGGCGTCTGACTGGTCGACATTTGTGGAGTAACTGGGGGCTGAGTTGTTTTTTTTTAAAGGATATGTTTGCTTTCTTTTTGGCCCGTTGTGTGTTTTCTAGGGTGGAAAATAAGTGCGCCTTGAGTAGAAGCAGAATGAGAGTGACAATGTAACGACGAATGGTGTGTGCGATACTATCCGTGCCTCTTTCCTAAGTTGGCGTTGTTCGTCGCTACGTAGCTATAATGCTGGATATCGTATCGAAACTTGTGTCTAACGTGTTGATTTTGTTCTGTTAAATGTTGTGTCTATTGTGTTGATTTTGTTTTGTTAGTTGTTGCGTCTCATGTTTTGTACAAAAAGTGTTGGTTGTTAATCATATTGCTGTCTTGAAACACTTTCAGGAGGAGGAGGAGGAGGAGGAGGCTTCGACCCGCTGTCGTCGCTATGGCCGAGAACGGCCACCGACTTCGCTTTCAGCCAAGACTGCGCCGAAAATACGAATTTCTTGGACGACGAGCGAAGGCTTTCCACGGTGGAGGCGGGGCTTACGCGGCGAGTCAGCGCGAGGACACCCCTCGACGAGGTTTGTAGGGTCGGGTCGAGTCGAAGCGGGACGAGGGTGGCGGATAGCGGCGCGTGGTATTGTTGGCTGTTGTTCTTGATGGTGGCGTTGGAGGTGGTGGTAGAAGTGGTAGTGTTTTGAATGTTGTTGTTGGTGTTGTTGTTGGTGTTGTGATGCTGTTGGCGGTGGTGGTGGTGGTGGTGGTGGTGGTGGTGGTGGTGTAGGTGTTGTTGGTTTTGGTGGTGTTGTTCATGCGGTTGTACCCGCCACGACAAAGCTCTTTGACAATAGACCATCCAATGTCCGGGATCCGATACCCGGGACGATAGCAGTGTGCTTCGTTAAACCCTTGACGAGGCCTGTAGAATCAGGGCATACGCCGACGTGGAGCGAGGGTGGATGGCAGATGGGAGGCGGCGGGCGGGAGCGGAACCAGCATCAGGGTGGGGCGGGGCGGGGCGGGGCGGCGCGGGGTGGGGTGGGGGTGGGAATCGAGTGTTTTCGACTTGGTTTAGCTTCTACGAACGGGTTAGTTGATCCTCGCTATTTACGAGGGAACGTGGTAGTAGTGGTCAGAACCGATTAAATGTTGGTGAAACGTAAGGGGAATACATACCTGGTACACGGTTATGGGGGCTATCGCGAGTGCTTCTTGCTATGGCCCCCCCCAGTGACAGCAGCAACTCTTCAAGGCGTCTTCTTTTCGAGCAGATTCGCAGACGGCGAGAAGTTTCGCGGGCGGTCGGAGATAGCCTTTTCGGGACAGGTCACTCCAATTCGTATTACCGGAGGACCATGGTAAATAGCACCTACGGTACACACAGAAACCTACATGTTTCCCTATTTTTACTATTACAGGGGTCCATAGTTAACGGGACCAAATTTTGTTAGTAAAAATAGGCAAATATATAGGTTTTTATGTACACCATTGGTCCTGCTAACTATGGACCCCCGTAATATCGAAATTTGGTCCCATTTACTATGGTCCCCCGTAATAGGAATTTGACTGGTTCGTCCCGAAAACGGGACTGCAGCCCTAAAGGTGTCGAGAGTTACAGTTTTAAGTCTTATATACTACTTGGCAGGGCTGTTCACGGGTCGGGTCAGACCTCGCAGGTCGGGTCGGGTCGGGTCGTGTAAGGGTGGCCCCACACGACCCGTGAGAAAGTGAAAGTCTCTCGACCCGACCCGACCCGACCCGGCCCGACCCGACCCGACCTGATCAGACCCGTGAGATTTCGAAAAATTCCTGAATTAAGCGGCGGCTCGGATCATGACCCGTGGAAAACCCTGAACTACACTTCGACCATCTTGTCGAAACTGGGCGGCGGTCTATGCAGTCCTAGGGCGGGAAGGGGGCGGGCGGTGGGGGAAGAGGGGACGGAGGTGCTGGCGGGGAGGCGTGCTGGGCAGGGGGCAGGGTAGGGTACAAGAGGGAGATATGCACGGAGAGCTGCACGTTGTAACACGCCAGATAACATACCCCTTGAATGGACTTCAGGAAAATATTTCTTCACAGCCCGGGGGGGGGCGAACGAAGTGAAAATGGCGGCTTTGAGAAACGCGACGCTGGGTGTTGGCGCTTTTCCTCCATTGTCGAGAATGTCGGTTTCGAAAGGCGTCCTGAGGGTGTTTGTTTTCTTGCGTGTTAAGCGGCAAGGGAGTGGGCGGGGGGGGGGGGGGGGGGGGGGGGGCAGGATGCGCGGTGTGTATACAGGGGACCTTAAAATGAGGTGCAGTTTTTTTGTGGTGGTGGACGCTTGGTTGCCCGATGTTGCGGATAGCGTATCATTTGCTAGAGTGTGATACATACTCGAAAAGCGGTGTGGATATCCGAAACGGCAGTGTGATAAGGGGGCGCCATTTATTTTGTCTTTTTTCTTCGTTTTTTTTGTTTTTGTTTTTAAGACTTTTATTCTTGATTTTTATCTTGAAATTAGTGTGGCGTCTGCTGTGTGATTGATTCCCGGACAGCATAACATGTACGTGCCTGTACCTGTACCTGCACAGCGGTTATATATTTCAAGAAGATCTCGTTTTTTTCTGCACCCCCCCCCCCCTCCCACCACCACCACGATTCCGTGACCTCGCCTTCCCGCCGAATATTTTGTTCACGGCGGTGTATGTATCCCACACCGGTGCCTCAAGTTTTATGTACCCCCTTGACATGAGTACACCCCGCCTCCCCCCCCCCCCTCTCCCCCCCGCCCTCTTCCCCCTGCCAGGCATTTCACGAGTCAAGGGAGAGCCACCGCCAGCAGCCCCACCAAGCTCGGCACCGCCGAAACGCTAGCAGCTGCGGGAGCGGCGGGACAAGGGATGCTTGGGGCGAGGTAAGACCTACCTCGCCTCTTGCTCGCGCCCCCCCGCTCCGAGGCGGCGGCGGTGGCGGCGGGCCCCTCTCCCCGCCGAAACTCGTCTTGAACTTAAGGGATGACGGCGGGCGAATAGATCCGTTGACTGCTAGGGCGAATGCTAGCGTCCACGCGGTGACGGCGGCAGCGGCAGCGGCGGCGGCGGGGGAGAACGCCAACCGGGTCAGGGTTAGGGTTATCGTTGGGGTTGGGGGGGTCGCGGGATCGAAGTGTGGGAGCGGCGGCGCACGGGGGGGGGGGGCAGCAGGGGGTCGCTCGGGGATATTGGCGGTGGGGTCTGGGGGCAGCAGCACCTCGACGGAGGAGCAGCTGCGGCAGAGGAAGAGGCGCACGAGCAGGAGCTGCTGGAGGCCCGGGAGAGGGACGGGAGGGTTTCGAGAAGAAGCAGGTCGGGATCGTCTCGCAGGGTGGCCGAGGGGGGGCAGAGGGATCTACGAGTCCGCGCAAGGGGCACGCCAGGAGGCTCCCGTGGCGATGAGGGGGGAGGAGGGGGCGGACGTGGATGGGGAAGAGGGCAAACTGGAGGAGCTGGAGAGCTTCGACCTGCGCGTGGTGTACGCCAAGGGGAGGACGGGTTTCCAGGAGAGCAAGGCATTCAACTGGCCGGAGGGGTCTCTCGTCGCCGGTCGCTACGAGGTGCGAAGATTGAGCGCGCACCCTCCCCCCCCTTCTAGTGCTACTGCTGTGCTTAACTTTTTGATCGTCGTGTCGCTAATTCAAAGCATGTGACTACAGTAGTACGAACATATGATCTTCTTTCGACACAACGATGGTCGTTAGTTGGTTGACTGGCTGGTTGGTTTGTTGGTTCGTGGGTCTATTCCATGATTTCGTGCTAGTTTCCCGTCGGTTGCGGGTCTCACCCCGTGTCCGTCTTGCCCCCGCCCGCCCCTCTCTCCTCTCCTGCCCTTCGTTGTTTTTTTGCGTGAATTGAAATATACTTAAGCGTTTCCTCGTGCTGCCTGCAATGGTTGGTGGTTGGCTGGTTGGTTGGTTGGGGGATCAGGTTCGACCTAGTGGCTGTATATACTGTAGTCGTATAGCAACACCGCTCATTTTTTTTTCTTTTTTTCTTTTTCGAGCCGGCAACGGCTATTCTATATACGTAAAAAGCTGTAGGAGAGAGCTTCGCTTCTTGCTGTCAGATTTTTATTTTTGTTTTCGAGCCGGCAACGGCTATTCTATATACGTAAAAAAGCTGTAGGAGAGAGCTTCGCTTCTTGCTGTCAGAAATTCCGCCGTGTCTTTGTTGATCGTGTTGATTGTGTTGATGTTGTGGTTGCTGTCGTTGTTGTTGCGATCGCTGCTGCGATCGCTGTTGATTGCTGCCGTCGTCCGCGCCACCTTTGCTGTGGATGTTGATGATGTGGCTGCTGCTATTACGGGGGATCATAGTTAATGGGACCAAATTTTGGTAGAAAAAATAGGTAAATATATAGTTTTTAATGTATACCATAGGTCCTGTTAACTATGGACCTCCGTAATAGTCGTTGGTGGCGTTGGTGGTGTTTTGTTGATGTTGATGAGGCCGCCCCGTGTTGTCGATGTTGTTAACTTTTTTTTAGCTGGTTCGTCTCTTTGGTGTCGCTGCTGGTGTTGATGACGGTGTCGCTCGTGCTGTCGACGCTGATACTACAGCTGCTGTTTTGCTCCTTGCCTTCCCTGTTTCTTCTTTGTTCCGGTTCACCTACCTTCGCCTGCCTCCTCTCTCTCCGCCGACCGCTTTGGGACTTCCCTCGGTGGATGTTTCCAAGGCTGTGTCTCGGTAGGGTAGGAGTTTGCCTAGCCGTGTTAGGCCTGCACTATCCCTTTAGGACTGCGCTCCCTTTGTGGGAACAAAACACTTGGGATTACAAACTTGGGATTAGAGTTGAATATTCTCAAGACTGTTCGCGGGTCGGGTCAAGGGGGTGTCCAAAATGTCACGGGTCGGGTCGGATCAGGAGGTGTTCAAAATCTCAGGGGTCGGATCGGGTCGGGTCAAGAGGTTTTCAAATCTCGCGGGTCGGGTCAGGTCGAATCAAGAGTGTTTCAAATCTCACGGGTCGGGCCGAGTCAGGTCAAGAATTATTCAAATCTCACGGGTCGGGTCAGGTCGGGTCAAGAGGTGATGAAAAGCTCACGGGCCGGGTCAGGTCATGACCCGCGAGAAGTGGATCACTCGCGGGTCGCGCCAGCATGACCCGCGGGTTGTTTTCTGCTGACCCGCGGATCGGACCCGCGCATCCGGCTCGCGGATGCGACACTTGAAACGTTTCCCGCTCTCTTAGACGTATGCCAATGGGAAAGCGAAGTATCAATAAAAATTTTGAACCCCAAAGATACCCGCCAAAGAAAATTTGAACAAGCTTCCTATGGGCACGCTTAGAAAAAAAAAAATCCCAACTTTTGGAAAAGCCCGAAACAGCAAATCTGGGGCCGATGTTGGGCCAAGATCGGCTTGAGAAAAACTCAGGCCGATCTTTGGTTCAAAGCGGCGAGATTCCGAGTCCTCGACAGACATCGATCAACAAATCCAACGATTGCGTCATGAAATCTGAACGGAGTGCGCTCGTTAGGGGCTCCGACCCACCGTTGGGTCACCGTCTTCACACAATGGCCAGTAACGCGTGGCGGGCGCTGGCCAGGCGTACGATAAAAAAAACAATTTGCCGCTGGTGTGTACAAAACAGAAGACAAAATTTCTCGATCCGTCTCGAATGGCAAAAAACAGGCTTTTTTTCAGGTTTGGGAGGATACCGCAGGACGCCGCCGGCAAGCTCTCGCCCCCTTGAGCATGTATCCACTTTCTATCTTCGATGCCGTCATCTATACTCGTTGGCCTTGCCCGACACGAAGCGGGTTGGTCGTGGGCTGAGTCTATATCGAGATTGATCATCTATCGTCGCACGAGCTATTTTTATCAGCGTGTTGACAATTTGCACCGAGAGAAAACAAATTTCGCCGCCTGCAGCCGTTAGAAACAAAAGAAGAAAAAATCAAACATTTTTTCCCTTTTTTCCCACAGCACCAGTACGAGGATATTTTCGGCTGTTTTTTTAAAGCAATATTTTTGAAAGAACGCTTTTGGACTTCGCGTTTCCATTGGCATAGGTCTTACCCAAAGACTTCTCTCGTACCGATACCCAATACTCCTTTGGTGTCATTTAAACACCGCCAAATCCATATACGCATGTCCGCATCCATCCATAGCCACTGCCGCCAGGCCACATATCGCTGCGGGGCACAAAAATGAATATTGAATTGTTTTTGAAGTGTCGACCCACGGGCCGGATCCGCGGATCGAACCCACCGGTCAAGATAACTGATCTCGTGGGTCAAGGTCACCCGGCCCCCGACATAACCCGTGTCTCACGGGTCAATCGGAAGGTGGCGGGCCGGGTCGGTTCAGGTCAACAGGTGTTGAAATCTCAAGGGTCGGGTCGGGTCGGGTCAGGAGATTTTCGAATCTCACGGGTCGGGTCGGGTCGGGCCAACAGTTTTTTTAATCTCGCGGCTCGGGTCGGGTCGGGTCAACAGACTTTCAAAATCTCGCCGCTCGGGTCGGGTGAAGTCAACACACCTCAATTTTTTCGGGGGTTGAGTCGGGTCAGCTGACCCGACCCGACCCGACCCGTGAGGTTTGACTTGACCCGCGAAAAGCCTGTGTATGGTATGGGGGTCAATGCCAAGAGTACTTTCTTCCCGCAAGTATTGTACCCAAACTATTAAATCCCTCAACGTGGAGACGGGTAGATATTGGGGCCTATGCCAAGATAAGATGCTACCAGGGTACATATATATATATATATATAAATATATATACAATTATGTACGGCCAACGACAAGACAAGGATTGGCAAAAACTTTTCATCATGCCAGAGTCAGTATCGGAAACTTGAAACTTGGAATTCGCGAGAGTTTTTTTCTCATTTTTTCGAGCGCTATCTTCGAGGATCGGCTTCAACGCCCCCCGTCACTCGTTTTCGGTTGCATTCCTCACCGTGAACGCGTGCGTGGGCCGAGGGAGACAAGCGCGGGAGAGAAGAGACAAGCGAGAAGTAGGCACGATCTTGGATGTTGGGTGGCAGTCTCGAGCTTTTCTTTTGAATCTTGATGTGGAGAGGTCGTGCGAATGAACGTGGAATGACCTTTTTTTTTTTTTTAGCGTCTTTGGTTTTCTTGTTTTTTTAAGACACATTTTGAGCACAAAAGTGAGTGTATGAGGAAACAAGCTGTACGCAGCGGCAGTTGCAGCAGTAGCTGCAGCCCGGGCTCGAGCGTTGTTACACGAACAAGAGCGCATACGAGTATGTATGCGAGTAAGCAGTACGAGTATGTATACGAGTACAAGCACATACGAGCATGCACGAGTACGAGTACGTACTCTCCAGCTCTTATTTGAATGTTGATATTATATGGAGAGCTCGTGCAAATGAACGTGGAATGTGTTTTTTTTTTTTTAATGCTTGTTGTTCTTGATTTTTTTTTTTTGACACTTTTCGAGCGCAGAGGTGAGTGCATGAGGAAACAAGCTGCACACAGCAGTTACAGCAGTAGCTGCATCCTGGGCTCGAGCATTGTTGTACGAGCACGAGCACATACGAGCGTGTATACGAGTACAAACACTTACGAGTGTGTACGAGTACGAGTACGCGCGCTCTGTCTTTTACCAGTATTTGACATTTTGAGCACGAAAGAAAGTGCATGAGGAAAAAGCTGCACACAGCAGTTACAGCAGTAGTTGCAGACTGGGCTCGAGCGTTGTTTTACGAGCAAGAGCACGTGCGAGTATGGATACGAGTACAAGCACGTAAGAGCACGTGCGAGTATGGAAACGATTACATGCACACAGGAGTTTGTCCGCGTACGAGTACGCGCGCTCTGCCCTTCAGTCTGATATGCCGTGCAAAATGACACATTTGGAGAACATGTGAGTGCTTGAGCACGTGTGAAACAAATACTTCTGCTGTACGTACATAGCAACAACCCTCCTAAAGCACACAACTCCCCTTCACAGCCAATTCATGGTGTGGAGTGCGTGAACACGCTCGCTCCTGGAGGATTGACTTGCTATGTAGTACTGACGTATGTAGTACCGGTACGAGTATTACTGTGATTTCGGCGACTTTTTTTTTGCTGTTGGTTTTCAGATCCCGAGGCTGGATCTAGGCTATATTATGCAAGTTGCCACTTTCGTTGTGATTCGAAGTTTTTTCGGTTTCGAGAACATGTGAGAGTGTGTGAATGATCGAGCATGTATGAATACTTCGCACGAGTAGTAAGCTTGAGAAACAGGTGCTACGATGCGCAGTGGCTCAACTCTAATCTCTAGCGTTGTACGGGTGCGAGTACGCACGCTCTGCTGTGCAGGGCTGCTGTGCTGTCCCTCTACGTATGATATTGTCCGAGTATCATCTTGATTTTTTGGGGGGTTTTGCTTCATAGATTCTCTTGGTTTGATAGTTGTTTTCGAATCTTACACCCGGATCTTTGATAATTAATTGTAAAAATATGTCACATTTTCTTTTTTTACACTGAAGTTGGGTGCATCTAGGAACACGAGTATAAACGAAACATATACGGATGTGAGGTGGCTTCAGAGACAAGCTAGGCGCGGCTAATGTACTGTAAATGCAGCCCGAGCCCGAGCACGAGCACGAGTTGCCGCAGGCCGTTGCCATGCCTGCTGTCCGACGACAATCTAGGATTTTTTTTATGTCGTGTCGGACGCCCTCTATCTACAAGAAGTGGATGGTAAGTATAATCTACAACAGCAGCAAGCAGCAATATTCATGTGTTCTAACAACCGAAGAGTTGAACGGCGCAGAAGGCCCTCAGCTCGTCTCTCTGTGCTCTGACTACTTGAAATCGGTCTGCGAGGCTCGGATCTAGCTATTAATAGTAGAGAAGCTGGCTACTCTCCATGGCTACGTAGAAAACATGCAGCAAGAAGTTAGCGGTCAGCCAGCGTGCTATTAATAGCGTCGGATGCTTGATTGAGTCGAAATATCACTTTAAACACAGTCGACACGTCTCTTCGTGGCGGGACTATTAATTGAAGCCAGTTGGCGTTGGCTCGGAGTTTGCGAAAACAAGAAGGCTATTCCGAGTCACATATATATCAAACCGGTACCAGGTACAAGGTACATACGTACCTGTCGGGGGGCTTTTGGTTGATATTCGGATCGAAATCTGAAGCTCGGAATCGGGTTCGCATAGGAAATTGCAGAGATGAGTAATTCCATTAGTAGTGTAGACGATTTGGCTATATTGAACTCTTGGCATTGCTTTACATACTACGAGTAGAAGGTTTTTTTTTTCGATGTGCTGTTGTTGTTTGCTATTGGTACCTGTCGAACAAGTCGAACTGCTACCCTGCCCTACCCGAAGCACGGGTGCCCGCGACTATATTGAACTCTTGGTATTACGGGGGACCATAGTTAATAGGACCAAATATTGTTGGTAAAAATAGGTAAATATATAGGTTTTTGTGTATACCATAGATCCTATTAACTATGGCCCCCCGTAATAGTTTCACACTACAAAGGACTATTTTTCCATGTGCTATTGTTGGTGTATGCTATATTTCGAACAAGTCGAACTGATACCCTGCCCTACCCATGCGGAGCCCTTGCATCATCCAAAATAACATGTTACGTAACAAACGTAGAGACGGGTATGATTTTTGGAGCCAATGCCAAGAGTGCTTGCTACCCGGGTGTATTATCCAAAGCTAACGTACTATGTAGTTTGGACACGGGTACTAAAATGGTGGCATGCACCCGCTTGTAGGCTATACCGTGGGGATTAAGTTACCCGAGTATCTCACACAAAGTATCGCCCATACTTCGTACCCTAGTAAAAACCGCGTTTTGGATGTTTCGTCTCTGTCGCGGCCAGGTGTGCGGGTATATCGGAAAGGCGGCGTTCAGCACCGCGTTGGAATGCCGCGACCTTCGCCGACGCCGCGGACATGATGCGGTGTGCCTCAAGGTCATCAAGAACAACAAGGATTTCTTAGACCAGAGCCTCGACGAGATCAAGCTCCTCCAGCGCATCAAGCACTACGGAAAACCGGTGAGGACCTGTTGTACATGTACATGAAAATGTAATAACCCCATCAAGACCGCAGCCCCATTTTTTTGGGAGGAAAATATTTAGAATTTCCTATTTTTGGGGACGTAGTATTCAGAATTTGAGTTAGACATTCTGTTTATGCACAGTGCCGTACGTAGTAAAGAGGGTTGCGAGCTGGTTCCAGGCAATGCTTAAGATTGCACCTTGGGGCAAAAGACAACAGACTAGTCTGTTTTCCCCCCAACATTCAAGATGCCCACATCATGACCGCATTAGCAACGCGAACACATCGATGAAAATATTTTTGGCGTGCGAGTTGTAGTTCGCGAGATATGGACATTGTTTATTTTACTTGGGAGAGGCGTTATTTCACAGGGGTTTCAGCTTGTTATGCTCAAAAATACATGCCTTGAATTCAGGCTACATACCGGTTAATACGCCGAATATTTCGACACTATTAATAGGCGTGGTGACATGATCGCGTCATCAAGGAGAGGACGCCCATGATACTTGTTTCGTCCTGCGAGCCGTATGTACAAAGTCTTTGTAAGAAGCGTCCGCCAAAGTAGAACAACGCATTGAGCTCTTCGGAAACCCTTGGGAATGAGTTAGTCTTCACGGCCATGATTTTTTCGCCCTGGTTCTCGATAGTTGGAATACAAAATTTGGCAGGGTTGTTCTTCATTACAATACCAACAAACTGGGAGGTGGTCTTGCATCATTTGTTTAATTTTTCGTGCGTGGGTCGGGATCAAAGTTGGCGAAAAATCCCCCCCCCCCCCCCCCCCCCCCCCCCCCCCCCCCCCCCCCCCCCCCCCCCCCCCCCCCCCCCCCCCCCCCCCCCCCCCCCCCCCCCCCCCTGTAAAATACACCTCACGAAAAAAATATAATAGAAAAATAAAAAATGCTACCTCGTAGTTTTGTAGGATTGTATTCAGGAACACACCCTGCCAAATTTCGTATTCCGACTCTCAAAAACCAGGGCGCTAAAGTTTGACGAAAAGATGTTTCGCCTTTCGCTGAAATCGGCTCGTACTTTTGTGTTGGATGAACGCTCTCTGCTAACCTGACAGCCACGGTCGTGTGCCCCCCTCGCAGCCATCTAAGCCACGGGTTCCCGACTGGTTCCGTCACATTGTAGTGTGTACGGCGTCGGTTCTCCGCCGGTCTTCCGAAAGTATAATGCTCGACTCTTTTCGGCACCCTTACCGAAAAGACCCTCTGTGCGATCTCATCGCTCTTTTTCGGTGCACGCGGTATGCGGCACGCGCCCCGCGTGGCACCGCTCGAAGTGCTGCTCGTTCACGGTAGGCGGGTGGTACGATCGTACCTTTTTTTTATTTCGGTGGCTTTGCCTGGGTCCTCAGCTCAACCTGCTTAGTACTGCAAACAAAGCACGTGAATCTAAACTTGACCCTAGTTCCAAGTGTTTTGCCCCTCAAAACGGGGGAGTGCAGTGCTAAAGCGGTCATGAAGGGTTATAACATGATGTGTCGGGCAAAAGAGGCAACCGGAGCTCTGCGTGGTGTTGGAAGGCTTAGTTTTGTGTGGGTGATCTGTTTCACCTTTTTGCCAAGCTCAACAGACTATTTACCTCAACCCGAGAGTGTTTTAAGGCGTTGCTTGGGTGGGTAGCTGGCGTTTTGGTTGCTGTTTCACCGGGACCCCGATAGACTGAAGCTAGAACTCAATAAGGTTGTATACGGGTTTTTGCTGTTGCATTACTGACTTTTTACATAGAGTCTACAATCCTCTCTCCGTTTTTGGCTTTTTTTTTTCCAAATCCAAACTGATGGCCTGGTACCGGATCAACTTGATAAAAATGACCACCCTTCTCGGGAACAACGAGTCTAACTCTTCAATTTCCAAAAATTGGGGGGAGGGGGGAATAAACAGGATGACCACCACGTGCTGCACATGCTGGACTTCTTCTACTTCGAGGAGCACCTCGTCATCGTCAGCGAGCTGCTGGGGGACAACCTGTACGAGTTTTCCAAGGCTGTGAAGGAGGCCGGACTCTCCAAGTACTTCACCCTGCCCCGCCTGTGCAAGATAGCCCGGCAGTGTCTTGAGGTGACGCTTCCCGGTTCCCTGTCGTTCGCTTTGCGCGGGGGCAGCGGTAGGGCTGTTCATAGCTGCTTCCAGTACCGTATTGTACGACCGCTGAACGTGCTGTGTTTGTCTGCTGCGTTGTATACCCCTGCTGTACGCTACACTGGCTGCTGCATTACAGCCAGTACGTAGTCTACTTGTGTGTGTATTGTTCTCTTGTGCTTATGAAGTAGTCACTCCTGTACGTGCTGTAAAACTGCTGTTCTACTGGAATTATGCTTCTCCTGTTTTTCTTGACTCATATTTATATCTCCAACTCTTTCTCCCCCTCCACCCTCCTCCCTCTCTTTATTCCATAACATCTCCCTCCCTCCCTCCCTCCCTCCCTCCCTCCCTTCTCCTCCTCCCCCCCCCCCCCCCCCCCCCCCGCCCCTCTGTCCGGTTCTCCACACCGCCCTTCCGGCGTGCACCACCACTCTCACGCGGCGGCAAAACTCACCTCGGGCAGGCGCTGTCGTACATCAACTCTCTGGACCTGGTGCACTGCGACGTGAAGCCCGAGAACATTCTCCTGTCTAATTATGGGAAGGCCGAAGTGAAGCTGATCGATTTCGGCTCAAGCTGCTTCGTCACAGACCGGCTCACCACCTACACGCAGAGCAGGTGCGTGCTTGTGTTGGTCCACTGTTACAGATACATGAGCACCGTGTACACATCAGCATGAATACAAATTGGTCCTTACATTGCCGCGCAGAGCGGTACTTCGTAGTTGATACAGTATACATTCTGCTCGCTTTTTTTCTGACGGCGTAAATCACGGCATGTCTCGCCCGGGAGCCGCTGGCCAGCTACTGTTAACAGCAGAAGAAACATTGCCTGTTCGCATTATCTATGTACCACGAGCCTGCCGCAGCAGCACCGATGCCACGGTGCTGCAACAATCGCTGTGTGCTATTACGGGGGACCATAGTTAATAGGACCTACGGTGCACGCAAACACCGCTATATTTCCATATTTTTACTAACAATAGTTGGTCCTATTTACTATGGCTCCCCGTAATATTAAGATTTATACACCCGAGTTGACCCTTTTAGAACTGCAGTCCCGTTTGGGGGACAAACTGATCTAATTCTAAGTAGTTTTTCCCCAAAACAGGACTGCGGTCCTACAAGGGTCAAGTGAGACAGACACACGACGTATATTTTATGTGGAAGAGTGGTGAGCCTAAGCTTTATCCTTCTCCCCATCCGCCGTAGAATTAAAACACGAAACAAAAAAACGGCAGGCGATGTATCGTAACGCAGTGCTGTAGGTAGGTAGGTAGGTAGGTAGGTAGGCCTGTACGATGCTGACGGGCCAAAACCAACACTGCCATGGTCGTGTGCCATGTCCTGTTTGCTGCGTGATGCGGTCGCCTAACCGATTGACGCGCCCCCTCCTCACCGCCCCACCGCCCCCCGCCCCCCCTTGCCGATGATGGCGGCGCGTGATGTGGCCGTTCTTTGTAGGTCGTACCGGGCTCCGGAAGTTGTGCTGGGTCTTGCGTACGGCGAAAAGGTCGACGTGGTGAGCAAGCGGGCACCAGCACCGTGACAGTCAAGCTTTGATTTTTTTTTTGGGCGCCATGTATGGGCTCCAGTAGCGATTTCGTCCTTTGTATTTTTCCTTGATGGCCCTGGATTAGGTCCCGGGGAATTGCTTGCTATTTTTATATACATGCTTTCCATGTTCATGTATCACCTTGTCCCGTCTTTTCTCTCTCCCTCCCAGTCTTAGCTCAGATTGGGGGTCATAGACTCGCGTCGAATTGCGCTTATCCACGCTTCTTAGAAGTGGGTTCCTTCTTCTGTTTTGTTTTCTTCTACTGCTACCTCAATCTGGTGGTGTTTGTGTTGCGGACGATCCGGAAACCCAGGAGAATATTATTAAGGGATCGGGAACCGTTTCGAGAAAAAAATCTGTTTGTTCGTTGGTGCAGAGGCGTTTGGTTCATGTTCTGTGTGCTGCGCTTGAGAATTGACCTTCATGGCAGCTAGCCACTTGTTGAGTTGATCGCGTAGGTGGAGCTGCCAAGTGGAGGCAGCACGGGACAGTGCTGGCAGACTGGTAAGACACGCCAACAGATAAGGCTTGTTCTGCTAGTACCTGCCCAGCAGTTAGTGGGCCAGACGTGCCGCGATTTCTCGTGATTCTTGAGTTTCCTCTCTACGCACTCGACCTGTGTTGACGTCGACGCGTGATGGTATGCAATTAATGAAACGAAAGGCTGTATCGCCGGGGCTGTGAGTACGGCATGCCCCGCCTCGAGTTGACTGCTAGTTATTGGTTGGGTGGTGAATCCATCAGCCAAAGTCGGCGACTAGTAGGCAGCCAACTCAGCACCACTGCTGTAGGCTGTAGTATTTCATCAATGTGGACATACGGCGTGCGGTTGTTCACGCTATACACGCGCACTGTCGCAAGCAAACTTGTCGCGCTGGAACCCGACTCCAAAAGCGTCAGCCCACTCCCTTCTGGCCTAGCCTGGCGCACCGCCCGGGCTGCTTGGGATGGGTGATGTTGTAACCGTAAAGTTTTTGTTTGAATTTTTTTCCCCTCCATACTACAGTCAAGTTAAAAAGTCCCAGAATTGCTCTAATACGACCCATTTGTGGATGCCACGCACGTACCCTTCCCCCTTGACAGTACCGCCTCATTGTACACACCCTGTGGGATCCACGAAAAGCGACCAACAAGGAAATATGACCCCTTTGCGGTATACCAGGCCCCCTTCCCCTAGATAGTACCACCTCATTATTGTACCCTTTAGGATCCACGAAAAGCGACCTACAAGGAAAAAAGCAAAAATAGACTACAAGGTCAAACGAGAGGGGCGACGTCATCATCTGTCTACAGCAGTAAGAATGGCTTCTCGCCTTCCGTCTATGTATGGTACACATACGGCACGATGGCGCTTGGTTGCTCTGTGTAAAACGTTTCCCTATCGGGTTCAATTTCCTTATCCCCTATCCTTCCCCCCGCCCCGCCCCGCTGTCTCGAACGGTACTCCGTCTCGAAAGGGATGCGTGGTCAATGGTCAAATGACTAAGGCAAGCAACAATTGAGTAACCCTCCCCCCCCCCCGCCCCGCTTTTGCCCCTGTCACCCGTCCCTGGTTGCCCCCACATGACGTTCTTTTTTTTTGTCCGTCCGTTTCCCACAGTGGTCCCTCGGAGCCGTCGTTGCCGAGCTGGTGACGGGTCACGTGCTGTTACAGAGCGAGTCGGTCCAGGTAAAGGCCCGGTTTATGTAACGTTTTGTTGGTGTGCGTGTGATCGATTGTTTGGTTCATCGATTGCTTGGTTTATTGGTTGGTTCATTGACTCAGTGATTCATTGATTGGTAGATTTTTGTCACGTTGATTCAACTGGTGGATTGATTTAAGATGATGCTTGAGCGGTCGATTGATCGATTGATTGATTGATGATAGCATAGATGAGTGATTGATTAGTATAGTGATGAGTGTCTTGATTCATTGGCCCTTCCCTGTATTATGTCGCCGTCTGATGTGTGATGTGAGGAGCTGACCGTTCGGCTCTGACGTTGACCGCCCCCGTCCTCTCGAATGGCTTCCTACAGCACGAGTCCAACCTCGATGGTCCACAGAAGTTGCCGATGTATGCACGGCAGGACATCCATTCGGCCTACAGCTGGCGGGTGGTCTATATTTCTATATTGATCGAAAGCCGTAGATGCACATCACCTTCCGCTTCCCCCGTCTCCTGTCTCCTATCTCCTATCGCCCATCCCCCATCCTCTATCAGCTGTCCCCCACCTGCCCCCCATTCCTGATATCTCCCATACCCTGTTCGCCATTCCCTATCCCCCATCCCTTATTCGCCATCCCCTATCCCTCATCCCCTATCGCCTATCAGCTGCCTGGTATCCCCCGCCTACCCCCCATCCCCGCCCCCGCCCTCCCCTTGCTTGCGTAACCGCGCTATAGACCATGCTGGCGCGAATTCAGGGCATCGTGGGACCGTTCCCACCCTGGATGCTCGAGGGAGAGGAGGCGCCGAAATATTTCACCCCCGAGGGCTGCGTGTACCAGAGGATGGACGAGGATTCCTGTAAGAGAGAGAGACAGAAAAGCGCTTCTTCTGCTTACTTGCTTGCTTGCTCGCTTGGTTTGCTTGCTTGCTTGGTTTGCTTGCTTGCTTGTTGTCTTTTCGTTTGGGTCACTCGTTCCTGCCGCTTCTCCCCCTTTTTTTTGTCGGCCCGCATTGATCGATCAGGCTTGGACTCCTCGGAGGTAGGGTCGCCCCGCTTCGACGGCCCCAGCACAGGGGACGAGTCGGGTCGGTCCCCTGCACCGGACGGCTCCCCGCGGCTAGGTACGCCCTCATCTACCCGAAGAAGACGTCCCTGAAGCGGCGGCTTCGCGTGGAAGACGACATGTTCCTGGATTTCGTGGAGAAACTCCTGTCTGTCGATCCCACGTGCAGGTGTGTGAAGAATGTCCCGAGAAAGCAGGGGGGTGAAGGAATGAAGGGACGGGTGGGCAACAAATGAGCCTGTATTAGGAGGAGACGGCGGTTTGACGCCTGGACTGACCGCCCCTCTACACGGTGACCTATCCCCCCCCCCTCCCTACACGTGTCTTGATGCCTTGACTGACCACCAATAAACTAAATTCATTGATGCTGTCGTCCATATGCAAGCCCGCCTCGCGAGCGGTTCTTAAAAGGATGCAGCTCACCTTTCATGCGACTCGCCAAACACCTCACGGTGCTTCGCGCTTGGTGCAAGCAATGTCTGTCTAGTCGGTGAAAACCCGACGTGCTCCGTTCCGGCATTGTAGGGATGCGAGGGTCTGTGGCCATACGACTACGGCCATGCATGATATCGAGAACCCTCCCCCCCCCGTTACACGCGTTTTGACACCTTGACTGACCGCCCCCTCAAACGTAGTTTGACGCCTTGATCTACACCCCCCGACACGTGTGGTTTGACCCCTTGATTGACCGCCTAAACGCGATTTGACCGCTCCCCCTACACTCGTGAGCGCCCAAATGTTGGAGGTGACTCTGTTAGGAGTGGGAACGGTGCTCCTTCTTGAAGGGGGCGCGTGGCAAAGGCAAACACCAAATGAGTACGCCCCCGCCCCTTGCACTAAAGCTAGTATACCAAGGTAAACAACGGGCTTGACGCGCCCAGCACGAAAGACCGGTTTCCCTCATATTTTGCGTTTTTTTCTTTTTTAAACCTAGCCTTAACCCTATTTGCCCTGGCCACTTGGGAAACTCCTCGGATTGAATATATACCAAAGAGTTACCGTATACAGTATGGGTCCCCCAGTAACGCGGTGGTGTGCCAGAGCAGTAGGGCCGCCTTGTGGAGGGAAGCCGCCTTATTTATGCCAGGTTATGAGTGCTATTCCTCAGCCGCGCCAAGCGATTTTGACCGTCTTGTCGCCTTACCTACTCAGACAATCTTATGGGGGGAAGCCCTACTGTACCGGTATCACTTAAGATAGCACACCCCCTGGGACGAATTTCCGAGACGATTTTCTCCGAAACGAAGGGGGCACGCCCAAGATGAAAAAAAAAAAAAAGTGGCTCTAGAAAATGTCTCGCCGAGACCTGTCCATAATAGATGCATCGCTCGGCATATGCACGCACTCCGCTCTCGATAAAATCATGTATAGATAATTCGTCTGTGGGGGTGTGTTATCTTATCACACGTGTGATACAGTATCACAACCATAGTAGTGTGGGCTATCAACCATGTCGGAGCTGGAATAAGTAAACACTGTCACTACTGCAAAAGGCAAACCTCCCGCCCCAACACATTTTAAAACGACTTGAGGCAAGCAACAAAATTAGTACTCCCCCCCTTCCCCCCCCTCCCCGCCCAACACATCCCACGCCTTGTTTTTGCCCGTTTCCGCGTCTGCCCATGTGGTATTCGAATATTTTTTTTTTCCGATTGCACAAGGCCGACTGCGAAAGAAGCCCTGAGTCACCCATGGATAGTTGCAGGCCTTTCCTACTCCGAGGAGAGCCTTTGGTACCCTCCCGAGGACCGCACCGGCACCAACTGCGAAGCGGGTGGCGGGGGGGGAGAGGGGCGTGGTGAAGACGTCGGCGTGGAGACGGGTGCGGGCGATAATGACAGGGGAGGGGGAGGAGGGGGGGGGGGGGGCGGCGGGGGGTTGATGAGGTCTTCGCCTCGGCAACACTCGTCTTAAAAAGCGTGGTGTTGGTTTTGTTGTGGTTGTTGGGAAGGCTGGGAACGACTTTTTTTTTTCCCTTCCCCGTCCATTGTTTTTGTGAGTTGTGTGTTCCGGTAGGCCTCTGCCATTTTTCGGCGGCGTGTACTCGTCTTTGTTGTGTCCTGTGTATGTGTCGGTTTTGTTGGGTTGGGTTGGGTTGGGTTGGGCGAGCGGGTGGGTGGTTCGGCGCGTGGATGGCTGGGTTCTCGCCGTCGAATCGCGGGTCAAACGTAGCGTGGTATGTGTCGTGTGTTCCAATAGAGAACGGAGAAGAAGGGCTGCGAGCACTCACGCTCGCGCAGCAAGAAGCGAATGCTTTGTGATTCTGATCCGTGAGTTGCCGGGCAAGGTGTACGGCTGCTTGCCTCGGGAGATTTGTGTAGAAAACGTTTGATCCTGGGCACCTTCACGCCCGCTCATCGCGGTGTAGCGGCTTCCCGTAAGGCAAGTCGTGCGCGCGATCCCCACTATTTATTGATAGTGTCCTACTGCATTCTGTCCTAAACACCGTGCAGCATCTAGGGCGCGCGCGCCGGGGGGGAGGGCGGGGGTGCCCGCACGAGAGGTACAACTGGTCGTTTTCGGTTTTTTTGTTTTTGCGTTTTGTGGTTGAAATGACGTGCGCGAAAACATCGGCGCTATATGTATATTATGATACCCAATCGAGAGTAGCGCGCTGTTGTATTAAAAAGTACACAGCGCACACACATACCCGTCTGTGGCGCTGCGTTTGTATTTTGTTAATTAGTCGGCGCAGATATTATGTGATCGGTCAAGGGCGTCGTCGTCATCATCGCCGGCGGCGTCATTTGTTTTTTTTTTAGGGGGGGGGGGGGGGGGAGGGAGGGAGGGAGGGTGGCGATTAACCTTGCGCTCTCGTGATTTTGTGGTTTCTGTTGCCGCTTCCGTTTTCGAAGGGCGTGATCCCCAGAGAGAGAGAGAAAGGGAGACGGAACACATGATGGAGTTTGCGGAGTTTTCCGGTCGGTAGGTCGGTAGGTCTGCTTGTCTGCTGTAGGTTCGCTAAAAGACGTGACGAATTATTTTTATTTTTATGGCGGGCGGGCGGGCGGGCCGGTGCTCGAGCGTATGTGTCACCAGGTAGGTGTGGAGTGTGTTGATCGCCGCGTCGAACACCTCTTTTTTGTGGGTGGTTTTCCTTTCAGCACGGAGCCAAAAAGAAGGGCAGTGTGGTGTACGGCGTATGGGCGATTCCCGCGTGAGATACGCAGCAGCAACAGCAGCGGCGGTGCTAATATTGAGCAGCTGCGAGCGGTGTGCCCGCCTGTTCTGGACGCTTTTGTCGAGTGCGCGATGTTGGTGTCGATGAGAGAAAGAAAAGAGGCGTTCATCCAGAGAGGGGAAACGAACGGCAGGCCCCCGGCGTGCGTTGTGCAAGTTTACCTCCCCCCATTCTCCCGCCTTTTGTGTACGTAGTTGTTTGCGTGTTGCCCTTCGTGTGAGGTTTTACACAAGGAGGGCCGTTCTGACGTGCGTTCGGCTTTTGGACGAGATGCAACAGACGAAATCGAAGTTTTTATGTGTTTGTTTGACCCGTTGAGCTTGTGAGGCGAGAGGAATGGGCCCATCGGTGCCTTCATAAACGGTGGGTGCTCGCGTTCGAGATGTGAGCTATAATATGTAGGCACATGCACATTTTTTTTTCCTTGTTTCGCGTTCTAGCGTTCATAGATCGTGGCCGGTATTGATGCAGGCGAGGGTTAATGACCGAGGCACTGGTCCCCTGCATGAATATAACACGGTGAGTTTGCGTTTCACCTCGACGCGGCAGACGCAGCTAGCTGGTGAGCGCGCGCTACGCTCAACCTCGGACAGAACCGCTTTAAACTTTAAACAATCAGCAGAATGGCAAGCATAGCAGGCCTTGATGATGAAACATTATCTATTTCCCTAGGTTTACCTAGGATCTTCTATAGCGGAACCTCCGAAAGTGCCAATATCTGTATGTCCGTCTTGCCAAATATCCATAAAACGGTACATCGGTGGTTTTTACACCAGTTGACGGTCGAAAATCATACTCAAGGCCCAACTAACGAAAAAGGGAGATGCCGGGATATGTCGTTTTCTGTCAGTGTACAGTTTTATGTCAAACGGATACCTGGTACAATAGTTCAAAATCCACCCTGCAACCGCGTTTTGGGGACGAAGTGCTTGGAAATTGATGTTGATGATGTTGGCAGTAGTGTGGCTTGAGTCCCAACTTTGAAACATGAACATTAAGGGAACAGCAGGACACTACCGTTAATTGGAGCTGCAGTACAAAGTATGAATAGTTGTAATTTTTAGACCAGCAGTTTTCGTTCACATTCGCTCGCGCACACACACGTTGACTTGAATCATCCATGGCTCCCCAAGACATCACACCACGTGTCTCACCACCAATAGCATCAAAAAGCTTCATGATGTAATACATGCTCTGGCACTATCGCTATCGTCGGCATGGACATGTTTAGACAGCGCAACTCACTATTAATACCAAATAACAGCAACGCCACCTGCTCTACCAAAACCTGAACTAGAGCTCTCCTCTCCTCTGATTTCGTTTGCCGGCCTCCTTTGCCCTACCACCTAAGATAGCCTCGCTAACTGACCACAGTGAGTCATTATGAAACGCAACGAGACCACCGCTCCGCACAAAAGCGTGCTACGTGCTGGCTGTTCGCCCGTATCCACCGCACGCTTTATCTTACGCAAAAGATGATGCAAGAGAGCAAGCGGTACACAAACGAGCCAGCCTACTGCACGTCACTGCTTTGACTCCCGCGAACATATCACACGTCCATCCCCAGTTTCTGCTGCTTATATTGTCAGCGAACTGCCTACCAACTAAACCAATACCTGGTGCGTACAAATACCCCTCCCTCACTAACCCACACACACCTACTGTACTCTCAGTAACCCCGCTGCACACTACTAATAGCTGCACCCATGTGTTGCGGAGTCTTACTGCTGTATTAGCTACAGTACTTGTGACCATTTTCGAGGTGGGTCGTTTTTGCAGTAGTGGCTAACGGGGGGTCAACATATAAACGACACTGTTGTGCATGTACTCAAGTACGCGTTTACACATACATAGGTATACTGTTGAAAATAACCCTATACAGCTTGCTATCTTCCTACTAATAAGGGATTTACTGTTGGGTTTTGAAAAAAAACGGCTTGTGTAGCGTCGGCGCGAGCTTTAACCGTATCGAGCAAAAGTAATCACTATTGTCTGAAACAGCGTGCCGTCTCTATATGTCACCCCCCGCGCAGTCTACGCCATATCTTCTCGTCTATTTCCCCCCCTGCTGTCTCTCTGCTTCTATTCTGCTGCAGCCGGCGGGGCAGCTGCTACCTCCTCTCCGTTGCTTCCTCCAGCCGCAGCTGGCGCCGCCCCCTCCGCAGGGGTTTCCGCAGCATCTGTTGTTGCGTCGCCTGTTGGCGCTGGTTCGACCGTAGCGGGCGGCAGCAGCAGCAGGCGTTGTTGCAGCTTCGGGTGCGACAGAAGAAGGAGAAGCGGTTTTCGAGGCATCCTCGGAGGCGGCGCCCGTGGCGGCGTTGGGCGTGACGGTGGCGTTGTACAAGCTCTTGAGCTCGGTGTAAATGTCCTCGTCCGTCTTTCCCGCCTCCTTCAACTCCTGCGTGATTCACGAAGTAGACAAAAAGTAGGAGTGGTCAAGCAGGATCACGGCATGACGGGAGGGGGCGGGGTGTACTCATTATCATGGGGGGGGGGGTGTACTCAATATTATACATGGCCGTAGTTGTATGACTATAGACCCTCGCATCCCTACAATCCCGGGAGGGCGCACATCGGGTTGTCACCGAGCGGGCAGACATTGTTTGCACCATGCGCGAAGCGCCGTGAGGTGTTCGGCGAGTCGCATGAAGGGTGAGTTGCATCCCACTAAGAACCGCTTGTGGGGCGGACTTGCATATGATGACAGTGTCAATGAGCTAATTTAATATCCAGTGTGACCACTTCCAGAGACAGCGGGGGGGGGGGGGGTGTGCTCGTTATCACGCATGGCCGTAGTCATATGACCATAGACCCTCGCATCTCTACAATGGCGGGACGGAGTACATAGGGTTTTCACCGACCAGCCAGGTGATTCCAGCACTATTTGTATCGATGGCGAGACGCAGCAAAGATAAAGGGGTCCGCGTTAAGTGGCTAAACCTTACTGTAGAACTGGTGCATGAAAATGTACCGGTATCTGATATCTGATACGGTACTACGCAACAGCGCGTGCGAAGCTCAAAATCGACCAATAATTTTGTCGAGCCCACGGCTGCCGCATTTTTTTTATTTCGAAACGATTTCAAATACCTGGTACACAGCAGTATACGGTATGCCTCACTCAGCTATTATTATTGCTGTTGATGTTTATAATGCAGCAGCACAAGCGATCGCCAAATTTGAAGACGATCGCGCGATGCCCATCATACAATAAGCCATGGAAGACTTGTCGGGTTTCGCTTCGATAGTTTTCGGCAGGTGGTGGTGTTCACGGGTGGGTGTTGGTCGACGAAGCACGCCGCGACCAAAAATAATGGAGAGTGAAGCGCTATGTCTGCTGCTGCTGCTACTGCTGCTGCTGCTGTTGCCGCTGCTGCTGTTTGCTGTGTTTCTCCTCCACTGCACCCATAATACTACTATACCTGGTAGGTGCGATCAATGCTTTATATCAATTGTGCCAGAAGGGCAGTCCTCCCGTGGTATCACTCACTCACGCTGCTCTGTGGCATCCACGTAATAAAGGAGGGCAAATAAAACCTCTCTACCAATGCACACAGGGTTGGGGGGCAAACTGTTTATAGTAAAAACCATAAAAACACGTCAGCTGTGAGTTCAACCAGCCGGCAGATCGGTCGATACTCAACTTTGCAAGCTGCGTGAACCGTCCGCGCGTTTGTATTTTTTTTTTAGTTTTATAATGTTTGAAATACGTCAGCTGTGAGTTCGACTGATTAAATAGTTGATACTCAACTTTGCAAGCTGCGTAATACGTCTCGTCTATATTCCATTTTTACCGAATTTTACAAGTGTTGTGATAAACCGAACGCACGTGTTCTGTATGTAATTCCTTGTCAAAGATATAGGCCAGTGGCTCCCCTGGATGCTGCCTGGGTCAACAGGACAATTTTAAATAATCATTCTGCACACTGATACTGTTATGATACTGCTTTGTATGAGGTTGAAAGCCCGGTAACTACCTGGGTTCAGTCACTGGGAACGTATTTGTAGTACTTGGAAGGCGTATCTTAGATGGAAAACCAGGGGTTTTCCAGAGGCGCACGAGCTTGGTCTCAGTCTCCGCGTGCACGAAAGGAATAAAACTGCTCTCATTCTATAGCTACGCAAGCAACATACGTGAGTACCAACGATTACCGACTTAAAAGGCAGACCGGTCCAGGGATACAAAGTGTCCCGCAACCGTTGATCTTAACAAGTGGCGTCGTCGGCAGGACATGGGTCGTGAGTTCGAATCTCACGTGCACCATGAAATCGCTTTTTAAAGAAAAGTGAATTTCCTCATGTCAAATATCTGAAAAAAATACTTCTGGATCCCCAGAAACTGGAACCGCGTGTTGGTGTCACGCGTCGACCCGTATATCCGCGGTCCGTTCCAGGGGGGGAAAGTGTTATGAGACTTAGATTGGGTAGGCGATTGGTTAACCTTTTACCTTTAGCCCAACGGACTAAGACCTTAACAAAAGGCGTCGACGGCAGGACAGGGATACAAAGTGTCTCGCAACCGTTGATCTTAACAATACTATATAACCCGAACAAGGGATATTGGTATGATGTTTTTTAATTTATGAAATACGTCAGCTTTTTGAGTTCGACTGATTAAATAGTTGCTCAACTTTGCAAGCTGCGTAATACGTCTCGTCTATATTCCATTTTTACCGAATTTTACAAGTATTTTATAAATTTTGAAATACGTCAGCTGAGCTGTGAGTTCGACTGATTAAATAGTTCATACTCAACTTTGAAAGCTGCGTAATACGTCTCGTCTATATTCCATTTATACCGAGTATTGTAGTAAAAACCGAACGCGCGTGTTCTACATGTAATTCCTTGTCAAACGTGCTATACGAGAAAAAAGCTCTTTCTGTTGGACAAAACATAACATTTCAGATGCAGATTTTTCGTCTTCAAATTATTATGCCGGATTTCGAGGTGGAAACCAGGATACACACAACAAAATCCAGTATTTGTTACAACAGAACAGGTGTGTGCGTACTGCTGCTGTGTTTTTCATGTATTAAGAGCAGAAGAGGCCAAGAACACATTTACGATAATATTGAGATTCACCAACGACGGCGTATAGATCCCGCACACCCTGGACAATAGACAATAGTCCAATAGTCTATTAATAAGCTTCCTATTGCAATTGACTGTCTATTGTGGTCCTTAATTCCAGTTAATTGAAAGGCGTCGAGCTCTATTATCCAGACAATTTCTATTAAGTGACCCCTACCTGACCCTATTGTCCAGACAATTTCACTTTATAGGTAGTCTCCGTAATCAATGGTCCGGACAATTCCAATTAATGCACCTTCTCCTAAATAAATTGTCCGGCCAATTCCAATTGACAGACTGTCTCCTGAATCAATTGTCTCGACAATTCCAATTGATAGTCGGCCCCCCGAAATAGTTGTCCGAACAATTTCAATTAGTAGACTGACGCCAAAAGTATTTGTCCCGACAACTGCAATTAATAGACAGTCTCCCAGATCAATTGGCCCGATAATTCCTATTTATACACAGTCTCCAAAATCAATTGTCCGGACAATTTCAATTAGCAGACTGGTTTCTAAATCAATTGTCCGGGCCCAATTGATAGTCGGCCCCCCGAAATAGTTGTCCGAACAATTTCAATTAGTAGACTGACGCCAAAAGTATTTGTCCCGACAACTGCAATTAATAGACAGTCTCCCAGATCAATTGGCCCGATAATTCCTATTTATACACAGTCTCCAAAATCAATTGTCCGGACAATTTCAATTAGCAGACTGGTTTCTAAATCAATTGTCCGGGCAATTCCAATTAATAGACGGTATACAAAATCAATTATCCCGACAATTTCGACTAATACGAAATCTCCAAAACTACTTCAAACAATGCCATCATCGGTGGGCAGTCTCCTAAATTAATTGCCCGTACATTTCAAAACCACAGTGCATACGGATTACTTTGTTTCGTGAAAAGTTTTTTTTTAATGATTTACATCTGAGCACATGGACTAAGCGGTATCAAAACTTCCTACTTGAGGACATACTATACAAAGCTAACGTTGACTATTGCCCCTACAGCAGAGTCACAAAGTTGTCTATTAATTGGAATTGTCCGGGCAAGTGATGTCACAGATTGTCTAGCAATTGAAATTGTTTAGACAATTGATCTTGGATACTGTCTAACAATTGGATTTATTCGTACAATTGATATCGGGCACTGTTTAACAATTGGAATTGTCCGGACAAATAATTTTGGAGACTCTCTATCAATTGAAGTTGCCCTGACAATTGATTTCAGAGACTGTCCATTACTTGGAATGTCTGAGCAATTGATGTTTGGTGCTTTTCAATAATTGGAATTGTCCAGACAAATGAGCTCGGAGACTGCCTATCAATTGAAATTGTGCTGGGAAATGATTTCACGGGCTGTCTATCGATTGGAATTGCTTGAACGATTGATTTCGGGTGATTTACATGAATTGGACTTGTCGGGGCAACTGCTTGGAGATACCGTCTATTAATTGGAATTGTCCGGACAATGGGATTCGGAAGCGATCTACTATTGGAATTGTCATGACTATCGAGTTTAAGAGGGCTCTGTTATTTGAAAGCTGGCAGCTACTTGAAGAACTACATTTGATTTGGTCAGTACACAACAGTACCACCATGCTAGTATTGCCTCTACAACAGGATCGGGAACTTCCCTCAACACGCAATCATTTGCAAGGTCCTTTATTGTGCCATATTACAAGTAGTACCAATTCAATGGGGAGTGTCTATCATAATACGATTAACTACTGTAGGTACACGGCCATGACATTTATCGAGCAAGTGATTTCTTGCGCGGCATCTGAAGTGAATTGTGCGGACAGTTCCAACTACTTTCCAGTCGCCGAAGTCCGTTTGGACAATTCCATTTAATTGACAGCACCCGAAATCAATTGTGCGGACAATTTCAGTTAATAAGCAGCAGCCGAAATCAAAAGTTTAGACAAATCCAATTAATAGACAGCTCCCGAAATCAATTGTCTGAACAATTTCAGTCAGTGGACAACACCCGAAATCAGTTGTTTGGACAATTCCAATTATTGGATAGCACCCGAAATCAATTTGCTGAATAATTCCAATTAATTGGCAGTCTCCGCAATCAATTGTTTGGACAATTCCAATTCATAGACAACACTCGAAACCTATTGCTCACACAATTCCAATTAGTAGATGGTATTCGAAACCAATTGCCTGGACAATTCCAATTCATAGACAATTGCCGAAAACAATTGCCTGGCCAATTTCAATTAATGGGCAATCGCCGAAATCAATTGTATTGACAATTTCAAGTAATAGACAGTCACCAAAAACAATTGTTAAGACAAATCCAATTAACACACATCCTCCTGAATCAATTGTAGACACAATAGACTACTAAAATAGTAATTGTCCAGGGTGTGATTTTTTTTAACATTTTAGATAGGTAGTAGGTAGTACAGCAGCAAGCAGTAGATGTTCGTTCGTGTTGGTTCAGCACAAAACAGAATAATCCGTATTCGCCCAGCATGATGCATCGCAGATATGACTGCTGCAGGTATTACTGAGGTCGCGCCTCATTACCACCAATTACTAGTCGGCGTCCCCGGTGGCTTGGTAGGTGGTCCGCGAGCCTATCAAGATCAATTTCGTGAGACCGAGTCTCATCGAGTGCATGCTCGTAGGGACTTTTTCTCACATAAAATTGATTAGCGGAAAGCGCGAGAGCGTGAGTTAGCTGTACATTCGATGAAAATCGACGAGCAGTGGGAATGCTGAACCCTATGCGCGATAAAAACTAAAGGCACGTACCGGGGGGGAGGAGGGACGACACCTGTGACCACGGCTTGTCCAGAAGATCGTCGAGGGTAAAACCTCCTACGAGTGGGCTGGAAAGTAAAAGTGATGATGAAAAAAAAAAAAAAAAAAAAGTACATGGCTTTTTGTGTAGATTCGAAAGTAGTGTATACGAGACTACTGTACCAGGTATATAGGGTACTGTTTTTTTTTGCAGGGTGGCAAAAAGTTCCTTCATAAATACATACCTGGTAGATACCTGGCACCTAATACGTATCAATAGTATCACAGCGACTGAAACAACGATAACTAACTCTGGTGTTAACAAACCGACTACGAGAATGAGCAGCATGAACGCCCATCAGCAGTACGTAGTACGCGGGTAAGAACATGTTGCGCCCATGTGCCCGTACGACTCCTTTTTTGGCCTTGTGACTCGGACATCAGTTCGCATCGTCCCCCAATCACGCAGTGAACGAGTGGCCGTTTGTGATCGTCACTTTTTGTCGTCAAGTTTAAGTTTCCTCTCGCTCTCTGACATGCCTATACGAGTACAACTCAACTAATTGCACCCTCCCACTTTTTAGGCGACAAACCACTTGGAATCAGAGTTGGTACGTTCTTATTTACCAGTATTTATTTATGGTTGTTTTTTCGTTTTTTCCAATTACAACAGCACTACAAGTATTATCTTCGCCCTCCTTTCCTCTCTCTCCAGCTATAATTTTAATAATAATAATACTACGGGGGACGTTAGTAAATAGGACCTACGGCACACACAAAAACCTATATATTTACCTATTTTTACTAACAAAATTTGGTCACATTTACTATGGTCCTCCGTAATAGTAGTACGAGTAGCTCAGATCCGGGCGGACATGGCAGGCTAGAGTCTTTCCCCCCCTCCCCACTACGGTTCGCGCCTTGCATTTTTATCTCCTCGAGAAGACTGCACCCCTTTCTCCCCTCGTCGACTCGCGTCTAATTGTGTGCCTAAACCCACGCTACGAAGACGCTCTCACAGCAATTGGTTCCTGTCGTAGGTACAGCAGTAGGATTGTTTTGGCAGTAAACCAGTACACCTGTTGTACCCCTCTTAATAGTACCAGTGCTTCCGGAAATGCAAGGACCAATTAGTTATTGAAATGAGTACCAAAACGTTCCTTACATTCCCGGACAGAGTGGTCTAAAACATTCGGTACGAGTTCGTACGTACATACCAGGTATATACCTATTTGTAGTATATCAGGTATACTTTGAAACTTGCCTCGAACTTGGCGCGCATCTCCTTGAAAGTGGATAGCTCCTTCTCAGCCGAGACTGACGCTCCAGTACCCATGATCTATCTGATCACAGCACAATACAGAAATTGCCACGCTTTTGTGACCCGCAACCCGGAAAACACCTGTGGACCAGACGACAACACGGACGGCTTGCTCTTTGCAGCAGCTCCGTCGGTCCGACGTTCCGTCCTTGCGTGGTCTCGATCAGTGTGGAATACGAACGAATAAACGTGTATGTACGGCGGTGGTTCGGCTGTTCTTGCTCGTGCGTCGCCGTCGCCGTAGACAAAATATCGACAAGGAAAAAAATGTTGAAAAAAAATGTTTTAAAATGAAAATTGGGAACCGCTTCTTGTGCCGGTTGGAGTGAAACGCTTATATCTTTGCGGTGTAAATAATTGCGGTTGGATCGTCAATTGGTCAGGTTTGACGTTTGAATTTTGAATGTGTTGTTCCATATTACTGCTGTTCATACGATACTGCTTTGGTTCGTAGGCGGGATATACACCACTCGAGGGTCAACCTCCAGCGTATAGGCATGGGGGTTCAACCTGCCCCCCGGGTAAAGTGCAAGCGTTCGCTAGCTCCCCTTGAGCCTGCACCTCGAGCCCCCGCCGCGGCAGCGTTCGTCACGCCTGGGGCGGTGCAACAAGGCGGTTCGAACGGCGTCGCCCGCGGCAGGAATAACTCGAACTGGATCGAAAGGGGTACTACCAGTAGTGCCGCCGCATCTAATGATCAGGGGGGGGGGGAATTCGCTGGAAGGATGGAAGTCGGATACGACTGGCTCTGCAGCCGCCGACGCCATTTCGGCTACTCTCGCCGGGTATGATACGACGGGATGTATATTGCGTCTGAGACGAATGAAGTATAGCGAGCGGTGTGTGTCTGGAGTAAAAAGTGCAGTATGTACAGCAGTATGTACGTAGTACACTCCAATTTTCGTTGTTCGTGGTTGATGGTTGCGGCTGTAAAATGCACAGACACGTGGTGCGCATCACGACCGTCAGTGACCAGGGGTAAACAGCAAATATAATACCGGTATGCAGCAAGATAGCAACATGACATGAGCTCGAGTTGTTCAATTTCAAAACACGGGTTCTCGAGCTCTCGTACTCAGCCCCTTCAGAACTGCAGTCCCGTTTTGGGGACAAACAACTCAAATTCGAAGTAGTTTGTCCCCAAAGATTGCGGTCCCACGTACCAGGGTTTTGAAGTGCTACCTATAATACTTGTGCATACCACTATGTGCCTAAATATAATAATATTTGTAATATCATTATTCGACCAAAAACTTCCTTACATTTCCGAACGGAGTGGTAAGTGGTGGCTACTGCTGTATACCTGGTATATACGGTTGATGCGTGTTGTTATCACAGCACGGTATCTCGATCCAGCACAAGCTCCTGCCTGTTTTGCGAACTAAAGTGAACCAGTGCGGAGGTTGCAATCATTGTTGTTGTTTTGTAAGTCCATCGACATATCCAGAACACAACTTCTCTACTACGGACTCATGTGGGCTCGTTGCCGGTCTCATGCCTGATCTCCCACGTCTTAGGCCAGGTTCTACGCCCGGCTCTTTCCGACCTACTATTACGGGGGACCATAGTAAATAGGGCCAAATATTGTTAGTAAAAATAGGTAATATATAGGTTTTTGTCCGTACCGTAGGTTTTTGGGTATATGATGGGTCCTGATTACTTTGGCCCTCCGCAATAGATAAATACCGGTACTTTTGCTACACTCCAGGTTCGACAACATGTCATGACATTACAGAGTACTACTGTAGTACGTGCCAGGTGTTTTCTTGTCTCCCACCACATGCAGCGTTTCATACTTTTGCACGACACTTTTCGATCTCACAGCTGATGGGTTTTCAAATATATGTCATACTACTGTAGCGTGTCTTGCGAGTACGTCTTACTGTGCTCCACTCGATTTCGTCCACCGATAACACAGGGTCGCATCCCACGTCAAGAACGCGATCAAAGCCTACGAGCAGAGCACAAGCTTGCCCTACGACGATGTCCCGACGGAGCTGTGCCTGGCTAGGGCGGACTCGAGGTCGGTTGACCTCTCGAGCTGGTCCCTGCTCGTCAACGACACCGCGCTGAGATGCATAGCTGCGGAAGATCAAAAACGGATCGATGGGCTTGCACGCCAGAGCAGCGTCAACAAGGTGCTTTCAGCTTGTGTATAAAATTAAAATTAAAAAGATACTTCAGCTGAGCGCAATACCTAACCAACTATTATCTAGTTGGCGATTCATACCTGCAACTATCTGCAATACTTAGCCAACCACCAGGCATTAATTAGTCGGGTTTTTTATACGCGCAACTATTAATAGTTGCAATACCCAGCCAACTCTTAACCTAGTCGATGACTTAGACTATACGCGCAACTAGTTGCAATACCTAGCCAACTATTAACTACTCGGCGACTTATACACGCAACTACCTGCAATGCCTAGCCCACTATTCACGAGTCGGCGACTTACACACGCGACTATAGCACTCGTAGCTGCGATAACTAGCCTACAACTAACTAGCTGGCGACTTTTATTTTAACTGCAATACCTTGCCAACTACTCACTAGTCGGCGACTTATACACGCAACTAACTGCAATACCTAGCCAACTACTAACTAGTCGGCGACTTATACACGCAACTAACTGCAATACCTAGCCAACTACTAACTAGTCGGCGACCTATACACGCAACTAACTGCAATACCTAGCCAACTACTAACTAGTCGGCGCGACTTATACACGCAACTAACTGCAATACCTAGCCAACTACTAACTAGTCGGCGACATATACACGCAACTAACTGCAATACCTTGCCAACTACTCACTAGTCGGCGACTTATACACGCAACTAACTGCAATACCTAGCCAACTACTCACTAGTCGGCGACTTATACACGCAACAAACTGCAACACCTAGCCAACTATTGAATACTCGGCGACTTGTAGACGTAGTCAGTCAACGCCCTGTTGATAACATAAACTATTAGGTCGAAAGTCACATCGAGGCGATGGGGCTCACCAAGGCGTTCAAAGGTGTCGACGCTGCCGGGGTCGCTCTGTTTGATGCCTCTTCCATGGTGGCTTGGAGGGAGAGGGAGAAGCTCGACCGGATGAAAGCAGAGGACATCCAACAAGCTCAGGTACGTCTTTCCAACATGTGTTGTTTTTGTTTTTTACACATGCTCCCGAGTATAAAGGGCATGACATGGAAGTCCTCTAACGCGTTTAGTTTTTTTCTATGTACACATAGAAATATTCATGATGGAGAAGGATCTTGAGCAAGGTGACACCCATTCTTCTTCTCTCCCGCGTCGCAATCGGACGAGCCAGGGCTTCGAACTAGCCCGATTATTTCGAAAAACCTGTCCGTGCGTGACTGCGTGTGCTTTACAAAGCCCACGGAAGAAAGTGTGCTGTGAAGCCTTGCCGCAGTAGCATCGCAAACGTATCTCCTAAATTTGAGTTTATCGGATGCATAGCATCGTAAACATATCCGCCTAAACGTTTTTAAGTTTAAGTATCTGCTAGCCTAGTAAAGGATTCCAGGATATATCTTAAAAGTTTATTTCAACAGCATCCGCTAGCATCGCAAACGTATCTCCTCAAATAACATTTAACGTTTGCTTCAAAGCAGTAGCATCGTAGTCTAAATGCTTCTCCTACTACCAACATCTGCTACCATCGTGGGTGCATCTCCTAGACTCAAGTATAATAACGTTTGCCACGTAGCATGATGAACGTATCTCCTAAAATTTAAGTTCAACACATGTTAGCGTCGTAATGGATCTCCTAAATTTACGTTGTTTGCTATACACCACCGCAAAAAAGTATCTCCGAAGGTTGAACTTAACGTCCTTGGTGTCGTGATCCCGGACGACGATTTCGAGCCAGGACTACTTGACGTCGAAAGAAGGCCTGCGCTCTGTCAACATCGCCGGGGCGGAAGGCGTGGGGGATGGAGGCATCGTGGCCCTTGCTTCTCAGTGCCGCCATCTGCAAACCTTGAACATGTCTGGTGCTCATCAGGTCACAGACGTGGCAATCCGTGAGTGTAGTAGGTGTGTGGTGAGAGGGCTGTACCCATTGCCACCCATAGTCGTAGTCCTATGATCATAGACAAAGACCAGGGGGGGGGGGGGGGAGGGCAGAAGCACTCAGGTAGCTCGGAAACTCAGCACCAGAGTGTTAATACACCGACTCGAGCTGTTCTGAAGGCTCTCAGACAGTATTCACAAAAACAAAGCGAGCAGCGGCGACACATATACGGGGGACACACGTTGCAAGGGTGCGACATTCACATGGCCTGGATATCCCGATTGAATACAGTTGTATGTAGCACACACGGCGCTAGGGCATCATGCATGGAAGCATCAGGTGGCATCTTGAAGACATCGCACAATTCTCCAAAAATGAAGCATATTTTTTGTGCATTAACCCCTTTAGAACCGCAGTCCCGTTTTAGCAACAAGCCAGTCAAATTATAAGTAGTTTGTCCCCCAAACGGGACTGCAGTACAAAAAAAGGGTCAACCTCGGTAGGGTAGGGACCGCGCAGCGGGCCACCCTCAAATTAGCACGTTACTCCTGTACGATTCCACGCATATTTCCCATATAGGAACGAAAAAATCATTCGATCTTTCTTTAGGATTACAGCGCGCGCCTAACGACCCGGACACACGATTTGATCCCAATGCGCTCTCGCGGTCGTTGTCGCCTGCGCACTAACTGTCCACTTAAAAGGTTGCCTTGCCGTAAACTGCTCTGGGCTCACCCGGCTCAACCTCAGCGGGTGCGTCGGCATCTGCGGGCCCGGAATAGCAGCCGTGGGGGAATGCTGCCCTGAGCTGGTGGAACTAGATATATCAGGGTGCAAGCAGGCAAGAACTTCGTTTTGTTGATGAACTATATGATGTATGACACCAGGTACAGGACACCTACTGGTAGTGAAAAAAAAACAGGAAATCAATATTGTCCGTGCTGAATTTCTTATTTTAAAAAGGGGCGCATTCTGCATCCTCGTAAAATATATGAAAACTACGGAATACATTTTGTTCCAACATATCGCACAGCATGATGTTCCCAGACTTACACTTATTGTGGGAATGCGCGGGGGTCGTTCCACGAAATACGTGGTCCGCGACATTTCCACTTTTTCGCCTTTAGGATGAGTGTCCGGGTTGTTTCGATACATTCGAGTCTCGCTCGGTCATGCGGCCTACGGTGCAGCCTTCCTTCACACTGGTAAGGCATGAATGGCAGTCGTTGATGACAACTTTGCGTTGGTGGGGCGTAAGCGTCAGTTTAGATGCGCCAGCGCGGCAGTTTTGTTCCACGCGATAGCTAAATATCTGTGGTATTTGTTGGTTTTATTTCCGACCGCGGTACAATTTCGAGCCCAGGTGGGGTCTGCGTTTGTGTCATTGTCAACGGCGACAGCGGTACCATGGACATGAATGACCACCAGCAGCGCACAGTGGAAGAAAAACTTTAAAAAGCAAGACGTTCCCTTCGCGAAAAGTAAAACAAAAGTGTCTTGATCCGCTCTCCTGACTGCACATCGAACATACGGGCTCAGCACACAAGGTGAGACCCTTGCAACAAATCTCCCCGCCAAACGGCTCCCTAGACTCGTTACCCAGCAGCCGGGGCAATACCGTGACAATCGGTGCTTCCAAGGAATACCACCATCCACCGCGCGTGCTCCCGAATCATCTCCAGCGACCGGGGCAACGTCGTGTGGAACTTGCTTCTTCCGATGAAACAGCGTCCATTAAGTGTGACAGTCTTCGTTTCGTTCGATGCATGCTACGATGGAGACACACTTAGATTTTTCTGGGGATTTTTCCTCGCTTGAGGTGCTTTATATCCCCGCCCAAACCTTCACCACTCCGGGAGTAAGTAAGGATCGTTTATCTTCACATTAACGCCTAAAAGGTCCCTATACTTCCGCCCAAAGAATACCCTGAGAAAACGTGAAATTGCATCAAACCTATGAACAACGCAAAGGCCTAGGCATACACCCGAAAACATAATGATTTTCCACCGATGAGGCATGCCGTATGGAGTAGTTCCCAAGTGCCCTCAAGGAACCCCTCCGTCGGTCGGAAGTGTTTTGGCCCAGAACGTGCCTCTAGTTGCAGCCCCTTACCCCTGTGGTAGCCCGCGTCGTTCCTCGCATGCAGGACAGACAGACTGATATCGATAGATAGGCCATACTTCCACAAGTCAAAGCCCACTTGATTGACGCCTATAAGTACGTATTTACGATCGTACCCGGAGAACGTTTTTTTTCTTCCAAAGAACCTTGTTTTCCTATCTACGGCTACGTGACTCCATCACATTAGCCCACCCTGAAGTGTCGTAGAGGCAGACTTGCCGGCGATCGAAGGAAAATCACGGCAGTACGAACTGGTGCCGCGAATTTACCGGTTCCTTCCCCGGTGGCTCTCTGCTGTCTGCCCTCAATTGTCTCGGTGCATTTAATCTCGCAACGGAGAAGATTGGGAAATGGGCGTTGACGAGAGTTTTCAGGGGTTGCCACGAGCTCGAGACGTTGTTGCTCTCGCGATGCCCAAAGCTGGGAGACGAAGAGCTTAAAGAAATCGGAGTGGGGTGTCGGAAACTAGTCAAGCTGGACCTGCGGGACTGTAACCAGGTGAAGGATGTTTAAGCACATACATCTCTCGGTCTAACTATATCCGAGATTGTCTCGGTCAGTAGTGGGCTCTTCTTCCGTAGCCGTTGGTGACGTGAGGTTGCCGCAGTCATGTAATTATTTTCCTGCCACGATCGTGTTTTTCTCTGTGGAAGCGGATCGGGTGTTACATTTGTTATGCACGGATTACCAGCCCAAAATTGTGCCTCATCGGTCACCAGAAGCTAACTGCCTGTCGCCTTTGACAAAAGAGCGAAAGTGAAGTGAGTCAATCAAAAGTTGGTGGAGAAGTCAGCGCGTGGTCAAAGCCAAGCGAAAAAGTTGACGTGGTGCGACACTGTGACGACCCTGCCCTTCTCGCCCGTCTCGCGATCGCTCTGATCATGTGCACATCTTGCGACCAAGTAAGGTGTCAGACACGGGCCTGCTTGAGGTCGCGAGGCGCTGCAGCGCCCTGACGGCGTTGGACCTATCGCGTTCGGAGCTCCCCTTCAAAGTCGGCGACATTACCCTGCTGGTGAGCACAAATTTAGTTCCGGCCATTATTACCACCCCGGGCGATTCCCAGCTTGACTTACTGTAGGGTTTACGCTCACGTGGGCAACGACCCCCAGAGAAAAAAACACAGAAAGTGGCGTGCATGCCTCTCGTTAACTGTGCAAACCAGACGTATATCACTCTCGGCGTAAGTACAAGGGCAGTGCGGTCTTCGTATTAATACCCCAGCGGTCCTTACTTTTCCGCTCGGAGTGGTATCGGACAAGTCATATCCCCATTTGATTTTCTTGATCTCTCTAGGCGTATAAAATTTCATCATTTGTTTGATCTCAACGATCTAGGTCGTGCTTGCCGGATGGAGTATGTGATGTATGTGCTGTATGCGCTATATGTGCTGCATGTGCTGCATGTGCTGCATGTGCTATATGACAACGGCTCTTGCGCACGTGCTTGCCGGGTGGGGTCTGCCCGATACGACTCTCTTGCATAACAATTTCGTCGCGGCTCTCTTGCACAAAAGCACATCCTGTTTGAAAAAGCGGGATTTGTATGTCACAGCTTTTTTTCTACAATGTCTGAAAAAAACGAAAAAAAACTCATGTTTTGCGGATGGCATCTGTATGTTACAGCTCTTGTGCAATGTCTCTAAACGGCAAACAACCAGCTCTTGTACAATACCGGCAAAACATCATGCTTTGCTGGTGGCATCTGTATGTCACAGCCCTTGTGCACAATGTCGAATTGGTAAAGAAACGTCATGTTCGCGAGTGAGATCTGTATGTGCACAGTATATCATGACGGCGAATACAGGATCTAGATGTATCTACGGCATGTAGATTGTGATATGTCGGACAAGTGAAACCTACTGGTAGTGCCGCTCACCGCTGGGTGCCCGCTACCCTACGAATATTGCATCGCCTTGGGGCGATAACCGTCGACACCACGGCACGTCTCTCTTTCGATGAAGACTACGAAAATGTTGGTGACGACGGCAGTGGGACCGAGAGCCAAGATACAAACAAAGGGCTGCAGGCACAGGGGCGGGCGCAGATGCCGCCTGCATGGTTTGCGATCAATCACCCATCGAGGCGCTCGCCGACGCCGCTGAGTGGTGTGGGCACCGGGGCACCGTCAAGATGCGAGGAAAAAAAGGGTCCCGACAACTTTTTTACTGCTGTAGAATCTCTCACTCACCACCCCCTCAAGAAAAAGCTTATCTCGGTACGGCAAGCACACTCAATCTTTTACGGTCGCCCGGTTGCCTGTTACATCGGTCGGGGTGCCCCCCCCCCCCCCCCCCCCCCCCCCCTACCCCATCCTCCTCCTCTCCGCGTAACATGTCCGCGTTCACCTCGTTTTTTACCGAAAACATCCTATTTGCGGGTAAGGCTTTGGGCGAAGGTTGCCCCGGACTGCAGCGGCTAGACATGACGGGGTGCGATTCCGTGACGGACGTTGGGCTCGCGTGGATGTCCGGTGGCTGCCCTGCGCTCGAATACCTCGAGATTGTTGGCTGCGTTCAGGTGAGGCGAGGAAGCGTTTCTCGGCTTTTCGTTTTCGCTTGTGTTGTGTTTTTACTTGTTCCCTCCTCCGGCGGACGGGCACAACAAAAAACAGCTTCTCACTAACTTCTAGTAGTCTGTCCCCATAAACGCGAGTACCGTTCTGAAAGGGGCTAAGGCCACCGCGCTTCCACGTACAGTATATTTGATACCACTCTGGCCGGCCATGTACCGTATCACACTGGGTGATAAGACAACATACTTCCTCGGACGAATTTCAAACCTGTTTTTCTTTCACAATGAGGGGAAGGTGTAAAAGCCCACCGACGCATCTACAGGAAGATATCGACAAGATGCTTCCGAAGCCAACATTTTCGTTGTCGTGTGTGCCCTAGACCCTCAAGACATGTTTTTGGACAAACCGGTCCCAAAATTCGTCCGAGGCGGTGTGTTATTTTTTTACCCACGTGGTACGGTAATCCCCGTTCCATGTTGACTTCAGAATCCAAACGGGGATCATGTCTCAACCATTGCCACAGTGGTATACAAATATGTGCCGTGTGTCCACGTAACTCTGATGTATACCTCCAAGCATATCCACAACGATAGTTGTATATACTTTAGCGCCCCAACAATGTTGCCGTGGCTGTTGAATGCATTGTTGATGCTGACCTCTCGAGGGGGTTCCTCTGTTTTGTTTTCAGCCTTTGGCTGCCAAATCTTCGAACACGGATGACACTTTTTGCTTGACGGGCCTTTGCGAGTTCAACCAGTTTACACAGGAGGCCAGGGCTAAGCAAGGCGCGTTCTGCGTGAGGGTATCATCTGGATCGAGGAGCTGTACACCCACCCACCCACCCACACACCCACCTACCCGCCCTAGCATCCAACCACCGACATCGAGCGAAATTAGTATTTGTAGGCCCATAAGCCCTGTGCCCAATCCTACACACGCTAGGTATGTATCAAACGAAGATCATTGGACAAACAACGAGGGAAGAAAGGGCTGAAGTTTCCTTTCTCGCGATAAAAACGAAGGAACACACCGAAGTGGGAAGGGGGGGGGGGGAGAGCCCACCATGTGTCCCCGGATCTGAGTTACTACTTAGAGGGAGCGAGAAATGAAGGGCGAACATAACAAATGGGAAAAGAAAAACAAGAATGAAAACGTTGGGGAGCTACTGTAGCTCCTAGCTTGAGGAGCGCCGTCAATGCGAAATTATTTGACCCAAAGGTGCTAAATCCCCTACCGTTGAACACAACAAAGGTCCTAGCACATGTCACATCGCATCGCATCGCATCGCCTCGCCTCGCTTCAGCGTCTCTGCTCCGTGAAAATATAAACGAACGCAGGTGTCCAATGCCGGGGTCACGAGCCTTTGCGAGAGGTGTCCGCTGCTCACTCACCTCGGAATGTCGGGCTTGAAGCACGTCACGGACACAGGGGTTGCCAGGCTCAGCGCTGGGTGCCCGAGACTGACCCACCTGGACATGTCGGGCCTGATAAACTTGTCTGACGGGATGCAGAGAGACTTTGCTCTCACAGGGGTTCAGGTATAGGCAACGCTGATTTTGCTCCCACCTTACCGCCTAATTTGTTTTCGCGCGAAAACGTGAAATATTTGTCCACGAAGTTGATTTATGTGGACCTTTGCAGTCAATTACGTCACTCCTTTCGCTCGTGGAAGTTGACCGATCATCATAACTTCTGTCAGAAACAAAAAAAAGGATACAGGGAGTACGTACGTAAACGCGATAGATACAGGGCGTCCTCCGTCTCACACTCCACCCCTCCCCTCGCAATCTGACGTATTATACATACGTGTGGCGTTCCCTCCCTCTCCGAATCCGACGACAACACTACCCCAAAACTGGATAAAACCAAAAGATCAGGCCCTCGCCAAAGGCTGCACCGAGCTGCAGACGCTCGTCCTAGACGGGTGCTTCCAGGTCTCCAAGACCGCCCTGCGGGCGGTGGGCGGAGGGTTGCATTCTCTCCGACGCTTGTCTCTAGCCCGCTGTCCGTCCCTCGCCCTGGAAGGCGTTTCGTCCGTGGCCAAAGGGTGCCCGAACCTCACGGATTTGAACGTTTCCTAGTGAGTAAACTACTAACTTCCGGATAGAGGAGATATCCGTAGGGGGAAGGGAGGGGCTTCACCGTTTCGGAGGATACGTTGCTTGGGGTTAGTGTGATATCATTTTTCAGGAAGAAAAAAAAAGGGTTTAGGGTACACATCGGACAGATCGTCGATTTCCACTCGATGACTTAGCTCGCTCAGGGTAGATATGTGCATGATCTGTAGCATATATGTAGGATCTGTAGCTCATGTTACTGGCATGGGAGCCGGAAAAAACCTGCATGATCTGAGGACACGTTTTGTGGGTTGGATCTGTACTGTACTTATCCTGCACCCACATCATCTCAATGCGGCAGGTCAGGATCTATAGATGATCTGTCTGTATCGCGACAATATCTGTTCGACGCGTGAAAGGGTTCATGAAGAAACTGCTGCCCTGTCTAGGTCGGCGCGTCGTAACATTTCAGTGGTGGTTGTGGACAGAGTTGAGCAAACGAAGTAAGTAAATCTATCGCTATCCAAGGAAGGACTGTAGTGCATCGTGAGTTTTGCGTTGATGTGGATGCACATGGGACAGAGACAATTTCCGCGAGCGAGCTCGTGCGTCTGCTCTTCGGGAATAAAAAGCGCGAGGATACTGGACAGTAAGGTTACGCAGTTTCGACCAAGCCTTACATTTTATAGGACGCGCGTCTTGCATTTCGTTTCGACAATTTCCGCGTTTTTTTTTTGCTCCCCATCGATGACAGGACCGGGTTCTTGTATGAGAATATGGGACGGGGGGGTGGGGGTGTGCGGAGAGGGGGGGGTTGGGCAGTTGCAGCGTCCCCACAACGCTACGGGTTATCGGGGGGGCTATTTTTTGTAGAACATCAACCAACACTCTCCTCGCGCGTGTACCGATGCTCTCGACCCACTACTCCGCACCGCGCACCCGATGTCTCGCTCGCTCGCGACCAGCTGCGGAAGCGCAGCGTCCGACGCTGCGGTGACGGCGTTCGCGAAGGGCTGTCGAGGCCTTCGGAGGCTTAATCTTCGCGGAGTTGTGGGCGTGCCACCCCCGTTGGGCGCGCGCGGTGTTCTCGCCGTGTGCAGTCACTGCCACGAGCTGGAGTTGTTGGACCTTGGGGAGATTCGGGGCCTTGAAGACTCTGCTTTGGCGAGTTTTCATGATCATCAGATGGAGAAGCTCGAGCGGGTGGGTTTAAGGACGGTGTTGCTGACCTGCACTTTTTTGCGTCGAGTGCGGTAGAGTTGCCACGTACACCGCGGGAGCAACCTGTTGTAACGACTTCATGTAGGAGATGTTTTTGGTGACTGCTCTACTTCTCCACGCCGCGGCGCTGTGACGCACCGAGGACCTCGTAGCTGTGCGGTACGTTTCTTGTGGGTGAAAAAGCAACATGGTGAGCGTGCAAACGTGCCGTAATAACGTCGGGGGAGGAGGAGGAGCAATCAATTCCTTTATCACTGCTGTGACGCGATCGATCTCTTGTTTCTGTAATGCGATCGGTTCCTTGACACTGAACGCGATCGAATATATGTTTCCTCTATGACTTTCAATCGAAATTCCTTGTCGGTGTGACTTGGCCGAATTCCTTTGTGTCACTGTGGCTTGACCGAATCCCTTGCCACTGCGACGTGCTTATCGGCTGCAGGTTAACCTGATGAACTGCCCGAAGATTACCGGAGCGGGTGTTCAGTGGCTCGCCACCGGGTGTCCTGCGCTGTCTTCGCTCAACGTTAAAGGAACTAAGGCTACACTGACGACACTCAACATCGTCAAGGAGCGCTATCCATACAGCCGCATCAAGGCAAGTTTTTTTATAAATAAAATAACCTTCCAGGGGTTCCGTGGAAAATTCTTATGTTGCGCGTTAGTCCCCGAGGTGGCGGCGCAGGTGCGCCATATTAGCGCGAGCGCTGATCCCGATTGCTTCGACGCCTGGAAGGAGAACGCACTGCTTTTTCAGGGTCAGCTCTGTGTCTGCGATGATAATTCACGCCTCGGTGAAAGGGAAACCCACCATACCTTCGTACGGTGTATTAGTTAGGGTGAGGGCTGTTACCATATCACACGTAACATTGAACACCTTCTGGGGTGTTTGCTAGAAGCCGATTTTATTCGAAACCATGTGGGCACACGCAACCAAAACGGTGGTTTTGGGAATATCTTGTCTAGATCTCTTTCCATAGACGCATCGCTGGTCGTACTCAGTATGCCCTCCCCGTTGTCGAGAAACCCAGCTTTGAAAATCGTCCGACGGGGGTGTGTTATCTTACCCTAGTGTGATACGGTATTATCTTTGTCGCTTGTGTGATACGGTGTTATCTTATCACATGTGTGATACGGAGTGTGA
This sequence comes from Macrocystis pyrifera, assembly GCA_031763025.1. Classification (NCBI taxonomy): domain Eukaryota; class Phaeophyceae; order Laminariales; family Laminariaceae; genus Macrocystis; species Macrocystis pyrifera. The sequence continues at coordinate 2,602,114 of JASSKH010000040.1, forward strand.
TATCTTATCACCCAGTGTAATAGGGGTGTGTTTTGTGTTATCACCCAGTGTGATAGGGGGTGTGTTATCTTATCACACGTGTGATAGGAGGGGGTGTCATCTTATCACCCGTGCGATACGGTATGCGGTGCGAACTGAAGGGTCGCGCGTGGTCATGTTCCGCTCCCCCCCGTCCCCGTTGCCAGGTCGGAACCAAGTTTTTCGGTCTGTCTCCCCTGCGAAAGATGGAGGAACGAATGGCGATAAAGTCGTACGCCTCCTTGCAAGACGCCGCGCACAAAATACAGGGGTGTTACAGGCAAGATCGTTGTTTGCATCTATGTATCTATGTGTCTACGTATCTGCCGGTCTATCTATATATCTACATACTACTTCTCTTCTATCTATCTATCTATCTATCTATCTATCTATCTATCTATCTATCTATCTATCTATCTATCTATCTATCTATCTATCTATCTATCTATCTATCTATCTATCTATCTATCTATCTATCTATCTATCTATCTATCTATCTATCTATCTATCTATCTATCTATCTATCTATCTATCTATCTATCTATCTATCTATCTATCTATCTATCTATCTATCTATCTATCTATCTATCTATCTATCTATCTATCTATCTATCTATCTATCTATCTATCTATCTATCTATCTATCTATCTATCTATCTATCTATCTATCGATCTATCTATCTATCTATCAACACAATGCAGGCGCTTAGGGTCGGTTGCATCTTTTATCTTTCCGGGTCGCGCTTCGGCAAGCAGCTCGAACAAGAAATACAATCAACACGCTTCCAGGAGGAGGTAGAAGTTTCTGCCACGGGATAGCCCTGGCCCTGATCGGGGCGTCAAAGGTCGACAAGATTTCCCCCGCAGGGTATCAAGATGCACAACCCTGAGTGCAAGTATGCAGCCACAGCGAACCCATCTTGTACACGAGCACCAGTCCGTATTCAGGCTCCCGTGTATCCGTGGAAGCAAAGGACAACCTTTAGCGTGTGCATCCACGGCGAGTCCATCCACACAAGAAACGATTCGTATTCACGCTCCAGTCTGTATCCATTGGAAGCAAAGGATAACTGACCTCTAGCGTGTGCAGTCACAGCGAACCAATCCGACAAGAAGCAATGAATGTGCACGCTCCTCCTCTAGGACCACGAAGGCAAAGGAAGCCGCGAAGGTCCGTCGGATGAGACTCGCGGAGGACAAGGCCGGGCGCATGATCCTGCGGGTCTGGCACAGGAACAAGGGCAGGGCGCAGCTGCAGGTAAAACCAAACGCCTGACTCCCACTCTGGGCGTAAATAGAAGGGACGTTTATACAACCATAACGAATACCCACCGATCCTTACCTTTCGGTTCGAATTGTAGGACGTAGCCGATAGCCACGCGTACTACCGTCGAAGTGAAAAACAACAAAACTAAGATTTATGCATGCCTCTAGATAATCGCGGAACTTCTGTTGGAGGAGTTTTCGGCTGCGGAGTATTGGGTCACAGCTGGGAAGGCAGTTGGCCCGTTGGACGGATCGAAACGGCTTGAAGCGCACAGCAGGGGAGGACGCTCCGGGAGCTGGAGGACGCACAGGTCAGGCGGCAGTTTCTCCGTTATTACAGTAGAGTCCAGGTGGACTGCTGTGGATTATGGCGCACACGGCAAGCACGCCGCTGGTGGTAGGGGAGTCTCTGACTCCACCGAAATACGGAGAGGTGTGGACCGAGCAGGCCTCTCGTGTTTTTTACGCAGCGTACCTCGATTATGAGGAACGGCTGCAGCTCGCCAACGCTCAGGGGGTGGTTCAGCACTCCAAAGTGAGCATGGGCCAGCTTATCCCCAATTACATTCATCGGTGTTTTGAGGGATTTTACAAGCATCAGACTACGATGACCGCCTCGGAGTTGTTGGACGCTGTTAGGCAGCACGCTGGTTACACAACCACCAGCAACAGATTTGACACCTCGCGGGCGGCAGCGGACTTGCGTCGCGTTCTCTCAATGAGGCGCGATGAAAAGCAGGGCGGTGAAACATCCGTCAAAGACCGCGCGATGATGGTAAACTCCGCTATGGAAAAGTATTTTGCGGAGAATCACGCGGTGCATGCCATGTACCGCGCGCAGGACCGTTCGTGGTTGCCCGGACCGGCGGAATTTTGTGAGCATGGCGTTGGTGGATGGCTTATGGCCGTCCGAGTTCAAAAAGTACGTAAAAGGTCAGCTAACGTACGCTGCAGGGTGGAAGAAGGACCCGGCATTGGTCATGGACCAAATTTTTTCTGCTGCAGAACAGTGGAAATTCATCGAGGCGTATGGTCGGAAAGATGCTGCAGGGGCAGCTGAACCGCGACGCCAACAGCAGCAGAAACCGAAACAGCAGCAGTCCGCGAAAAAGTCGTTTGTTCGCGTCTGTTTCGAGTGTGGTGATCCCAACCATTATGTTTCTGATTGCCCAAAAGCTCGCGGTGGCGGCACAGCTCCCAGCAGTGGTGGGCGCGGGTCGTCAGGGTATCGCGGGGGCCGCAATGGCGGCCGGGGCAGATTCAACCATGGACGCGGGCGCGGTGGCCGTGGTGGCAATCAATTGACAGCGGGCGGTGGAACTTCTGCTGTTGCTTCTTCAACTTCTGGTGCGCCAGCGGCAGGAGCCGCTGGGTCGGGATCTGGTTCGTCTGTTGCCGGCCGAGCTGTATACGTTGGAGGAGCTGGAACATCGGTGGGTGCTGCTGGAGCGAGAACTTCGCCATCCACCGAGCGGGCGGAGTCAGTGTCTGGTGCTGCTGCAGGGGCGGTAGCGCCGGAACCGTCTGTATATTCGACGTCTTGGTCGGGGTGGACCGCCGATTCTATTTCTTCGGCGCCGGCTGTAGGAGGGCAGCCATGGCGTCAGGTGACTCTTGGTACCGACCAGAGTTCAACGGCAGGTGAAGTGCCTGTCGATCGCAGCGCTGAGTGTTTACGCGCTGATCTCTCTTTGCCAGGGTCGGTTGGTTCGCTGATGGCGCGTGTGATCCTTGATTCGGGGTCGGCGCTCACGTCCATCGGTGTCGGCTTACTTCAGCAGCTGTCTTCGCATTTCGGCGGCGCCGATCTGCAAATTCCGTTCGAAAATGGCCCGCAGCAGGCGAAAACCGCTACGGGTGTTTCAGTGATGGTCACGCACAAAACGGTGCCGATTGCCGTGAGTGTACGGACGCCGTGGGGGGAGCGGTGAAATTGGAGCCCATCACTTTCGCGGTCATGCCTGGTACAGATAACGTCGTTCTGTTTGGCATGGCTACCATGAAAGCTCTTGGCATCGACGTCTACCGTGAAGCTCTGGAGAAGCTTCGCCCTCGCGCAGTGCCGGTATCGACCGGTGTGGAGACTCCGAGTTACCTTGCGGCGCGCAGAGTGACGGTTTCCGTGCGTGCTTTTCAGACCGAGGCTACGGTGGATGCTCCGGAGGACAAGGCGGTGGAACATTTGGTCGACCGGGGGCCAGACATGTTCATGGATCCGGAGGAGGAGCGGACGGCCCGAGAACGGGCGTTGGAGGACAGCGTGCAGCAGGCAGAGCAGAGTGGATTAAGCGTCGGCGGAGCAACCCGTTTGCGCGAAATTTTGGCTCGTCGCGTGGGTGCTTTTCGCCGTGCGCTGTGTGGTGATCCGCCAGCGCAAGTGGAGCCGATGCGAGTGCAGCTGAAGCAACAGGCGAAGCCTGTCAAGGCAACGCCACGTCGGTACGAACCGACGAAAAGGGACTGGCTCTCGAAGTGCATTGCTGCTTTGGTGTTTTTTGGCTTTGTCTACCACAACATCCAGGCGGTGTGGGCGAGTCCGGCGATGGCGGTGCCCAAGAAGGACTCTTTCCGTTTGGTGAGCGACTACTCGGCGGTGAACGCACAGGTGGAGAAGTCCCCGGGCGTCATGCCCAACCATGAAGACATGGGAGATCTGCTGGGGGCGCGTTTCTTCGGCAAGCTGGACCTACTTCAAGGGTACTGGCAGATGCCTTTGGCTCCGGAGGCGCAAGACGTCTTCACCATGGCGACAAGCGACGGTTTGTTCACGCCTACCCGTGTCCCCCAAGGTGTTTTGAATGCGACTTCTTATTTCCAAGGTGTCATGACTGAAGTGTTGCGTGGTTTGGATTGCAAAGTTTGGGTCGATGACGTTTTCTTTTTCGCAGACACCGAAGAAGCTCTTCTGCAGCTGCTTGATGACATTCTTGAACGCCTGGAGAATGTTGGACTGTTTGTCGCCGCCCACAAGTGTACCTTCTTCTCTCGTGAACTGGTCTGGTGTGGTAAGGTGTATTCCAATGGTGTCGTGTCCCATGACCCCGCTCGAGTGCAAGGTTTAAGTGAAATGCGTCGTCCCGAAAACGCTGGAGAACTAATGCAATTCTTGCAGGCTGTCAACTGGTTGCGTACATCGTTACCACGTTTAGCGGAAACGGTAGCACCGTTACGTGATTTTTTGGAGGAGCTCCTTGTTGGGGCTACACGTCGGACTAAGCGAGTGGCGCGCAATCGTGTCATCAAGGATACCGCGTGGACGGAGGATCGGGTGCGGGCGTGGAATGCCGCACGGGGTTTGGTGGCGCAAGCAGTGCCGCTTCATCATCCTCGTCCCGGGTGCGTTGTTTTGATGTTTCCTGACGCTTCTGATTTCCATTGGGGTAGTTTTCTCACCCAAGTGCCTGAACACGAATTTCGCAGTGGATTGGCGTTGGAAAGCATGTCTCACGAGCCTCTCGGATTTCTGAGTGGTTCGTTCACAGGTTCGCAGTTGCGCTGGGCGACTGTCGACAAAGAAGGTTTTGCGATCGTTAATACGTTCCGGAGGCTCGAATACCTGCTTTGGGGTGGTGTTCATATCTTTACTGATCATCGAAACTTGCAGTACATTTTCAATCCGGAGAAGTGTGTCACGACGGTCACAAAGACCATGGCACAACGCCTAGAGAATTGGAAGGGTGTTTTAGGACAATACCGCTATGCAATCGAACACATCCCTGGCGATCGAAACTGTTGGGGGGATCTGTTGTCTCGTTGGGTCAAAGTTCCTACGGTGCCTGTTCGTTCGGTTGCCGTGCACAGCCCATGTAATGCTGACGATTCGCTTCCCGCATTGGATGTGATTCGTGCCTCGCAACAAAGGTCTGTCGCTCGTATCGGCGTTGGTGTTCATGAATTTTCGACAACCTTCGGTCAAGCTACCTTGGCCGATGATGGTTTGTTTCGTGTGCGTGTTGGGGTGCGTGACGTCTTGTGGATTCCGCCGGATGATCTTGCTCTTCAAACTCGTTTGATGGTGTGCGCGCACATGCGCTCGGCTGGTCACCGTGGTGTGGCGCCGACTTTGTTTCGCCTGAAGGAATATTGTGTTTGGCCTCACATGGATTCTCAGGTTCGCGAATTCGTTCGCCAGTGTTTGCACTGTGTAGACACGCGTGCAGGTGCACTCATTCCTCGTCCCTACGGAGACACGGTGCATGGTACCGCTCCGGGAGAAGTGGTGCACTTTGATTTTTTGTATGTTGGCCACAGCGGGCCCGAAGGTAGCGATGGCCTGCCTGATGAGGATGGTTTCCGATATGTTTTGGTCATCATGGATGATTTGTCCAACTACGTGGCGTTGGAACCGGCCGAGGCTTGTACAGCCGAGGTCACAGCGAAGCATTTGCTAGCCTGGTGTAAGACTTTGGGGGTGCCGCGTGTGTGGGTGAGTGATACCGCCACGCATTTCAAGAACAGGGTGCTTGCTTTGTTGAGCGACGCGTTGCACATCGAACATCGTTTTGCTGTCGCTTACACGCCGTGGTCGAACGGTACGTGTGAACGCATGGTAAAAGAGGTGGTACGTGCTCTGCGTTCCATTCTGTCAGAACAGCGTCGTCAGGTTTCGGAGTGGGTTGATGTTTTGCCGGCCGCTCAGTGGGCCTTGAACACTTCGTTTCGTGAACGTTACCAAAGCACTCCGTACAGCGTGATGTTTGGGCGTGCTCCGCGTACCGATTTCTCGGCGCTCGTTTCTGAGTCTGATGGCAGGTGGAATGTTGACGTGATGAATGCTGACTTGTTGCGTGCGAACGTCCGTGAAGTCGTTGCAGAGCAGGAGAGATTTTGCGCCGATATTCGCGCAGCTGTTGCCGTGTCTCGCGACAACAAACGTAAACAGGCTCAGGGCCAGGTGGTGTTGCCAAAATTTGCGGTTGGTGATTTCGTGTTGTATGCTCGTGTTCGTCGGCAGGGTGTCACACCGAAATTGTTGTCCACATGGACTGGTCCGTGGCGTGTGGTAGCAGCTGATCATGATCATGTGTACTCAGTTCAGAACATCGTTTCTGGGAAGGTGCATCAAGCTCACGTGGCTCGTTTACGATTTTATGCGGATGCGACGTTGAACGTCACCGCTGATCTGAAGGATGTTTTCCAACATTCCTTTGCGCAGGGTGAATGCCGCATGAATGCTTTGGTGCATGTGGCCGAAGATGATGCCAACGAGGTGATTGTCTTGGTCGATTGGGATGGTTTCGAAGCAGAGGAGCGCACGTGGGAGTCTTTGCGGTCGATTTATTCTGCTGCGCCTGAATTCGTCGTGAAGGAATTGCGCAAATTACGGATGACCCGTGCGCTCAAGATTAAAATTGCTTCAGAGTTCAGCATTGATTTGTGATTTGCCGCATGCGATTTCGTCTTGGTTTTTTGGTTTTGTCAAGCTCGTTCGTGTCGAGTGAACTCGCTTTGGGGGTGCTGTAGCCAAAAGATACCAAGCCGTGGAGGTTTCAGTGTAATCGCATGTGTGAGTGGAGCAGTGGCCGGGGATCCTGTGTGATGTCCCCTAGCCACCTGGCTCGTGGTCCGATGAGGATCACTCCGTGATAATACAAGCTCTAAGAACAAGACTTACTGAGTGCGAGGCCAGCGAGACTGGTGGAGTCCCTCGCTGGAAGCCCTCTTGCTGATATCATCTGGCAGAGGCCATACGACAAAACAAAATACAGGCGAAGCCCGATACGCAACCTTATGGCGTGGGTATCGCACGGTGAAAAACAAACCGGTCACATAGCGCGCATGCGCACGCATCTGATCCAAATACCTGGTACGACATTTTTAGTTGCTATCCATGCACTGGCTGCTGGAGAGGGAGGGAGCCCCCCGTCCGAGAGAGAAACGTTGGGGCGGCAAAAGCGCAACCACTATATATCTTTCGAAGCATGTGCATATACCTTACGTAGCACAGCCCAGCCCTCGGCTAAAGTTATCAAGCTTTCGATGCGCATTTTTGCAAGACGTGTGGTACATACGATAGGGATAGGTGTACGAGTAGCGCTTTTTTTGCTTTTTGAGACTAATATTTCTGGCTGACTGAGCTCCCCAGCTTGGGGACTGCTACGTACCCGGTATCCCATTTTTGTGTTGGGGATATTTTTGTTTTAGTTACGTACGAAGCTCACCTGGGTCACGGGGGTAGTTCATCGGGTTAAGCCTATATGTCTTATCAAAAGTCGGTTTTGGGTGCTATTGCTGCAGGTATTGAGGTAATTGAGGTATCGAGTTATGGAGGGCTCCTCAAGTGAAGGGAGCCCCAGAAAAAACAGGGTGCTGATTTATACCCCTCTCGCAACACCCGTCGCGTTTTTTCGACCAATAAAATATTCCAGCCTGAAAAAATTAACCAATAAAAAAACTGCGGGCACGAAATGTTTTCTACCTGGTACCTTCTGGGCATTAGGTTATAAACTCTTCACACCAGGACACAGATCACGAGCTACTGTAGATGACCCATTAATAGTGTAGATCCTATGGTTTACCTGTTTTACCGTTGCAAGACAGATGCTGTGCGAGAGCCGTCCGTACCGTCAATATCCCGCCAATGCAGTAAACAGGTGCGCAAAGAGCTGTGCCGGACAGATCCCGCCCGGCACAAAATATCTAAACCGGGCAGATCATATACGTAAGTCAGGGGTCTATCTGCCCCGAGATATCTAAAAGCATCGAGCGAGGATCTGATCTGATTGGCCAGATGTATGAACCCTTCAGGTGAAGCGCTTACCTTGTCTACCATGTGTTAGTAGGGAAGAGCGGGGTATGCCCCATGTCGCGCGCCTGTCGGCATCATCTCCTCTTTGCGTTGTACCGAGCAATTCAGACTTTGGACACAACCCCTGCATGCCCCTGCAGGCCAGGCTTCCTCGTGCAAATCTCTCGTCACCCTCTAGCCGCACCCCACATCTGACAGAAATCTTCAGATCATTCCACTTGATGATCTAGATCTTTCAAGATTAATTATACACGAAAACTTGAGAAATAAGTGTGGACAGGGGTTTCCTGTCGCTCTCCGGCGCATTAAAAAATTTTTCTTAGATATATTCCTCATCTGTAGGATGTACGGCTCATGTTTCTGGGGGGGGGGGGGGGGGGGAGTCGTATACAGTCTGCATCATTTGAGACATGTTTCCTGGGGGTTGGATCTGTACTGCACAGATCCTGCACAACACCTCATGTCGGCAGGTTAGGAGCTACTGCCACAGATGATCTTGATGATCTATCTGTCCGATGTGTACAATATTTTGCAGCCGTGGGGAACTCTGTATACCCGAAGAGCCGCCTGAGTCCACTTGGCTCTAGGCTCTATCCTGTACGTACCGAACAATGCCAACGATACGTACGCAGCAGCGAAACGGCGGGCCGTTTATTCTTGCTACCGTTGGGTGCTGCACCGACAGTGGAACCGCGGGGGCATCTACCATTTTCCGGCTGCACCGATAACTCTACTGCCGATTGCTCTCGACACCAGGCGCTGCGCAAGCTGAGATATCGAGAATCGAACTGCGCGCTAGTGGTTCAGACCCTGTGGAGGAAGGCCATCGCCAGGATGCTCGCGGACCGTCTTCGAAGGCACGCCGTTGTTGTTGTAGTTGTTGATGTTGCTATTGTTCTCTCACTTAGCCGTCGCCTAAAATCGAGCCCGCAGTCACAGGACAGGCTCCAAAAAAAAAAAAACTGCATGGAGCTGGGGTACAAATATTTAACAGTAGGGTCCCCGTGCTGGCGGTGGAACACGCCTGGCAAGGTTTCCGATGAAGTGTCTACCTGGTTCCCGCACACAGGTTTTTGTAGACAGAGCTAATGAGTACAGTGGTTCGCGTCTGCACCCGGCGGCATCATCTCAAGGTTTTCGCTGGGCCCGCATGAACTTTTTTTTTTCAGGAGGGGTCGGGGCCGAAAACGGTCCAGCAAAAAACCTTGACATTTTCAAACACTACAATAGTTGTCCGTTCGGTTTTGTTGCACCGAGAGGAGCAATAGCCACCTTTCGGATGTTCTCGGGGTATCTCTCTGTCGAGATGCCCCGTCTTAGTACTATATACACACTACATACAAACACCGTTGGCAGGTGGCGGCAGCACAGGCCTGCGTTGCTGATAGTAGTGGTCAATAATCAATTACTACTTGGCTGGGGTTTTGGAAGGTGGAGAAGAAGAAGAAGAAGAAGAAGAAGAAGGAGAAGAAGGGGGCTACTTGTTGGTGAAACTTGTAGCGTTGCGTTTGCTGAATGGACGTTGGTCGTTCACAAAAAAAAAAGTGTCGCTTGGTGAATGAACAATGGTCGCTGACAAAAAATAGGCCGCTGCTGCTGGTGCTGCTGCTGGTGCCTACCTAATTTCGTAACGTTCTCTCCACCGGACGGGCGTGTTTTTTATTCAGAGAGAAGGAAGAGCGGCTTCGCACTCGTCGAGCCACGGACATTCAGCGGACCTATCGAGGGGTTCTGGGGAGGAGAAGAGGGTGCAGGCGGCGGGTAGAGGTGGGTGAAGATAAGGAAGCGAAGGGCCGCCGCCTCATGCGCGATACAACAGGCCTTCAGAATGCACAGGTGGGAGGGGAGGGTTACAATATCGTTTTCTGAAACAAAACACAATTAAATTATTTACACTAAGTACCTAACTTAGGCAATTATTACATTGGTTTCACCTACCCATGCCCATATACTAATCTGTGTGTAGCGAGGATGTCGACCGATTCTTTAAAGTCTTTGCCTACGATATAGTGTTGACGGTTCGTATTTATGTATGTTTCTCATACGACTCGTTCGGTAGTTCGTACGGACGCACTGCTATTATATCCAAATTATTGCTGACCCGCCATTGAGGCGGACAGGCCCATTATAATCCCTAGTATACATATGTAAGTAAAGTTAATAATTGTGCGAATGTTCTTTCCCTGTTGATTGATCGTAGATTAGAGGCCAGGTTGTTGGCGGCGAATTTAGTGGTTAACCCTTGCATACGACTGTAGGCAGCAAACTGCGCAAATGGTTTTTCTCTCTCGGAGCATCGTATTTTTTAGAGGTTACCGGTATTATGTGTCTTGCGCATGGGGCAAGCCCCCCCCCCCCCCTCTCCTCGTCTTCGCCTTCTTCGACGTTAGGGCTCAATGCACTTCCACTTTTATTTTTGTCGAAGCAAGGATTCGATTGTACTTTCGAGTAAGTGTAAGCTGTGCACTTCACACACATCGGACAGGCCACGATCTATCTATCTATCTACAGGTAGATCATCTGGACCTTCGCCTGTCGATACAAGACATAGTGCTGGATTTGTTTAAGTACAGATCCAACTCAGGTTAGACATGGGCTCGATCGTCCAGATTGTAGCTGACTTCGACCAGGCAACAGTTTTAATAGCTAGATCATCCATATATATTGTATATCTGCCCTGAGAAAGATCTAGATGATTTAAGTGGGCATCTGATCTACCTGATCTGTCCGGTGTCGTCGAAGCGTGCGAAGGAACGTCAGCCCGTTCTTCGTCAGGCGGCCTTTGCATTGCCCGTGCTTTTAGTTGGAAGGGGGTCGGTCGGCTTCACAAAAAAAAACATTTTTCGTTGTTGTTGTTGTTGTTGTTGTTGTAGCTGTTGTTGTCGCCGTGCGTATTTCGTCTTCTGACGAAAAAAAGCGACGAATTCAATACTTCGTCCGTTTACAATTCTATATGCATGATTCCCTGTATATATGATTGTATGTGCAGTGGTCGATCATCGACCAAAAAGTACTCTCCTTCGCGGCCATACGACTGTGGCCATGCGTGACATGAGCACACCCCACCACCCTCCACCCCTACCACCACAAAGTTTTTCTCCCATAATACGAGTCCGCCAAGAAGAGGACCAGATCATGACTGGGTCATCCCCGCTCTTACCCTCGCGCTTCTTTGACCGACTGTTTCAACCCTTTTTGTGTTCGCGTCAATCGGGTATGATCTAGGGCAAGAATGACGCGCGTAAGGCTTCGCGAGGAGGCCGAGCTCCTTCGAAAGCAATGCGACAGGGGGGCGAGGATGGTGCAGACCTGGTGGAGGTCGTACCGTGCCAGGAAAAAAACTGGAGGGGTTGAAACGCTTGCTTGCGGAGGGCAGGGCGAGGAGGGCGGCCGCCGCAACGTGCCTGGCGAAGGCTGTCAGGGCATCGCGTTGCAGGCAAGCACTGGCAAGCTTATGGAGGAAGAGTAAGATGGTATGGGCGTCGGGGTTCTCGAGCAAATAAGATGGTTAGTGCGCGCGTTTGAACGGGTTTTATCTCCTAGCTGACGAAATATTCCTAAAGTGCAAGAAAGCGGGACGTGTGGCGAGCTCAAGTTTTAGCTGTACCCATGTCCCGGAGGACAGACTAAACAACAAAACGGGTTAGAGATAAAGCCGGGGAAACGTCGAATGAAGCCGCCAATTAGCACAACATGGACTGAGATACCGCGTGTACGGTGTATTGTTTTTAGTATGTTTTTCCACACGACAATGCGCAGCATGCAGGCATGATGAGACGAAACATCGATCACTCCTGAAATTTCCTACGCCTCAGATAAATCATCGATTCCCACAGTTCATGATCTAGATCTTTCAGGGCAGATACATCTATTCTGATCTGCATGATCTGTATGATCTGTGCTGTGGTCTAGCTCATACTACCGAGTGGGAGCCGGGTAACCTGCATGATCTAGGACACGTTTCCTGTGTTCGATCTGTACAACATGCAGATTCTGCACAAGGTTTCATAATTGTAGGTTAGGATCTACAGATGATCTCGATGATCTATCTGTAGATGATATGTCGGTAGATGATCTAGCTTTAGATGACCTGCCTGTAGATGATCTGTCTGTAGATGATCTATCTGTAGATGATCTATCTGTAGATGGTCTATCTATAGATGATATATCTGTAGATGATCTATCTATAGATGATCTATCTGTAGATAATCTATCTGTAGATGATCTATCTGTACATGATATATCTGTACATGATATATCTGTATATGATCTATCTGTAGATGATCTATCTAGATGATCTACCTCTATATGCACATGATCTGTCTGTCCGATGTGTGAAAAAAACAGGGGAGTTCTAAGCTGTCGTCACGTTAAACGTTACACCAACGTGGCTGTCTAATGTAGTCGGCGACACCCCCCCTCGTTTTTTCCTTGCCACCGGTTCTGTGGTGCCGGTATCTGCAGGAGGACGCTGGTGCAAAACAGCAGAGAAAGGGCGAAAAGGAACGCCGACGCGACTGTGATCCAACGGCACTACCGAGGGGCCTGCGCCAGAGAGCGCTACGCCGACCTGTGCTGCCGTCAGCAGGCGCGTTTCATCCAACGGCATTCTCGCGCGTTGAAAAAAAGCACTCCATACTGTATCCTGAAAAAACTCGAACTGTTTTTTTCCCCCCTTGGTTTTCTTCTTTCGGGGGGTGTTTTTGGGTGATCAACGTTGAAGTTCATGCTAAACATTGTCGGATGGCAAACGCAGTAATAATAATTACCGGGTAACAATTAGCAGCTAGTCGCTTCACCCACCCATACCCTACATAAATATTTACCAACCTACTTCGAAGTAACATGGTTACGCAAAGCGGCAGTATATTACTAATACCCGGTAGGGTAGTTTTACCTTCTTACCTACTCTGTGTCATCTCGTACAGAATAACACAAACAGCTGATTCGCACAAGTAGTGGTAAGGATTGTTGTGAATGCATCCCTTGAGTTTTGAACGCATTTTTCTGATGCTTGTTAACCGGCAAAGAGAACTGCTGCCAGCGTTTCTGTCGCTGGAACACTGGTACAACCAGCGGGGTCGTTCGCCGGAAGCCTGTTTTAGGTTATCGATCGCGTCTGAAGCTAAAAAAAAACGCCAGCGTATTTGGTCGACCAAGCACGGTTCAGGCCCACAAGCGAGGAAGCATCGCTCTGGGCGGAAGTACGTGGACCTCATTGTCTTCGTACCAATGTATAAACGATCCTTATATATACGCCGAAATGGGCAACCAAATAAGAGCATAAGGCTTTGGGGGGACGCACAGAAATTCGGATTAAGAAATCGTGCTCAGCGGCGAAACGGTACACGCTTAATTACATCCAAGATAATGAATAGCCTGTGCTCGAGCCTGGTCAAGGATGGTGTCACCTTTTAAAGGCTTTCAAGGTTGGCTGAGGTTTTTTTTTGGGGGGGGCGTATCGAATGCACCTGAACTGAACCTCGCCTCTCTCCTCTACCTTTCAATAGGCAATTCGTTTCGTATATTTGTCCTACGTTTATACGATACGCGACCATGACTCGAGAGTTGAACAACGCTCGCTCGCTCGTCCAATTCCCCCTTGTGAATGAAGCATACAACAAATATTTATACCGCCACTGCTTCTAATGAGCCTACTCTATTCTTCACTCCATCACCACTGCATTTGAACCTACCTTCAACACCAACAGGCGGAGAACGAGAAGCGTGCGGCGCTGCAACTGCAGTCTTGGCACCGCGTCAAGGCCAGCAAAGCGCTGCTGGGCGCGATGGCCATGACCAGGCAATTGAATGAATCTCGTAACCTTAAGGCAGCCAAGACTATACAGCAGGTATACACATATGTATACTTCGAAGTAAATATGTTCAGGTGGGGGAAGGGCGGAGAGTTCCATCTTTCCTTGAAAAGCTGGAATAGAAAGCAAAAGGATGCTCTCGTTTCCCATCGCAAACAACCCACTGTGGTGCTCACCTCGTTATCACGGCGGTGAACTGTTAATGTTATTGTTGTGATAATCGGTACTGCTGTACTATAACACCTGATTTTTTTCTGGGGCGCTTCTTTCTCGCTTGAAGAGGAAATCTATGACCCGACCAAAAAAATCCAACTCTAAAAAAAAAACTTGCAGGCGATATAAGTCCGATATCCAATACACAATAAATCAATCCCGTGGGCTTTACATATGATACGTAGGCATTTTCAACGAATATTATTATAAGAACACAAATCGGATGCAAAAAAAGAGGATTTCACATGTTTCCATAGATCTTCGCCAGCGAGAAGTGGGCAAGTAAACTCCTATTACGGGGGACCATAGTAAATATGACCAAATATTGTTAGTAAAAATAGGTAAATATATATATATTTTGTGTGCACTGTAGGTCCTATTAACTATGGCCCTCCGTAGTAATTCGTATACATATCCTCGGTGGATGTCGCCGATGCAGTCTTACCGGCGGTACCGGATAAGGCTGGACGCCGTGGCCTCGAAGAAAAAACACGAAGACGAGGTGAGAGCCATGTCAAGGCTCGAAGACTGGGCGGCCACTCATATCCAGGCCTTGGCGAGAGGGGCCGAAGGAAGAGCGGTGGCGGCGGCGCGTCGGCTGGAGCACATGGCGAGATGGAAAGAGATGTACGACGATGAGAGAGGCGCCCATTTCTACTACAACAAGGTGAAAAAAGGACAACGCAAACTCCTTCTTCACGGGTTTGAATAGGTACCGTTGAGTGCCCCGAGGCGAATTATAAATGGGGGCGTATCATGGTGAGTTTCGCGCTTGCTTCACCTCATTGGAGGTTCCGTGGATATATATTTTTCCTTTGGATGCCATTGCCGGGGCACTGTTCGTGGTCGCCTCCATTGAGTCCCGTGCCACACCTACTTCTGCCTGTCCAACATGACACCACGTAGTACGCGTGTTACCACCATCATACTACCGTACACCACACGCGTGATCGGATAGCACAGCCGCTGGGGTCGAATTTCAGGACCGATTTTCTCCAAAAACATGCTTCAATTTGCCTTAAGGTGCCTTAAGGGTGACACACACAGTGAAAACGGTGGTGTTGGAACTATCTCCTCGAGATCTTTCCATGGACGCGTTTCGCTCGGCGTTTGCACTCCTCCCGTTGTCGAGAAGATCAGATTGGACGAATTCGTTCAAGGGGGGGGGTGTGTCATCTTATCACACGGGCTATTCGGCATGTCTCCTTACCACACGTGTTTTTCGGGTAGGCTAGTGAGGTAACAAGGTCGAAGCGAATAAGCATGTGGGCATCACCACGATTAACCAAATCAATCGTAGTCCGAAAGGCATGGGGATCAATCTCCCTTTGCCACCGGTGGGACTGGCCCGGATCTGCAGAAATCAGCCGAAAAATGCGCACGATGCGTTCACGTACACGTGTACAGGAGTGTGGCTCCGTGCGAGGTCCGGCTGAAACACCGGTGCTGATATCTTGGCGAGTTAAGATGCTTCTGACTTGGTTTCGACCACAGTAGTAGTACGATACGGGTATGCTGCTGTTTGGGATATTCGCATCCATACCAAGAGTTGTGATTCATGACAGAAACTCATGGGAGTTGTATCTTTTAGGCATTTATATCACACGTACTGTACCGGGCAGCCATTGCCCTTTAAGACCAGTGCATGCTCTGACCCCGAGACCCCGAGGTCACAAGATAGGCATCCTCTATGTCCTGGCCTTTTTTTTTAATCTCACGTTGGGTTTCGGCGCCTCTACGAATGCTCGCCGACTTTCGTCAAGATTTATCTTTCTCGCGGAAGTCTGTCTGGGACGTGGTCGTTCACGCCAAGTTCCGCCAACTACTGATCCAGAGGTTCCGAACAAAACGTAGGTGTGTGGGGAGATCCGTTGGAGGCGACCGCAGGACTTCTTGGAGCTTCTCCCACGCCCCGCCTGCGGGGACTGCGGCTTATTCGAGGCCTTCAGCGAGTGCGCCGACTGCGGCGAATATTTTTGTTCCGTGTGCTATCAAAAGGTGAGCTACTACGAGCATCAGTAAGACCACTCTGTCCCAACTTATAAGGATTTTTGGGTTCGATATTAATATACAAAATGTTCTTATATTTTGAGACAAAGTGGTGTTGTCTAATCACCTGTTGTATGTAGGGCTGTGAGTAAGGCATGTCTTGGCTAGACTGAAATTCGCGGCTACGCAGTTGTTTGTTGTTGGCGCAAGTAGGCCAACTAACTTGACCTTTTTTTTAGTACTGTTTTGCAACAAAAAAAGAAAAAAAGTCGAGCCTCAAATGCGCCAGTCAGACACAAAGAAAAGGCGGTTTCCATACGATCTATTCCGAAACGTACGAATCTCTCTTTCATCTCTTTACGGGTACTGGGTTCCATAACGGAATATCGAGAACATCATCACAAGAGCTCCGCAAACAACCGCACGCAACTGTACTGTAAATACCTACCGGTACCTGGTACAGCTAGGTTACAACTATTACAGTCAGAGACGGGTAGCCAACCAAGTCACAGCCCTGTTATGTACCAATTCCCTTGCTGCATTTGCGATGTATATGTTTTCTCTGTGTCGTGGTTTTATGACCACAAACCTTTGTATCTCGGTAGGATGAAGGATCAGTACGGACACTGGGTGTGCTGGATGCCGATCGGTAGAAATAACTTAGTTGATGTGAAGAACACGCACACCCATCATAACAGTGCCTACATACGTGCACGGTGGCGTTCCACTCTGAAGCGTCTCGGGCGTCACGGCGGCAATCGTTGAGGTTACACGCTCGTCAAGAGACACGGTAAAAACGCAATTTGCTTGGGGCCTCCGGCCAAACGTTTCATAAGGGGACGGCGGTTTTGAGCGCCGTGCATCACACCGTTAGAAGCTCCCACACTAAAACTATCATATTACGTTTAGACCGCCACCCGTTACACTAAAGCTAGTATATCACGTAAAGACCGCCGCCTGTCACACTAAAACTAATATATTACGTCTAGACCGCCGTCCGTCACACTAACGCTAGTATATCACGTCTAGACCGCCGTCCGTCACACTAAAACTAGTATATTACGCCTAGACCACTGTCCGTCTCACTACAACTAGTATATTAGGTCTAGACCACCGCCCGTCAAACTACAACTAGTACATCTCTTACGTCTAGACCGCCGCCCGTCACAGGCCTTAATAGCCGTCGCCTGGCATGTTCGATTTCGGATGGTGCGTACTGCTGTATCGTGTCCCTCTTGGGCTAAAATTAATTAATATATACACTATTGAATGGCTCGAGTCTTTCATTAAATAATTCCATCCACCCCCACCGCTGTTAATACATAATGTCATCCATCCCCACCGCTATTAATACATAATACATAGGTGCACGGTGGTGGGAAACGCGTCCGCCACGAGTTCCGCGCCCTCTACGACTTCTACGGCAAGAGGGTCGACTACGGGGAGGGAGAGTTCCCGTCTCGGTGGCCAAGCGACATGGCGCAGGCGAGCGTTCCACGAGCGCGTACGCATGCATGCACGCGCTCAAAGCGCACGCACGAAGTGTAGCGTGGTCTTCATCCGTGTCGTGTATACTTGTGGATTGGCTTGCTTTGCATGCAACAAAACAAACGCTTCTCGTCCACGCCAATAAAAACATGAAAAACGTGGACTTATCAGTGGTGTACTACAGTAAATTGTGTACTTCTTTGCAAGGCAACAAATGTCCTCGACAATGCTATATAAACGGCGACGAAAGCAACCTCACACACAGCTCATTTTTAGTGACCCCACTAGGAACTGCAACCACACTCTGGGGGGGACAAACAGTAGGTCCCTTTTATTTTTGGTCTCTCTTTTTTTTTCGAGGAATGCAGGTCAGGTCAGGTGAATTTTGAAACATCACGGATCGGGTCGGGTCGGGTCGGGTCTGGTTAGGAGGTTTGAAAACCCTCGAGTGGCCGGATCAGGCCACCCCTTACCCCATCCGATCAGATCTGACCCGCGGGGTTTGACCGGACCCGCTAGCAGCGGTTCTTATCCCTCGCAATACATTCTAGCTTCAAGATATATATCGCCAATATTGACCGTGATATGCCTTTCTCGACGTTTCGTCAGGACGACGAGAACGGGTGGAAGCTGCGGGTTTCGCCGGAGAGAGAGGCGATAGAGGAGAACGGAAATTGGACGAAATACACGGGGCACAGAGACAACTATCCCGGGCAAGACCTCTACTACAACGCCTCTACCGGTGAGGCACGACACAAACACGCCTGCTCGCTTCTCTTTTTCGATGCTGAGTACCTACCGTAAAGAGAGTTGGAGTTCGCACTATTAATAGGGGTGCACCCGTTTGTCAGCGCTCATTTTTTTCGACGACAGCAAGGGTGCTAATAATATCGAACAATATGTCTTCGGAAGGCTCTCTCCCTCGACCAGATATTTCCGAATTCACCTTGTTATTCAGTATATACTGGCAACCTTCCCGTTCTGGAAGAATCGGGCGGCTAGAAAAACGATCGCACCCCTCAACGCTCTTTCACGGCACGTGGAAGGTTTCCTACTTTGAGGGTTCCCTGGGTTTTCTTCTTCTTCTTCCCGACAATGGCTATGGGTGATCAACGTTGAAGCTCGTGCTGCACATTGTGAAGGGCGGCCGAAACTACAACACTGCTGTAGGATTTCGTGCGACCAACTCAGTGATTTTTCGACCGTTTGTTGTCAGCAGGCGAGTCGACATACGACCCTCCCGCGGAGCATGACTGGTCGGAAGCAGACACCGCACCGGGATCGGGACTAGCGCTCGCGACCGCCTCCTACGAGGAAGAGAGCGGCAACACCGATTGGAGCTACGCCGTCAGTCAGGTGCGCTACGAATACAATGGCATGCCGAGATATATTCGGACGTCGACAGGTAGAAAGAACGGTTCAATGTGAAGAACACCCAAGAACACCCACGCGCACGTATACGGGTGCACACCGAAAAAGTTATGAGGTTCCTCACTGGAAGGAGATCTGTTGTGCCTCACCCTCCTACGTAAAAAAACTGACGTTTTATATGAAAAGTCCACGCTCAACGCGATGAACATTGTATCCCCATGCCTTAAACGACTGCTAATAGGTATACAACGAACGCTCTAAGTACGTTTTGAAGCTCCCAGCGTCTAAGGGTTTGATTTTCAACTTTCAGTTTGGCAAGACGCTTCGGGCCTCTACAGTAGTGAGGCAGTGGTAGTCTCAGCGGACCGGGACTGCCCGGCGATTAGCGCCTTTCGGGCGGTTACGGCGTATATCTCGGCCGCACAGCGGATTGGGTGGGACTTAACCACCGGGCACATCTTCCCCGTTGCTACGGCAGAAGGTGGCCGGGGCCGTCTCTCTCTCTCCGCGACCCGTATGACGGCGAACCTGCAAAGCTATCTGCGGATGGCAGACCTGCCGACCCACTTCACGATGCACTCCTTTCGAGTGGGAGGATCGCTCAGCAAATCCCTGGCCGGGACGGCTGTGCACGAGATCATGAAATTTGGGGGCTGGAAGACAGAATCAGTTGCGAATTACTACATCGGGGCTACCTCGAGTGAACAAGTGCGAGGTAGCAAGAAGAAACGGGGCCAGAGCTACGCGGAAGCTAGCGAACTACCATTGTCTCCAGAGTTCAGAAAGGACTTTGCGGCGTGTGCGGGAAAGGGCTGAGTTCAGGTTATAGAAGTTTGGGTGAGACAACTTTGCCCCGGACCAGCGGTTAACTATAAAGGCAATCTGAAATGACGAAGTATGGGCGGGACCACAGGCCGGCGTAGGAGGCCTCATCCAATCCAATACTTACATTAAATTATCCACGGTAGAGAGACAGAATACTACAGTAAAATGACGATCTAGTTCATGGATTCAAATTTGGCACAAATAATGGAACCATGGATCATATCGAAATGTCTCGGAATTTGTATCGAAGCGAGTTCACTTCTTCCTTTCGCTCCCGAAACCTCGGGAGTAGAGTTGGTCGCGCCATTTCTTGAGACCATCCCACCCACCCGGCAGTAGGACTATTAATAGTATTTTTGGCTCGTATACCCAGATCATTTACAGGTATTAACCCTGCGCAGAGTATGTGATTCGCCACTTTACTCAGCGCGGGGGGAAATACCAGACGAGACCTCTTGCCCGGCGCAGGAGGCTTCATCCAATCCAATACCTACAGTAAATGATCCACGGTAGAGAGACAGAATACTACAGTGAAACAGGAATGGAGTTCCTGCGATACTGGGTAGCTTATTAGTTGAGAGACCCCGCCCCGTCAGTCAGAAATGCTTCACCTGGTAGGTCAGAAAGTGACACCACTCTGGGCGTGAACGTAACGACTGTTTGGTATTCATATTGATGTATAAATGGTCCTTATATTTCCGGCCCGAGTGGTACCTCCATTACATCATAGCACGCCTCTACACTAGTGCAACTCCGACCTCTTATCGGTGCCGAAAATCTTGAGTGATTTTTTTTTTTGTAAATCCTGCGCGATGTGGCGAGGTGTATGTGTATGCATGTGGCGTGCGGTCGCGAGAATTCTCCACGCAGACGATGGATTTGACGCATGCCCACTGGCTTGTGTCACCAGGAGTGCGAGTAAGGCAAGCCTTGGCAGGACCCCACGGCTGCTTATTATGCTGCTTGGGTAGCGAAGCAAGCCAAACCAGCTGACTACTGTTGTACCAGGTAGTATTTATTAAAATAACGCACGTCGTTGCAACAAATGCGCTATCAAGTGTCGAATGCAAAGGCGCAGGGCTCCGTGATTCGCCGCACGCAGGTGACTCAACACCTAGCCAACTGACAACTTAGTCGGCGACTTACACTTACCTGTAGACAACCCACAGGCCTGCGTAGTTTCTAGGGTTGTTTACGAGTGCGCAGGATTCAGGAACGTCTTTTCGCCGCCGGTTCTGCGCAAAGTTGCTGGAGAGCGAGGGACAGCATCATAGTATGCGCGTAAGGTAGACAATCGCTGGTTTGTGTGTAGACTAGGAAAATCGCCGAGGACATGGACAGCTTAGAAACTCGCTATTTACGCTTGTGGATGACGGTTCCTGTGATATTGAAAACGAGGACCATCGCGTGAGACCGTGCATCGACGCCTGCATAAAATACAACTGCAGAGGCCTTGCGAGAGGCGCCATGAATTTACATCGGGACATGTACAGGCAAAACAAACTGATGTATTTGGGTATCTTGTTGGTACACCCTTGGCAGGTGGTAGCACAAGCTTGCACTGGTAGTGGTTGAACTACCTACTACCTGGCTGGCGTTTGGAAGTCAAATAAGATGTTTCATGCTGAAAGTTCTCGCTTGTGGACGAAGGGTAGAAGAAGACAGGAGAAACAGAAGTGGAAGAAGAGAGAGCGTGAGAGTGCGCGCCTGCACGACTGTGCTCGATCAACTCACATCTAGGGCTGTGTAGATTTAATTCTACGGGTCACCGTACTGATCTATCTACAGCAATGTTCCCTGCTAAGTCCTGCAATCGTCCTACAGCAACGTTCCAAGCGTCAATACTTAGCACCGTTCCCAGCATCGATACTGACGATTAAGCCGCACAACTCGAACGTGATGGCACTTCATTTCTCCGCCGCATATTTGCGACCAGTACCTGACCAGTACTTGTGCGTGTCACTCCAGAGCAGTAGGTAGACTGATATCAGAACGCCTACTGCCATACTTCTGCGTCTTCAGTAACACTCCATGCTACTGATCGTTGACTAGATGGACTGCTGTACTGCTATGGTCGCTAATGAACATTGACCACGACATTAGGCTGATGTTTGCGTGTTTCTTAACAAAATACAATGTGGAACAAACAGTACCTCTAGACGTCCCGAGTTTTGTTTTCAACAATTTTTTCGTGCGACACCACGACATTTTCCTTTTCTAGGTCACTCAAGAGAGTTTTGGTGAGGAAGCCACGGAGGCGGGGGTGGAAGGCGGCCAGCTCGTGACGCAACCGGTGGGGCTATGGCAAACTTATTGGGACTCCGTCGGAAACAGGGATTACTACTACAACACGGCAAGAACGTTGGCTGATCCACCCCTTGTGGGCCGCGGCATTGGGTCGTGTGCCAGCGAAACCCTTACGGTGGCAGTACGGTTATTGTGGGACAGGGGTTTCGCATCTCTGCCGCGCGCACCATCCGCGCCTTTCCAGTCGAAAGACTCCCGATTGTCCGAGCCGTTTCATGTAAAATCGTGTCAGCGCCACGCATCTTACAGGCTGCGGGGTCATCGCCCAGCTGATATTGTTTGTCGGCAAGGTGATGCGGTAGAGGCGGCACAAACGCCTCCACGATCTCTCGAATATGCACCAAGTTTAGCTTTCGGATGGACCATTGTGTTGTCGTAGTGATGTGCTTCAGCCTACACATTCGCATAGTATTGAAATCCTATGCGCGGAGCCTACCCATCCATCCATGATTCTAAAAACGGTCGCCGGCCGAAAACGCACGTGAGGTTAAGGCGTCTCTCCGACCGAAAAAAAACGCCTTCGAACGATTCTTCCTTTGCCGGAATGAGGTTCTTTCTACTACTGTACGACCACATCGTAGCGTAGCTTGCAAAACGATACACGAGCGAAAAACGAACTGCCCCCGGCCTTTCCTCCGGACTCGCGTGATATATCGCAGCAATTTGGGGAACGGCATGTGATCGCGGCAATGCACTTTGTTGGTGCATGCGCCCTTTTCTTTTCCTCCCCCTCTACGTAGGCGTAAGCTATCTTACCCACGTGCACCGCCCTGCGCTCGTGTGCCGCAGGAAACCGGGGAATCAACCTACGATAAACCTTCGACGATCGATAGTGTAGAGGGCGGGGGCGCGGCGGAGCATGACCCTGCGAGCGAATGGGCAAAATACTTCGATGCAGAGTACGCCGTGGATTATTACCACAACTTCAGGCGAGTGCAAAAACAGCACGTCGAACATGCACTGAAAACGCAGTGTTTGCTCAGTGCTTGGAAAAATATGTATCATTACTTTTACTTTCCAGCCCTACTCGTAGGGGATTATACATCGTCAGCGACCTTCTGGGTATCGGACCGCGGCTGATATGCCAGCAGTCTGTATTGTTCTGTGTGGAAGCTTCCCCACTCTATCTAGGAAGACCTTCCCTTGAGTTTTGCGTCCCTTTGCA
The DNA here is from genome assembly GCA_031763025.1 of Macrocystis pyrifera. Taxonomy (NCBI): domain Eukaryota; class Phaeophyceae; order Laminariales; family Laminariaceae; genus Macrocystis; species Macrocystis pyrifera. The sequence goes on from JASSKH010000040.1 coordinate 2,625,320, forward strand.
TTCAACGTTTTTATGCTGTCAAAATGCTGCTGGTGTATCAAGGCTCAAGCCTGTGGATTGAGCATTTTGATACACTCTCCTAGTTTCAATGCTTTTGTTTTCTGCGAAAAGGCTACGAACTCACGGGTATAGCAGTCGGTTCAAGCCGGCTTGAGCCATTTCTCCGCCCCTTCTGCTTCCGTTGTTTGTGTTTTCGTCTGCAGAAATTCTACTGGTGGTATATGTCGTGTCGTCAAAATTAAGCTATACTCGTCAAATTTATCCTTAACAGTAACGGCAATTTTGGCTGGACGCATTCATAAAAACCGGTGACGACGACTTTATCTATCTATCTTTTTCCTCACCCCGTCGGCATACATTCAGCACAGTCGCTGTGTACGATAGGGGGCATACTGAAGTGCCACTCTGTCCCGAAATATAAGGAACATTTGGACTGAATATTACTGCACAAAAGGTCCGGAAATTTCGGGACAGAGGGGTATACCGTGTTCGTTTGTAAAGGTTAAGCCACTGAGCTACTTAATCCTCTCAATTAGCTCAGTGGTTCTGAGCTGACTGAGTAGCTTGTTGGTTTCACCTTTGTAAACGAACATGCCGCTTTTCGGCCAAAACATTTTCGACCGACTGGGGTCCTTAACCCAACTTCGTGATATAGCTACCGGGTTTACATATAGGCTTGGGATAGCTCCTCGGGTTCTGCACTTAGCTCTTCTCAAAATCAGTGCTTGGGTGAGAGACATGCAGGTCCTCAAGTGAGGGACCCCAGAGAAAATAGGTGCTGTCTCTACCGTACGATGCATCTATCAGATCCTCCGTGGCCTTAAGTGAGGATAGCCTGAGTCTCAGAAAAAATAGGTGCTGCCCCCACCGTACGTAGCATGCGTTTTTTTTTTAACCCTTCGTAGTAGCAGTTGTTCCACATGCGTTTCCCATTTTCAAACTCTTCATCCATGATGACACCCCGTTGCGGCCCCCAACTTCCTGACAGCTGCCTGTTTTCTCACCGCGCTGAAGCGTGCAGTCAGTACGTAGTCGGTCGTCTTTAACGCCCGTTCGAACGCTAAACTCGGAAGCGCTTGGCAATCTCACGCACGACGCGTGTCGAATGTATGGTATGTTATATGATATGTTGTTTGATACCAGTACCTGGTATGTTGTAAGCATGATGTGTGTATGACATTGTATGATATGTTTACGATATGCGTGTACGGTACGTGTTTGATAAGTGTATGATATGTGTATGATATGTATTTGATACTGCTGTATGATATGTGTATGACATGTAAACGATATTATATGATATGTGTACGACATGCGCGTATGATATGTATCTGACACTGCTGTATGATATGTGCGCATGATATGATATGTTGTATGATATGCGTGTAATGTATGATATGTGCGTCACTCAGGACGTCGGAGACGCAGTACGAAAGGCCGGAAGGCTTCCAAACACCGCGGGAAGAACTGAAGGCGCTAGAAGAGGGAGGGTGACGGTCAACGCTTGCCTCCTGTTGCCGCCCCCAGCCCGTCTTCGGGTTCTGCCGGTTGCCGCCTTCAACCTGTCGTCGGGCCTCTGCCTCCAGTCAGTCGCTTCCAGCCTGTCTTAGGGGAGTTTCCGAAGATTACCTGGGACTCTGACTTTGATTAACACCTTGAGAGCTGCACCCTCGGCTTTTGAACAAACTAGTTAGACGTACCGTAGTATCGGCTTGGTACGTAGATGCTGGGGACACTTTCTCCGTGGACGTTATGGAGGGCCACCGCTGCATTTTTTTTTTAGTTTGTTTGCGTTCGGTAGCGGGCGGTGATGGGATAACACCGAAACCCACACGATTATACTGTGACATGAAAGCATGGATAATTGGAGCGTGTAGTTATTGCGACCGTTGTGCTATGTTTTGATTGTCACTGTGCCCATCGCCTGGTGTTAGGACCTGCGGTTATTTTTGCTTTTTCATTTTAATATGATATCGCCCTTTTGATGTTGATGTGATACTTGTTCGTAATAGGCTCATGCATGCAGTCGGGACCATGAAAAATGGCGAAGCAAATAAAATACCGCAAGCAAAAATAACTCGGTGACAGCCTCTCGCGGGACTGGAACCCTCGCGCTCAATCGTAGACGGTCTCTTCGTGATGCACTCAACCGAAAATATAAATTTAAGTTGCGCTGATTCTGCCCCCGGTAAGTGCTTATTGGATAAGTATTTCCTCTTTTAAGCTCAGTTGTTAAACGACCTGCGGAGAGTAGAACGGCAAGTGCGATGGGTTATTCAAAACCTAAAAAACGTGAAAAAACCGCTCCATTTTTCCGTTCGGATACATTTGATTGCGGCCCGTTCTCATGTTGTTGATAACTCTGCCGCGTAAACATGAAAAAAAACCCGGCGGGCTTGGCGACGCAGCCGGGTCCGCGGCCCTCCTACCAACTCAACACGTCCGATCTAAGCTCAGCATTGTCGTGCCCCTTCACGCCCCAGCCGCCGTAGAAGATAGTAGCGTTTAGTCCGACCCCATCGATGAACAGTACTTACATCCCTTTCGAAGGGCTCAACGTGGTAAAGCGATGGCGAGCCTGAAGACGACGAAGGATAGCGTGCGTCTATATGAGTTCAGCACCCTCACAATGAGAAACCGCACAGTGTTTCTGAAAATGTCTGCTAACATTCGGCGACAAGTTGTACATCTGGAATTCTTCCCAAGCCACCGCACCGACCCTGCATCATCTTCATGCCGCCCCCCCGCGAAGAGATTAGGGCTGAGAGGTAGACGGATCCCCCCCCCGAGTATTTGACGTGGTAGCTGCTGCCGTGTCTGCTGTGCCAACGACCGCAGTGTCTGTCACCGCTCCTTTTACCTTTTGGAAGGGTGAAAACAGCGGTGAAATCAAGGAAGAAATTAAATGTTATTGCATGTGCCATCCGAACATGCGCGGTGTGAGTGACATAACTCACAGAACTTGACAAAGAAATAGAAAGCGAAGAACTTCGTGAAAAAAGTAGAAACAGAAAGCGAAGACCGTTGTAAAAAACATAAGCGCACGGAAACCAGAAAGCAAAACTTGAGGATTGCTGCAGGTCTTCCGCTTTTTGGGTACTTCGAATGGCAATGCCCGACATTTCCATTTATGGCCGCTCTACAGCTTCATAGTACCGACAGCAGCGCATGGTGTGCGAGTTCACGCGGTGTTGTGTCCGTCACCAGGGCATGTATCACCTAGTCAAGGTCCGATTGAAAGGTCTTGTCACGAAATAATTGACACATAATACAAGTACCGATAACTCCCCACAAGCTGTAATATAGCACTGATTGACCATCTGCACGCCACGAGCTGCCTGTATCGTACTTCCTGACGTTACCCATACGATACGACAAACCGACAGATGCTCTGCCGTCGAGGGAAAGCGGCTGGACACAGGCATGCTGTCGCATGCATAATCACCACATTCTCAACTCGCCTTTGGCAATAGCGGTGCCTGCTGCATCTCGAGCAGTACCGGCCTCCGAGTTGCGTTTGATTCAGCCCCTCCAGCTGTTTGGTTCGTCTCTTGCGGAGTCAGCAAAGTGAACTTTTTCGTTCCCGCCCCCCCCACCTCTGTCAATGCCCCTGGAAAAGCTCCAGTCGACATCGTCGCCACGAGTCCCAGAGCAGCAGTTGGCGGTTGTGCCAGTGGCTTTGTCTTCGACATTGACCTCGCTCTATCTCGTCCCTTTGTCAACGGTAGGAGCTGCGGCGCTAACCCTCCTCCTCCCCCTCCTCCTCCCCCCCCCCCCCACCCCTTCCTCCGCTAGCGCCACCGGCACCGCAACCACCACCGCCACCACCACCGCCGCCGCTGGATGGACTCACGTACGCCTGGCTTGGTTTTTGTCCTGCAAGCGACGTGCGCTTATCAGTTCTACCTCCGGTTGGGCGGGGCTGCCTCGAACTGGTAGAGTTTCGCGTCTTGGCTGTCGATCCGGGAGTTTCCTCGCCAGACACTAGCCGCCGGATGGACTCGCGGGAGACGTCGTTAGCCCCGACGTCGGCGGCGTCCTCGCCGTTGTTGTTTTTCAGCTGCCACGCAGTGAGTTTTTTGTTTGACGAAGGCGGTCGATCCGAGAGGTTGAGTTTTGGTCTGACTGAGCGAACGGTACAGTAACTCTTCATCGGGGGAGGCGCGACGAGATAAAAACGCGGCATGGACGATACTGCCTTGCAAGAGCGGGCGGTTATCTATGGTGACCGTGGTGCACGAACCCTTCGTCATCCGAGTAGAAAACAGGAGAGCACGTAAAAACTTGGTTTGAGGGGAAAAATGTTTCGTCCGTCTCAGTCTTCCTGCGTTCGACGTCGCTGGTAGGTTTTGACACATTCATTCTGATCGTTTTCGGAAAGGACGCGAGGGCCAGAGGGCTCAAAACGACGACTATCTTCGAGCTAAAGCGGTTGCTACCACAACGTCACGCGAAGCCGAGGTGCTTCGTGTGGCATACTTGTTTGACAATACAATGGTTAACGCCGGGACACTGACCGTACGACTTTAGCATGTGGCGCCCCGAGGGTTGAATGACTGTTTTCCTGGACGTGGCAAATCTAGGATACTAAAACAAGCTGTGGTGTTTTGCAAGTGCAAACGTGTGATCGAAGCGCTGCGTGGAGTCTCAACTTGCACCTCACTCAGTGTACCCCGCGAAGTGGCAATCTCTCCTACGGCTCAAACCGCACCCGAACACCTCTAGCAGGGCATACTACTGTGTACGTCCTCGTCCCGTCCCGGTGCTTGCCTGTAGTGCAGCCATAAGTTGCGGCACGGTGCTGCCATGCTTTCGGGCCAGCTGCAGCACGTCCCTCAGGAATGCCGCGGATACCTCCCGGGCCGCCCAGTGGAGGATGCTGTCACCGTTTACGTCCTGGGGGAGCGAAGCGGTACTCGTGTTTGCTACGCCGTTCCGTAGACGACGGTGGTAATCATAGTTAATCGACGATGTGAAACGAGAATTCAAGGAACTACAGTATCCAATATACAATCTCATTTATAATATTGTACAGATATTTACAAACAGTAAGTATATTTATAGTATGTAACGATATAATTAGTCAGGTGTTGTTTTCTAGGAGACGATATTGCACAACCGCTTTTCTTGTTGAACCACAGGGTGAGAGAAAGCGAACGCCCTCGCAGCTGAAAAAACAAACAGTATAATCCAAGTGACCCCATCTCGGGGACTTGGTACAGACGTGAATATCGAGCCTTTTTAGCTACGGTCAAAGGCATCGTCATGTTCTTTTTCAGGACATCGTCAGTCAGAAGGCTACCGTGCTTTTCAGGGAGAGCGGTGCTCGACAGAGGGACGGCTACACGATAGAGCCGATACAATACGCACCAGCACATGGCGCAATAGCACATGGCGCAATACTGCACGTTTCGCGGGTATCGTGGGACATTGCAGATTGTGTCGCAGCAGCACATGATTCAGTACGGTACGTTCCGCAGGTCTAGACGTGCATTGTGTCGCATCAGTACAAATTGCATTGCTACATGCTTCGCAGGTCTACTGGGACATTATGTTGGGGCTGTCAGTCGAGCCCGGGTGTCGAGCCGAGAGGAAAACAGCGAAGTTAAGTACTCCCCCTGTTTGGTCTTCAGGGGGAAAAAGTGACCAAGTCGGTCACACGAGGCAGCTTGGTTTGCCGGTTTAGGCGACGACAGCATTTTTTTCGTCCGGCGAACCGAGAAAACCGACACGCTCGCTGCGTGCTCTACTCGAATTGCTGCGCGCTCACACACTACAGCAGGTGGCTGGTATGGTCGTATATAGGTATAGATGTCTCCCTTCGCTTTCCCTCATTCCCCAGGAGTTGATTGCACATGCACATGCCTGGTTTCGCATGTTTCACGCGAAGGAGATATCACTGGTTAGTTGTTTTTCACCTGAACGCCCAGTCGACCGCCCGCTCGGAGAAGACTCTCGATAAGGTCCAATCGGCCGAGTTTCACCGCCTCCACCATGGGCGTGCTCCGAGTGTAGACGCTGTCGACCTTGCAAGCATTAACGTTTCGTGACAATCAAACGGACACGCACCCCCCGAGCATGGGGTTAGATGTCGCGTCAGGGTGTGTAGGTTCCCCTCCAAACGGTTACGTACGGTAGCGTGTAGTTGTCGTACAGAGGGAATCGCCGGTTTTTTGGGACGGTAATACACGCCCGGAACAATCATATTCACGGCCTGATGTTGTTGCTCGATTTTCATGTGATGCCTCTCGCTGCACATATTATCGGTCTTACGCCCTGAATCGAGCAAAACCTGCCACGTAAGCATTATAACTCAAAACGCAAGCCCATCCTGGAGACACGCAAGCGTATATCGTGCGGAACCACACGGCTAGATTTTCGGACCCGTTGCTTTTGCGACGCGTCGCGTTTGTGACCCGTCGCGTTTGAGAACGTGGCAATCGACCTCGAACGATGCGCCTGATGGAATGGAGCGAGAGCAATTGGGCGAGAAACCTGAAATACGTCAATTCGTTCAACCGGGAAACGTTTTGGATCAAGCCTGCGCGCATCAAGATTGCGGGGGAAACATGAAAGAGTTACGTACGTAACTACTGTACCGGTAGCGTAGGAACGCAACTGAAGGGGTGTTTTTCCCGGCAAAGCCCACCCCAAAACTTGCACCGCTTCTGAAAAATGTGGATGTAACAGTCATGGAATAGACACTTACCCACGCAGGGAACGGCATTCGTTCCAGCTCAAGTTATTAACACGACCTATCCATGATGGTCCACTCGATTCGTGGCGGTGCAGTGCCTCGCGTGCTTCGAAAATAGCTACGTTGATGCCGCCGGGCATAGGGTTTTCGGGGATGCCTGCTGTGCTGATGGGAAGGGGCGCCCAACTTTACTACCGTGCTTTAGAATCAGCACCCTATGTAAGGGCCCATCTTAACGGGATTTTTTTTTAATGATACTCCGCCAATATTTTTTTCGTTTGATTTGATTTGCATCTGATTGGTCGAAAAGTGAATCACTAAGCAGGCATTTTGATTTTTGATTCGACTAAACGATAAAAAACGAATTCGACAAGAAGCCTGGGGACTTCTTTTGCTCTTCGTGTTATTCAATTTGGGGAGTTTGTCCAACACGACGTGGCATGTTCCTGAAACCAAAGCAAGCCACGCAAACTTGAGCCGTGTCGTCGATTGCTTCACAGGTGAGATCCACCATTTCCGAGAGACAAGGCCACCGCAGCAGCAGCAGCGCGAGGTCCGACGGCCCTAGCACAGAGTAGACCATCCGCGGCGCGTCAAAAATGCACAACGCCGTCGCAAACCCAGTTTTTCATCCCTCTTTGCCTCGCAAACCACACGAGAACCGACCAGGTCACGACTTCGCTCAGAAGTTCGATCGGACCGCAGCGCCCCGGGGAGGACGAGGGCCGTCGCTCGCCTCGTTGGTTGCCCGCGGGTGTTCGTTGGCCCTTGTGCGTTATTCGATTTTTTTTCAAATACGCTATTTCTCGATAGGATCCAAAGGCGTATTTTTTCATGAAATTATTTTCGAATCAAATCAAATTCTTTTTTTCCGATTAAATTATCATGAAAAAGGTTTCTCGTTATTAGGACGGGCCCCACAATGATAAAAAAAAAACAATTTGTGTCGTACGAGTAGACAGCTTTGTGTGCGTGCTTGGTCATTCACGGTGCGAAGCTAGCCTGCATGCGCATGATCCTGTGAAAAAAAGAGGTTGCATCCAAGACACTCCGAGTGATATGGTTCTCCAACAGGCAGTCACCTACCGAGTAAATCAGTACAAGCACGATTATATCGTACGGACAGCACCGTACAGACAGCTCGAGCAACAACGATATCAGCTACTATTACGTAATACTGTACGTACGGAATATGGAATCCACGCGTGGTACAAATATGCCTTTTGGATACGAGAGTTTGGGGCCTTTTCAGGTGACCCATATTTGCCCTTCACCTGGTTTGGGTCGAAAACGTTGTGCTTAAGCAAGACCTCCAACGTCTTCCGCTGCCCGTTCGTCACGGCGCAATGGAGCAGGTTTCGCCCGTAGTCCTCCTGCTTCTTGCTCCGCAGCTCGCACACATGCTCCGCCCCCGAAAACTCGATGACTTCCTCCAACAAGTCCGCGTTTCCATCTGCCACGATTTCGAACACATCGCTTGCTATCGGCGGAGGGCCTTTCAACCGTGCGGACGGTCTCGACGTCGATGTTTTTTTTTTCTGTCGTCCGCCCTTGAAGTGTTCCGCGCCGTCGAACCCCCTGTGCTGGAAAACGTGGTTGCTCTTCTGGCTGATCGAACCGGCGACGTTCGCGACGAAAGCATGACGATTTATTTTGCGTGCCTTTCAAGCTGCGCGCTCGTATATATGTACCAGGTATTGATGACGAGGGCTCCGCTGGCTCCACTCCTGACCCGCCCCTCCCCCCCTCTTCTGGAGCCGTACGGTGTCACTGCGGGGTTTCAGCGCTTCACGTGCAACAGTCGTATATAAATTGTTTGTACCTGGTATGTGTTTCACCAATGTTGTGGATTATTCCATCGTGCGAGCTCCAGCGGTGTACACGTTTTTCATGCTACTGCTGTGCTACACTGTACAGCCAACGTTGTGGCCGCAGTGCAATACAGTAGTATGCCTCGTGATGTATACTACCCAACGATATGATTTGGCATAAGATCGGCTCGATTGTTAAACAAATCGTGGAATCATTTTTTTCTTATTTTGGTATGTATGTAGACGCAGCAGCACTACTACTACTATTGGTGGCTGATCGCCGGCAGTTGACAGTACGACTGCAGTGAGCCGATTCTCAGTTCGCGGGGACTCGAAACAACCTTCGGGTCCAAGGATTCGTCGCTCGTACAGGAGGACTATTAAATAGCACGTAGAGAGCCGGCAACCTGTTGAGCGTTGTGCATTTCGAGTACCTGGTGTCGAGTACGGCATCGAGTGTGAACAGCCAACAGTCTGTGGTCAACCACAACAACAGCAACAGCAACAACAACAGCAGTCCGCCTTGTGAGATACTTGTTGTGGTGACCTGTACGTAGTTGCCAAAGACTTAATGCAACAGTACATACGCTGGATTACGAGTAGATTATGGCGACGAGGGACGAGTCAAAATGTGAAGTGAACGAGAAAACTTAAAAATATACCTACTCTAGCCTACGTGCATAGCCAATGCGTTTCAGATGTCGAGCATCGACGGGTTGGCGTACACAGCCTGGGTATGTAGTAGAAAGAGCGCACAGCAGTGTAGAGTATACCAGGTAGAGTGTAGGGTATGCGAAGTGTGCGAAGTGCGAAGACGCTGGCACGCTAGATGTTGGATGTACCATAGTCGGACATCGGCGGTCCACCCAATAATACACAGCCCACGATAATCTCGAATAGTCGAATACTGTAGTCGAAAATCGAAACAGTAGTTTAATTAGCCGTTTCATTAATTTAGGCCGTTATATCCCGTATACGTAGCCGGTAAACACGCCTTCAAAATGGAGTTCCATTACCTCTTCTGGAGCCGGGAAGCCTCGCCCCCTGTTGACACTAATTGGACCTGCCGTCGCATCGCGTGACGACTCGCCCGATAACTTCCCAAGCTCAGCCACCCCACACTCCTCTCGCTATCTTTCTCTTTCTCTTCCTGCGCCAATAACACCATGCGCGAGTGCATCTCCATCCACATTGGCCAGGCCGGCATCCAGACCGGTGAGATTTTCGAAATAGCGAGTTTCTCGGGAGCAGTTGGCCACTCTACTCTGTCCTCAAATGTAAGCACTGTTTGTTCTATCATTTTATGATCGAACAGTGCTTACATTTCCGGACTGAGTGACGGTACACCTTTGCCGGAGTTCCGATAGCGCAAAATTCACGACGGTACCAGACGATGCGCCCGCGTGCACGACCGGCCGCACAGCACCTTGACTGGCGGATCCAGGGATCCTCTGGCGTTCGCGACTTTGCTGCCTGCTTGCACACTCCTCTTGGGCTCGACTCCGCTCGGCGCTTGTGAGACATCCAAAACCTGACGGAAACCAACGCCACGTCTTTGTTCTGGCGCCTTTTTCTGTTTGTCTTGTTTATTACCTGGTGCTACTTTTGACCAACCACCTCGGGAAAGGTAACGCTTGCTGGGAACTCTACTGCCTGGAGCATGGCATCCAGCCCGATGGTCAGATGCCCTCGGATAAGACCATCGGCGGTGGTGACGACGCCTTCAACACCTTCTTCTCCGAGACGGGTGAGTTTGCCCTTCTATTTGGGGAGAAACCAGAGATGAGAAAACCTGTTTAATTTATTTATGCACAACGGTTTTTGGTCCCCCGATTGCCGATTGCCCTCCGTTTTTTCATTTGTCGTTCGAAAGTGCGAGCAAGTTTTGAGTTCTGGAATCTTTGCCCGTCCATCTCCCGTCCACGAGTGACTCTGTCACTTGTCACTCTTCTAGCTTGTAATACGCTAGTTCGTTCGCGGCACCTTGTGCAGGTGATTTTCAAGTATGCGCACTGACGTAGGCCTTCTTACAGGACTTGGTTGTGCGTGCTCTCTCTTGCCTCATGATCTTTTTATATAAAACTAAGGAAGCACGTCAGCTGTGAGTTCTTTCTAATTTTTCCATCTACAGCAGTGCAGTAGCCTGTCACTCGTGTTCGTATTCATAAGCACACACGGCTACAGCTGACAGTACGTACGTTGTATGGTCCTCTTGATAATTCGAACATAATTTTTGAATCCCCAGATGGCTGGTGGGGTGGTTAATGTTTGATGCTTTCGTTGCGGGCGATGGACGGAAAAAACACGAAACCTTCAGTTATATTTAATATTCATATTTGCCTTGGTGTTGGCGTTTGTCGTTACTGCTGTATTGCAGTAGTTCTGCTTGTTTCACAGCAGTTGAATTATGGAAAACGAGTGATGAAAAAAGAGGTTCTCGTCAACGCAATCAATCAATTGGCCAGTGATTTTGCTCTTGCACGAAATCATTCCCGACGACTTTTCCCGGCCAACATCCTACCCACGGCCCCACAGCCCACGGCAGAAGTTTGGAGTTCCAGTACTGCTGCTGTAACTGCAAGCGTAAACTGTAACCTGGGTACCTCGGTACATTTTGAAAACGACAGCAGCAGTCGTAGCAGTACGTCCAAGTTTGTGTCCTACGCGAGTAGACCAGTAAACGAGTACTGCACTTGTTGAGATCGATTTAATTTACTGCTGTGAGATCGACCGAAGAATACCGTTATGTACGAGTAGTCGATACCGCACAGCTGTATTACTCAGGAGATGCAACCTGCGTGATACATACATACTGATACGTTTAGCATCCCCTCCCGGTGGCTGTTGAGGAATCAAGCGCAGACTCGCGATCCCCGAACGGTCACCCATCCCTGCACGACATGGTGATGGCAATATGGAACATAGCAAGGGAATGTTCGGATGGTTACGTACCGAAGTATAACGGACTCTTGGGGCGATGGCGCTCAAGACAGCAACCTCGAACTCGTGCTCACGTTTTCAACTGCTATGTTGTGTATCCATCACCTTTTTACCCTTTGGTTCAACGATATAGATGTATAGTACGCCATCCCCTCACCCGACCGCTTGTTAATAGTGCACCCTTCCCCCCCCCCCCTCTTTCCTTTGCCCGACCGACCGACCGACCAATCAATGGATCGATGAATGCATTAAATAATTAAATTTGCAGGCGCCGGCAAGCACGTGCCTCGCGCGGTGTACGTGGACCTGGAGCCCACGGTGTGCGACGAGGTTCGCACCGGCACTTACCGCCAGCTTTACCACCCGGAACAGATCATCTCGGGCAAGGAGGACGCGGCCAACAACTACGCCCGCGGGCACTACACCATCGGCAAGGAGATCGTGGACCTCGTGCTAGACCGCATCCGCAAGCTGGCGGACAACTGCACGGGGCTGCAGGGCTTCCTGGTGTTCCACGCGACCGGAGGCGGGACCGGGTCGGGCCTGGGATCTCTGCTCCTGGAGCGTCTGTCGGTGGACTACGGCCGCAAGTCCAAGCTGTCCTTCGCCATCACGCCCGCTCCGCAGGTGGCGACGGCGGTGGTGGAGCCGTACAACTCTGTGCTGTCGACGCACGCTCTGCTGGAGCACACGGACTGCACGTTCTGCCTGGACAACGAGGCGCTGTACGACGTGTGCCGCCGCAACCTGGACATCGAGCGGCCCACGTACACCAACCTGAACCGCCTGGTGGCGCAGGTGATCTCGTCGCTGACGGCCTCGCTGCGCTTCGACGGCGCCCTGAACGTGGACGTGACGGAGTTCCAGACCAACCTGGTGCCGTACCCCCGCATCCACTTCATGCTCACGTCGTACGCGCCCATCATCTCGGCGGAGAAGGCCTACCACGAGCAGCTGTCGGTGGCCGAGATCACCAACTCGGTGTTCGAGCCCGCCGGCATGATGACCAAGTGCGACCCCCGCCACGGCAAGTACATGGCGTGCTGTCTCATGTACCGCGGCGACGTGGTGCCCAAGGACGTCAACGCCGCCGTGGCCACCATCAAGACCAAGCGCACCATCCAGTTCGTCGACTGGTGCCCCACGGGCTTCAAGTGCGGCATCAACTACCAGCCGCCTACGGTCGTGCCCGGCGGGGACCTCGCCCGCGTGCAGCGCGCCGTGTGCATGGTGGCCAACACCACCGCTATCGCTGAGGTAGGCAGTTTTTTTTTGCTATTACCAGAAATGAAATTTTCTGGCATATTCGTAGCGGCCCGTCCGTCTTTAGAGCTTAATTAAGAAAGAGTACGATGCCAGGTATGGAACAGGAATACAGGAATTGTAGAGTTCGTAGTGGTGCCTTTTGTCATGATCATTATGCATACATTTGAAAAGTATATCGGTACACAAAAACACGTCAGCTGTGAGATTGATTTTTTCATCTTTTCCTCAAGACTCATCCTTTGTAGGGTTGAGCTTGGTATGTACAAAGTAGTAATGTAGAGCGTGTAGTCAGATGCGTGGCAAAACATCGTACTGGTGTCGTGTCGGCACCTCGCTCTCTCTTACCCCGTAAAGGTACTCGAAAGCTCTCTACTCGTAAAGGTACTCGAAAGTACCCTTCTGTAAACAAGAGCCAGTCAAGTCACACTCTGAGGCTGCGGGTCAATGCTTGCTCTTAGGTCGCGTGTAGGACAGAGTTTACTCTGGCGGGTGTTTTTCTGCCGGTATTGAAGTACCAGGTATTGAATAATTGTATCATTCCGTTCGCGGCTGCACTGCTGCACCACCGTCGCTCACGCCCGTCTGTCAGTCAAGTCAGTCAATCAGTCCGCCTCGCAACCATGGTTGCTAAAATTCTAAATATTGTTCTGTTACCCTTTCCTTTTCCTTGCCTTATTGGACGCGACAACAGGCCCTCTCGCGCATCGACCACAAGTTCGACCTCATGTACGCCAAGCGCGCCTTCGTGCACTGGTACGTGGGCGAGGGCATGGAGGAGGGAGAGTTCTCCGAGGCTCGCGAGGACCTTGCCGCGCTGGAGAAGGACTACGAAGAGGTCGGCGCCGAGACGGCCGAGGGAGAAGGCGAGGAGGAGGACTTCGGCGAGGAGTACTAACTCTTCCACCTCCAGCTTCGTGCGACACCATCAACATCAACGACCTCAGCAGTTGTACTAGGAGCAGTAGCGAACAGTAGAATTAATCAGTGTGTGCAATTGGTTCTACGACTGAAAGCAGGCAAAAGTTGTAGTCACCTCATCGCGAATTGCATCGCATGGCGTTGTTTCTCACCAGCTACAGTAGTAACTGGTACAATTTACTGCTTGATGTTGATACGATGTAGTTGAAGTGGAGTGGGGTGGACGGCGGTTTGCCGTTAGTTGGTCTTATTCGGCGCCCTTTTCACGGAGGGTTTCATAGAGATTTTCTGAAGCTGCTGCCTCTGCTGCTATCTGTGTCTTTCGTGTGTGACAAGGATGAAGCCTGTACCTGTACACAGGGTTTCCCGTTCTGTTCGGTTTTTTGGCCGGGAGGCAGTTGAGCAGAAGAGTGAGGGTGCTTACGGGCCAAGCGCGGGCGGTATGTCGGTACCCCTGCCTCTCCGTAATTATTATCTTGTTTCTGTACGTTCTATACAATTAATGGATGTTTCAAACTATCTGATGTGGCTCGTCGAGCACGCAGCGCCGCTTAGCTTGCACACCATGTGCTTGTTGCACGTTTCGTTATTGTTGTGGCGGAATTCGTCGGGTCCCCCCCATCTCGCCGTGCGCCAAGCTAACTCCATTTCGTCAACCCTTGATGAGCAAAAAAATGACCTCCCGTTGGTTCCAGGTTTGTCCCCAAACACATCTGCACACTTCTTATGATCTATTCTATTACGGGGGCCCACAGTTAATAGGACCTATGGTATACAAAAAACCCTATATTTTTACCTATTCTTACGGACAATATTTGGTCCTATTTACTATGGTCCCCCGCAATGGTGCACTGTAGATCTAAGTAGCTCCTCACCTGACGTTGTAAGAGATCGTGCAGGATATGCATGTACATATCAAGTTCGGGAAATATGTGGGTGATCATGTAGATTTGATTATACGGCTCACACCCGCTCACACCCAACATGAGCTACGATAGATCATGCAATTCAAAATTCTTTCCTGAATTACTTAGATCAAGTGGAAACCGATGATCTGTCATCCTGTACAGTACTGAAGGTGCGCATATACTTGTAAAGGATACAATTTTCGTAAGCGAATTGCCTTTTTTTCCCCCCATCCTACGTGGCATGTCGAAGCGAGGTGGGCGTGTTATTTTCCCTACACGATGGATTTTTTTTGGGTCATTGTGGTTACCTCGCACACCCGAGGTTAGGTTACTTCGGCCTTGCTTTTTCGTGTATAAGTTCCCCTTGTGCGCGCGGTATACATATGTGCGACTGACTCTGATGAAAGCCACAGCAAGCAGTGGACTACTTGCGCCACTTGTGGGTTGTTTTGCTCAAACAGCTTGAGATCATCTACCACAGGGAGGGGTGCATGTAAAAAACTGAAACTCGCACACCCCGTCAGTACGTGAAAGTGACACGCGCCACGGTAGATTCAGTCCCTTGGTTTCCTGAGAATTTTCTGAGGCTTCCCTCACTTGAGGAGCCCGATACACAGGTCATCCCAGAAAGAAATCGAGAAAAGCTTAAAAAGTGTAACCCGATGAGCCATTCAAAGAGCCTTTTAATGGTAGGTTAAGACACAAATACTTCGTTTAGCAACTGTGCGCGTGATGGTTTTGAACGTGATTTTCTGTAATAGCTTAAGGAGCCCAGTCGGCAGAAACATTTGCGAATTTTGGCGAAAAAGTTGTACGCCGATCGTAGAACGCCGTATTCTTAACATGATCTGTACCTAATACTCGGGGGGGGGGGTCAATGCAAAAAAAACGAGTTGACCCTTTTAGGACTCGCATCCCGTCTTGGGGACAAGCTACTTAGAATTTGAGTGTAACCGAGGAGGGGTGGACAGACCTTGGTAGTAGATCTTTATACAACCGAGCGCCAGTTCGTACTATTACGGGGGGACCATAGTAAATAGGTGTCAAGATCAAGGTTGCGGGACACTTTGTATCCACCCCTAGACAGGTCTGCCTTTTAAGTCGGTAATCGTTGGTACTCACTTGTTGCTTGCTTAGCTATAGAAGGAGAGCAGCTTTATTCCTTTCGTGCACGCGGAGACTGAGAGAGACTGAGACCAAGCTCGTGCGTCTCTGGAAAACCCCTGGTTTTCCATCTAAGATACGCCTTCCAAGTACTACAAATACGTTCCCAGTGACTGAACCCAGGTAATTACCGGGCTTTCAGTCTCATACAAAGCAGTATCATAACACTAGGTCACTCTGACGAGCCGTATATGCAGAATTATGGGAAATTCGTGGAAACCCCGATTCCACGAATTAGAACATGAGTCGAAGATGCGGCTCCTCAAAACCCACTCCCACACCTCTGAACGGCGAGGCAACGAAGCCGGCAAAGTACGTTAAAAAAATAAAGGGAAGACCTAGCCTTAAGGGGCTGGAAGAAATCGTCAACGAAAAAAACCATCGCCATGCCGCCCCCGCACATGGAAAAGCGAAAAGTGAGTACGGGAACGAAAAGAAATATAAGACGGAAGACGGCAAGAACCACCAAAACCCAGTCCACAGCACTGAAAGCGCGTCCTGGGCCGCAATTGAGCGGCCGATTGCCCAGACCAGTGCCGACACTGAGCGGGGGGGACAGGCAGGACAAAATACGCAAAAAAACACATCCCCAACCCAGCCCCCCCAAAAAGAAAGCACACCAGAAACATATCGAGCAGACATAAAATCACCCCCCAAAGTCCAGGAAGACGACGAAAAATAAATAAATATCGAGTGCAGTCAAGAAGCGAAAATCACAATCCACGGCGGCACCTCGAGATTCATCTACGTTACGCTGGACCCCCCGTGCAAACGCGCTGGCCAAGTGAATTTGCAGACACCAAGAACCTCGTACAGCTCTCGCCGAAGTCGTGTAGCGCGCCGGAGAAAGAGGAAGCTTGATTGGTCCCGGGTCGTCCAAAAATCGAACCAAATATTCTCCATCCGTCGGTGTAGTTGCGCTGATTTTCCCGAGCCACCACAGACTGTCGTCGCCCTTGTACCAAAAGTGAGCGCCGTTGGGAAGTACAGTGTTGCTGTATCGGCGGAGCCAATCGGCGTGCGATACGCAGCCATAGCCAGGTGCCAGAAACCGCTCGCCGTTACTCCGAGAAAGCTCCCGTTGTGCCGCGCCAATTCTCATTCGGCGGTACAGGCGGTTGGTTTGGCGGTGTTGGTTCAGGGTGCCGGCCCAGTAGCGCAAAATTGCGTGGCGAGAAAGCTGAAGGTCCATTTCCTGTTCCCAGGATGGCCGGGATAGTTCCGTCCAGTGCGTCTGGTACATCACCGCGATGACGCCACCTCGATCTCTAACCGATTGATGTCCAGTAATCTTTTCCACTTCGAATCGTTCAAGAGGGGTCGAAAAGTCGTCCTCGGTGACGTGGTACGGAGGGGATTTATTGGAGAAATTGTTGAGCACGTATTGCGTCAACCCCGCCGGCAAATACCTCGGCATGTCGCCACGGTCGTGGGGGTTGGCACAGGGCTTGCAGCGTTGAACAGATACGCGCCGGCGAGCCTCAGCGCCGGGCATATCGGAAGGAAGATCCAAATACAGGAGCTTTGCTCCGAGAGGAGATCCATCCGGGGTGTCCGCAGAGGAGCAGGGGCCAACTGCGAGAACTTTGTAGGGGCCCGTCCAGTTGAGTGAGAGTTTGGCCTTGAGGACCTTGGTGTCCATGTCTGGTTTCGCGCCCTGGCGGATGGTGGCCGCCGTATTGTACACCCACACCCAACCGCCAACGTCGAATTTGGGGACCGGACGCAGAGCGTCGGAGAGGGCGGGTTGCGGCGGTTCACCAAATATTGTTAGTAAAAATAGCGAAATGTATAGGTTTTTGTGTGTACTGTAGGTCCTATTTAGTATGCCCCCCCGTAATAGAAGGGTTTATAAACAAAACTCGAGGAAATATCGCGTTGCGTAACTTGGTCAAGAAACCTCACCCCCCTTCCTGGTGGTTTGTTTTGCGTTTTTTTTTTCGTCTTGCTACGTTGTAAGCGTGTGGTTTCGTTTAGTCTTTTTGTCTTGCACCCCACTTACTTCCAGGTGTTCTTTGAGTACTCGCAGTGACCGTATGTTGTGTGTGGAACGAACGCCCCTGCCACCAAGCCGCAATGAAACTCTTCTTTCCTGTCTGCGGTTTCTTCGCAGTTCAAGTATTATCGAGATAACAGTTTACTGGGCTTGAGCTGCAGCCACCTTGTCCTTGGTGACGCTATGTATGATATGGCGGTATTTGACAGATCGGTTCCATAGACCAGACGAAGAAACAATTTTACGTGTACCGGGTGTCATGTTTCGCAATACAATCCACGTGCGCACATTTCGTTGGCGACACTGCAGTGCCACGATCGTACGCTGCGTGCTGCCCACCGATTCCCTCACCAACTCTGCCTCATTTTTCCAACCCATTTTTTTTTTTTTTTGGTCATCACTTCTACTTTCCAGCTTAATTCGTAGGAGGTTTTACCCTCAGCGGTCTTCTTCTGGACAAGCCGTGGTCACAGGTGTCGTCCATTCTCCCCCTCGGTACGTGCCTTCATTTTTTGTCGCGCATGGGGTTCAGCATTCCCACTGACCGTCGATTTTCATCGAATTTAGCTAACTCACGCTTTCGCGCTTTCCGCTAATAATCAATTTTTATTCAACAACGAGTCCTTACGAGGATGAACTCGGTGAGACTTGAACCCACGAAATTGATCTTAGGAGGCACGCGGACCACCTACTAAGCATATATTATTTTATATCAGGTATGTTCTTAATGTATTATCCTGGGGCCTCTATTCGGAAACTGCCGGTTTAATGTGTTCGCCCGAACAAAACATGCTATGCTAACGATGAAATTATTATGTCAGACAAAACATTCTCGTACACGAACTCCGATTAACTAAAAACAAACCATCGACTGCTGTACAACAGTATACATGTGTTGCTTGCCATCGACGATGGCAGAACGGCAGAACCCGTGCTCCATACGATATAACAGAAAGATCCAAACGTCCAATGTGTCCGTCAGGTTCGCGACGATAAACAGAAAGCGGCACGTCTACCGGTGTTTTTTCGCGCCAGTTGACGGCATACACCTGAGAAAACTCCGCCACAGAAATGTCTTTTATGTCGGCAGCTCGACAAGGCGCAACAAACCTTGCGGTACACCGACTGCTCCCATCTGCTCAGGTTGGTTTTCATCCTTGCGCAGCGGTGCCTTGACCACTGAGCGCAGTAGAGTATGTATATAGTACAGGACAAAACGGGCAGGCTGACATTTACAGGAAAATACGATGTTCCTCATTACTTGGTAAATGTGTGGAAACTTCCACTAAACTTCCATTTGGCTTCCACAACTTCCATTTAACTTCCATTCAACTTCCAAATGGAAGTGTTGGAGGTCAAATGGAGGTATCAATAGTTGGAAGTGGATTGGATAATTGATGGACGCTTCCATGCCTTCCATGGAAGTTTCCAGTTTGGAAGCTAGTGGAAGCCAGCCAGTGGAAGTTTCCAAAGCGGAAGCAAAATGGAAGCTTGCACGGCCATGTCCGGGGGAAGCTTCGTCCAGCTTCCACTAAACTTCCATACACGTTGATGTAGTTTCATCTACTTCCACCTTCTTCTACCTACTTCCACCTACTGCCACTCACTTCCAACCACTTCCATTCAACTTCCAAAACTTCTCGTTGAAGCTTCCGTAACTTACCACTCTGACCCAAAATATAAAGAACGTTTGTATTGAATAATTTTATGCTAACGGCCCCTATATTTCGGGTCAGAGTGGTACACTTATTTGACTTGTAAAGATTCCATTTGACTTCTACAGTACCTCCAAGGAAACTTCCATCGGCGTCCATAGAAGCTTCTGTCAACTTCCATACTCCACCTGAATCTGATCCCACCCGGATGTGATCCCATCTGGCACCCTGCTCCCACTCGCAAGGTGCAGAAATACAGTTAGCTCTCTGCAGGAGTCACCGAAGGCCGTGAGCGCGAAGCGCGAACCGTAAACGGTCAGAAATCGTTGAACAGTCAAAATTCGTCGGATGAGAGTGAATGGAAGTTATTGCGGACGTAGATGGAAGCTTCCGTAAAATTAAAAGCCAAGTGGATGTACTGGAAGCTAATTGGAAAGGAATGGGAGTGGGTGGAAGCAGTTTAAAGGGAGTATATATTGGAGCACATGAAAGTGAACGGAAGTTTCCACGAACGTAGATGGAAGATTCCGTAAAAGCAGATGTCCAATGGAAATACTGGAAGCTCATTGGAAGGAACGGAAGTAGGTGGAAGTAGGTGAAAGTCATGCTTGCGTAAAGGAGTGGATAGAAGCTTCTACGGACGTAGATGGAAGATACCGCAAGGACGCATGGAAGTTTATCTTTCATGGACTTCCATTGTACTTACATGGACGCTTCCATTTGGAAGCTTCCGCTCGACTTCCATTCGGCTTCCATTCAACTTCCAAAACTTCCTAAAAACCCGTTTGAGTTCCATTTAACTTTCAAAACTTCCATTTTGACTTCCAAAATATTAAATAGTTTGACATCCATTTAACTTCCAAAACTTCCATTTTGACTTCCAACATATTAAATATTTTGACATCCATTTTACTTCCAAAACTTCCATTTGAAGTTGGAATTTTTTATATATATAATGTTTTGGAAACCAAAATGGAAGTTTTGGAAGTTAAATGGAAGTCAAACAGAAATTTTGAAAGTTGAATTGAAGTCGAATGGAAGTCGAATGGAATTCGAGTGGAAGCTTCCACCCATTCACCAAATAATGAGGTGGATCCGGAAAATAGGAAATTCGAGAGTCATTATACTGAAGTTGATGTAGAATGTGTACCCATTCTCAAATACGAAATCTAGCCTGGACCATTTTTTCTGTTTCTTATCCGGCACTGTGTGTGGAGTGCTTTCTGTGGCGGGTCCCCTACTCGTATAACGTCAACTGGCTCGAAACAATCCCCCCCGTATATAAAACGTTTTCTGTACTTTCTGCATCTATCTGTGTTGAGGTTTTTTATTCCGTTGGGCTGCAACAGTGGTAAAAGGTTTACCAATCGCCTACCCAATCTAAGCCCTAGAACACTCTCCCCTCCTTCAGAACAGCGGGGTCCTTGGTCTTCGTATGTGGGACATATGTGCCTAGTCCGATGTTCTTAACAATCTCTGGGGACCCAGGAGGAGTGTTTGATCAGATTCTTGATATGAGGAAATTGGCTTTTATTTAAAAACCGTTTCCATGGTGGGCATGAGATTCGAACTCACAATCAACGACCCGTTTCCATGTCCTGTCGACGGACGCCATTTGTTAAGGTCTTAGTCCGTTGGGCTAGAGCTAAAAGGGTAACCAATCGCCTACCCAATCTAAGCCTTATAACACCTGTCCGAAGAAAGCTTACGCTTAGATCAAGTGAAAAGGCGATTACTATATTGTAATTACCGGCACATACATGGCAAACCCTTAGATCAAATAATTTCAAGATGAGCGTAAGTGCTATGGCATCCCCTCTCCCCAGTTCCTGGTAGGCGTTATCGCCTGCTTGGCAGATGAATACCTCGCCCCTTCGTTCAGAAGACATCCGGCGAGCAAGCAAGCAACTAATACGAGACGATAAAACCTCCAACTAGAAAACTGTATGAGTGCCCAGATCAGAGCCTAAAGCACTACCTGAATAGCAGTAGTCGGTCCCTAGGTCCATAATGCCCTAAACATATCACTGGCATCGTCGGCAAAACGCTTTTGGTTCCCTGCTCGAGTTTTTCGCTATTTTTCGACGAAAGTTTTTTTTAGCTACTCGCTCTTCCGTCGTGTACGTAGTTAAGCGGCTATTGCCTTGCAAGTTCGAGGTGTGGGAGTGGGTTTTGAAACGCCTCATCTTCGATCCAGTCTCCGAAATATCCGGATGGGCTTGGTTCCTGCCTGATTTTTGTATGAATTTGCATATGCGGATCTTCAGGGTGGGCTAGTGTTATGGTATATCTCCAGTTGCGGCGCTATGAGTTGTAGCAAGTGTCCCCTCATCATACCTGGCAAGCATTATCGCCTGTATGGCTCATGAATACTTCGCCCCTTCGTTCGGAAGACATCCGACGATCAAGCAAGCAACCAACACAATAATGATAACCTCCAAACACCTTGTATGAGTGACTAGAGCAGAGCCAGGAGCACTACCTGCATAGCAGTAGTCGGTCCCTAAGTATTTACTGTCCTTAAACTAAACACAAGCTACTTGGAGTAAC
Source organism: Macrocystis pyrifera (assembly GCA_031763025.1). Lineage (NCBI taxonomy): Eukaryota > Phaeophyceae > Laminariales > Laminariaceae > Macrocystis > Macrocystis pyrifera. Next base: position 2,647,225 of record JASSKH010000040.1, read on the forward strand.
CTGCCAAAAACTACTGTAGAACGTACGGCAATATAGGACGTGTAAAACACACAGAGGAACGAACGAACGAACGAATGCACAGCAGTGACAGCAGCAAGCATCAGCCACCAACGACCAGCAGCAGCAACGCTCGGAAGGAGGGTAGTTTCCCGGGCTTCTTCTGTTGGGGGCAAGGTTGCGGGTCGGTGGCAGGGGGAGAACAACAAGAGAAAACCGTGGTCTCGCGCCGCGCAAGAGCCCTCAAATCATGCATAACCCCCGAAAGTTTCAGTTCGTTCAAGAGACGGCTTGAAGCTCGTCTTGGACTCAATACGTGTCAAGGCGGGAAAGGTCGTTGCCGCCACAGGTGTCGCGGTCGAACGCGGCGATAGGGCAGGAAGTAAGATTGGGGCGCCTGGTCTCGGCGCCTAGCTGACACGCGGTTCTCCAGGGAGGATCATCGGCCGACCGGTGGTTGTCGAAGAGAACCTTTTTCGGCTGTTATAGTAGTATCGAACTTGCGTTACTCGACATGGTTTCGATTATTTGGCGGTATGATAGCATGGAGCGTCAGACGAGCCTTAGTGTTCCGAGGCTCGGTGACTTCAGCGTATACTATACGCGCAGCGCGGGGCCCCTCCGTAAGAGAGAGTCTACGCGGCAAAATAGTTCGTCGTGATCTTTATTTTTCGGGGGTCTCTTCTTACCTACTACTACTCATCACTCAGTATTACGGTTGGTCTAAGTCTCCCTTGGTTCACCATATCACGGCTGGTCTAAGGTCTAAATCTCTATCACTGAGCTTCAATCCAGTCTGCTTTCGTTGTAGGTTTAGCTTTGCCACTCACAGGCCTCCCTTCCTCGCTATCTCCGTCTCTTGTTCTCGTATATCGGCAGGGTGGAATGTCCTCTTCTCGTAAGGTGACCATTCCTATATCCAAACAAGTACAGAGCGAGTAGCATAGACATGTTCCACCTACTATTAATAGTCGGCCTGGTGCCTTGGTACTCGGTCTGCCATCTCCTTCCTACTTCTTCCACCGCGTTTTCCCTTCTACTCCTCCTGTTGCCCCCCCTACCTCCATTCCCTTGGTCGGGTTTCCATTTACTCCTCCTGTTGCCCCGCCTCCCCCCATTCCCTTGGGTACGACCTACAACGGATGCACGGCGCTGCCTACCCAGCTTTGCCTCATCCTCGTGCCACTTGACCATGAAGCGATCGGCTGCTTCGAGGAACCCCTGACACCACTAACCCACCTTTTTTGCTGCAGTAGACCACAGCGCAGTTTCAACTACAAACACCAAGGGGGAGTGTTCCGTTGATCCCTCGGTGACTCGAAAATCCCTACGAAGGTGCTCGATTATGCATATTTGCTAAGTCTTGCACTGTTCGCCAGGTCTCGGGTTCTCCCCACCAGCCATTGTCCCGAACATTACCCGACTGGGAAATAGCCCCTATTTTTTCACGCCACGACTCCTGTAAAAAGAGCCGCCGTTCACGAATGGTCGTTTCGATGGTCTCGTAACGTGTCATCTCGAGGGCCTTCGGGTACGAGAAGGTGGTGTGGTTGGTACCAAATCGGCGTTCGAGGCCAATGACTCGCATGAGGGTTGGGTGGTGAGTCGTTCGGAGCTTCGCGAAGTGTTCCGCTCTGAGGGTCCACGTCACACACCCGTACAACAGGGTCTCAATCACCTCGGCGTTCAGCATGCGGACTTTCAGACTAAACGGGGCGGTCATCCTATCGTACAACTCTGGGCCGAATAGTTTGAGGCATGCCCGCAAAAGACGGGTCCGTCGATTGATTTCGAGCGAGAGGTCAGCGCTTTCGTGGATAAATGCCGCCAAGTACAAGAACTTGGTCACCTGTTTATACCTCTGACCTGCTGCCTCGATAATGAGCGATGGAGCGAGGGGTATTGGGTCCAATCTTTGTTGCAGCATCATCTCTGTCTTCTTTCCGATACCGTGAGGCCTGCTGCTTCGAATACAGTCACGATGACTGTCATCATTTTAGCGAGTCCTTTAGCCGACTTCGAGACAATTCCTGCGTCATCGGCGTACAACAGGCCCCACACAACCCTTCGAACGCATGCCAACGGCTTCTCTTTTCCGACCACTCCAACCTCTTCGACCTGAACCAAATCCCTTGCGATGGCTTCGTCTTTGCTGAAGCGTACCAATATGACGTGTAGCGCAGCAGCGCAGAACACGTTGAGCAGCAGCCTTGCCGAAACTCCTGCGTGACATTGAACCATTCCGGGTGCTCGCCGTCATCCGCACGCACGCGAGCCCGCACGCCTTCGTGGAAATTGCGGATACTTGTAAGCACCTTGGTTGGCATGCCAAAGCTCGTGAGTACCTCCGACGGCAGGTCTTGGTCGACAGACTCGCATGCTGTCTGTAGCTCAACGAGGCACATGTACAGGGGAACTAACCTCTTGTCGACCGAGCTCTTGCAACCGGTGCGCGACGAACGGCATGTTGACCGTTGATCGTGCGGGACGGGGGCCGCTCTGTTCCTCCGGGAGCATTCCCTCGGCCTCGTAGTAGCTGCTAAGGCGGACGCGACGATTTTTCACAACAATCGCCTGCATGGGCAACAAGGGAAACCCCCCAGTAGTTGTTGCAATCATTTCGGTCATTTGTTTTGTGAAGGACGTCAACGATCGAATCTTTCCAATCCTGGGGACTTCAACTGTTACCGAAACGTTGACATGGATGTTGTGAAAGCGCTGGACGATTACGGCGTGGTCACTTTTTAGTAGTTCCGCCGGGAGGCCATCTGGCCCAACGGCCTTCCGATTTGAAATAGCCTTAACTTATGTCGTCATCTCGTCAATCTTGGGTTCATTTCCGAGCGCCAATTTAAGCGGTCGCGGTGGCAAGAGGTCGATGATCGTGGGATCGAGTTTCAGCGATTTCGTGTTTAAGAGTTTGTTGAAACCCCGACCATCGTTCACGAACTCACAGATTGTCCAGCAACAGCGTGCCATCCTCGTCCTTAATTAACTGCCCGCCCCTCGCTTTTGTACTTTCCAAACCCACCGTACTCTTCAGGTGCTTCTTTAATCGTCTCTGATCGTTTCGCGTTAGGAATCTCTCGGTTTCGGCGAGGTACTCTTCAAAATACGCATGTACTCCGGCGGCAACCACCTCCTGCAGATTCGCACACGCAGATCTCAGTGTCTTCTACACGGTTCTATCTAGGGGGTGGGCACGCAAGAATTGTCACGCATCCTCCCTCTTGAAGGTGGCCGAGGTTTCGGCAGATTCACACCATCCATGTCTGCGATGGCAACGTGATGGGGGTGGTACCTCTGTTTCAACCGCAGTAGTCGTGGTGAAAAAATCAACCAAGCCAGACGTGATGCGGGGCTGGATAAATTGGCTGACAGCGGAAACGACCCTCGCGACTACTCGTTGACGACACTTTCCATCGGATATTAAAAGCTGTCCGTCAAACTCTCGCCGTTTTGGGGGTTTTCGCATTTGTATGTTGGGCGCAAAGTGACCACTGAGTCGGACCTTGGTGTACACAATGTTGAGGTCTGAATTGGCCTTAGCTGGAGGCGGAGGCTGCGGGGAGATTTTAACATCATGTACTCTAGGTCGATGAGCTTGACGGGTTAGCATGTAGTCGATTCCCTTGCCACCATTCAGGCTAGTCCCGTTGCTTTTCACATCGATATTCCGCTCTTGCGTGTGTTGACTAGCATTACATCGTGGTCCCATCTTTTTCTCTCGCAGAAACGATTTTTACCATGCATCACCGTTCGTTGTTTCTATCACTGCGGTTACTCGTACCATCTACCAGGGGTAGTATTCTGTACGCGCTGTGGAGTCCTCGTCCATCGATGTACTCTCTTCATTTCTTCGGATGTCATGCTAATAATAGAGACGAATGTAAACCGAGAAGCACGTAAGTACAAAGGTCGCCAGAGTACCAGTATCAGTCATTGGTACTCAGTCGATGAATCGCGAGTACTAGTCATTTTGAATAGCTCAGTCCCTGTGTATAGCCTACGGCAATAGTCTAGTAACCGAGAAGACGGTTCGTATACATATCATACCTGATAAGTAGTACCACGACTTTGTATTATTTCGATACTCGCTCTGCCTTCAAAATGCCTTCTAAAAGCAGCCTTGGTTTCTCCGAAGCTTCTATTTCCTTTTCAGCTTTTTCCGGCACCCTACACCGAGAGCCACGATAGGGCAAGGGTCAGAGTCACAGACAGACGGCAGGGGCGAAAGGGGGGGGTGGAACCGACGGCGGCATGATCGACAAGGCCGTCGCCGGAGCGGGGGAAGTAAGGGGGGGGGGTCGAGTGCAACAGAGGGCGGGGGTGAAAGGCCCGCCTCCGCAGCACTCACTGATGTCGACCCAGACGACTCACGCCAGTAACGGGATCTTTAAGCCTGTAACGGGATCTTTAGGAGCGGCGGCCTGTCGAGCACCTATCATTGCGCCGAGAGTGGAGCCACTCCACGTTGAGACCCTTTGCCCATGGAAGAGGACGAGAGCCATGCCCACCCCTTGCCACCTGGGTCCGGACCGAATTCTCGGCGCACAGCTCGTCCCATCCGGGGTGGAGGATGGGGATGAAAGAGGCGCTCGACCCCCGTCCTCCTCGGGAGAGGCCACAGGAACAAGAACCGAAGGGAAGGAGTGGGCGAGTGGTGAACTCCCCCCTCCGTCGCCGGAGGCGGCAGCCCCCGAATCTCAAGGTTCTCGTCGTGCCGCGGGCAGCGTGGCTCGGATGAGACTTCAGAGAGGGGCCACGCAGGCAAGGAATCAGCAAGGGAGAAGGGCGCCCCTTGCTGGCGGGGTTGAAAACAACAGATGAGGGTCACATCCTCCGATGTCTTCTTGCGCCGTACCAGGCTCTTGGGACTCGGGGGTCATCGGGCCTTGGCCAAGGCCACCCCCCCCCCCCCCCCTCGGGGAGCAACAATTGGTGAGCAACGCCAAGAGTGGCGTGATCCCATGGCAGTTGACTCCGTTAGGCAGGAGGCACCGCAGGAGAATCGCATACCCCATCGTGGATGAGGGCGGGTGGGGAGGGGGCGTACATATTTGCTGCTTGCCCTAGCCCCTAGTCATTTGACCATTGACCACGCATCCCTTCCGAGGCGGAGCACCGTTCTTACTCCTACTAGAGACATCTCCAACATTTGGGAGCTCATTTCGTTTTTGCCATATATATAGGAGCAGCCGCCGCCTCGATGGCGGCACCATGCAGGAAGAGGAGAAAACGGGAGGGCGGCACAATTCTTATAGTTCATTAGAGAAGGTACGGCGAGCCACGAACAACGAGATACCCTGACGAGAGCTAGTGCGGAAGGCCTGCCCTCCACCGGGACGAGGGTGCGCACCCAAATAGCCACTGGAACTGTTGAGCTAGCCTCGCAAGGAGGGGGGGGAAGACAACGAGCAAACAGGCAACCACCCGGCGCCTTGCCTCCGCAACACGCGGTGGCTTCGAAGATGTCGTCGGCACCACGGTTTGGGTCGGTACCATCCCAGCCAGAATCCCCCCCGAGGGGCCCCTCTGCCAACACAAACGAGGTGTGGCGGGCTGAGGTCCCTGGCGGCAGCAGGGCTGTGACCACCTCCGACGCCTACTCCCCCACTGGAGCGGTCGAGACTATCTGTCGGAGCCTTCACCGTCGTCGATTGAGATGGCGTCTCCGCCGCCAGGACTTTAATCGTCGACACCGTCAACCCAGCCGAATACATCTTTCGGGCCTCTTTCGTCAACGTACACACCGCCGAAAGCAGAAGCTGGACCGAGGCCTTTGGTATCAAGGACATCGTTGCCTCCGTCACTGTCCGGACCTCCGCCGGTTCAGGAGCCAGGCTTCTCGAGACCGTTGCAACCCCAGCTACGACCGGAATTTACCGCCCGAATCCTACGCTGTCGCCAACTCCCGGAGTAAGGCTTCCAGTGCCCCTACACCCGCCATCGCAGCCGCTGCAGGCATTGCCTCCCACACCGCCAACGGCGTGACCGGATGCGTGGTAGACGTGTCCACGGCGGCTTCCATCAATGGAGCAGTCACAAGTGGCACCGCTGCAACCTCCATCGGCGAGGTTGGTGCTCGCACCGCCAGCATCGTCGACATACGTCAGACTACCGTTTCCCAGCCCCCCCCCCTCCCAACGTCACCGCCGACAATACGCGGCCGTGGTATGCCGACGGTTGCCCGCCTCTATGCAGGGGTGCCGCCTTCGATATCGGAGGCGGTCCTGGCGCTAGAAGCGTGGACTCAGTTAGCGATCACATCGGCGCAGCTGCCGCTACCAAGAGCGTCACCGGCGACGGTCGCGAGGGCACCGGAGGGGAGGGGTTCGGGACCCTCGTCGGTGCCAGAACCATCGCCTTCGCCGCCGCCATCACGGACGGCGTCGCTGACGTCCGAAGAGAGTGGGAAACTCCGACAGGAGGCCCGGGAATATTGCTGTATGTATGTGCTATTATATGTACAAGACCTTGGCGGCCCCGCTGGTCCATCTCGGCAGCTGCCCTGACCGACTCCATCTGCCGTGCTACGCCGCCCGCCACGTTAGTGCGGGGGTCTTGTCCGATGTGCCGAGCGACCTGGATGGTCGAATGGGCCGACAAAGGAGTACTCTGGCAGCGCGGCGAAGAGGCGACTATGATAGAGGCAATTGCAGGTCGTGCGGCGAGCGATGACGGGGCTGAGGTTGGAGGGGAGGCATCCACCAGGGGGCACACGGGACGGAACGGGAGGTGAGGGCGAGTGGTATTATATGTAGCATTTGCCACGTGTTGGTGTTGGAGGCCACCTGTCTTTTTGTGCACGTGTCCCGTTCAGGTGGGACGTGCACCGCCGTTCGTTGCGCTCGAGGCCTCGTTGAACACACGCAGTTCCTCGAGCCAGGCCCAGCGGAGCACGCATACACTCACACGGCACCACGTGGCCGAACCCGGCCCTACATGCGGTGTTAATAAAGAAGAGGTGGGTCTACATTCCACTTCTTCAACAGATCCGTAGTCTCGGCGAATTGACGGACACTAGGAGGAGCGCGCCACAGATGTGGGTCACCACATCTGAGCTAGGCCTCTTCAGGGGGTAGATTTATCGCAGAGCAACGGAGAGACGAAAGGAGGTCATTCAGAGAGAGTGGCGTGGAACGGTCCTTGAGTATTGAACAGTCTCGTGGCTTGGTGTGTGCTATGCACGTATTTAGCTCTACGCACAAACTACGGTACGAAAAATGCCCCCACATGGGGGCTCTAAATCGATCCACCTGCCCAACAGTTCCAGCCGTCAAGCCACCAACTGCGACGCACGGACTGGAAGAACATCTACATACTATAGCTCGTAAACGTGACCCTCAAAGCACCTACCAGGTATGTACCAGGTACTACTGTAGCATATTCCAGTACCTGGTATAGTGATTTTACGAAGCAAAACAACCAGAGGGTCATACAGTCTACGGTGGTACAGGAAATGCCTCATCCACCACCTCATCCTTAGCACCATATACCACAGTAGACTACTGCTACCACAGTGGCCCTAAAAAAAACTACCAGGTATGTACCAGGCACTAGCATAATACAGTACCCTGTATAGTGATTATACAAAGCAAAACAACTAGAGGGTCATACAGTCTACGGTGGTGCAGGAAAAGCGCCTCATGCACCACTATATCCTTAGTACCATGTACTACAGTAGACTACTGCTGTAGTCTACTACAGTAACAATAGTCTACTGTTTCACTATTCTGCATACCTGCACTCCACGATCAAGATCATTTTTTCAACTCGCGGGAAATGCTCTTGACATACCAGGTATACTATACCTCCTACTGTACAACGGTGGTGCAGGAATAGGACGCAGTCTACAATAACACACCGGGTATGTTTACCAGGTACGATGCTATCGCCTCTACCGGGCAGGTAGGATGTCAAGTTCTTAGCACGCTGATATTGCTGAGGGCCGGACCATAAACTTATGCAAAACTGGTACGAGGGAACTCAGTACGCAACGAGCCATGACCGTTTCATCTTTCCAGCTGAGAGTAATGTACGTGCTATACCGTTGTGCAGGAAAAGCACTCGATCCACTGCCACTACTGCTATTACTACAACTGCTACTGCTACCCAGCCAGAGCGTAGACTTCTTGGCGCGCAATGCTGACATTCCCAAAGGCTGGACACATCACGTAACAACGAAATATTATCGGCACGCGGGTGGACATACACACCCACACAGCCAGCAGAACCGTTTCGATTTTTCAGCTCCTCGTCAATTGTTGGGGCGAAAGCTATGTAGGCACTGGAAATCACCCCGCCCACTTTCTTCTCTACCACCCCCACACCCACAGCTCTACCAGGGGTGTTGCTTTCTTGGCATGCTGATTTTCCTTCAAAGCCGGACACACATTCTGCAGGAACACATATCATACACTCAAAATTGGAACCAACCCCAAACGGCATAGCGACCTGGGCCGTTTCATTCTTGCACCTCCGCAGCAAACGTGTGTACTACGGCAGTACAAGGCAACGCCACATATTCCAACCAGTAGAGAAAAGGTGTCCACTTCTTGGCTCGCAGTAGCGAGCAACGTCTTGTTGAGTCGTCGATGGTTTGCTCCGTTGACACAAGAGGGAGTAATTCCCCTCACTCCCCCCCCCCCCCCCCTCCCCCTGCAACTAATGGGTACACTCCCCCCCTTGCAACCCTTCATGCGACTCGCCGGACAGCCCACGGCGCTTCGCGCTAGGTGCAAGCAATGTCTGCTTGGTCGGTAGAAAACCCGACGTGCTCCGTCCCGGCATTGCAGGCATGCGAGGGTCTATGGTCGTACGACTTCGGCCATCCATAACAAGATCCCCCCACCCCTCGCTTCCCCTCCGTCTCCCTGCTCATCTTCTTGTCCATTGTCCGTGACGCGGCTAGAATGGTTGGTAGGGTCCTAGAGTGTCAGGTCCTGTTCAATGTAATCCGCCGTACTGAAAAGAGGTACCAAAACACATGGCGTACTATGCATCGCTCCCCTGCCTGCAAGCGGTAGTGGCTGATTTGACAGTGAACTAAAATGCAGGGAGAGAGGGGCGGGGGGGGGGGGGGGGGGGGGGGGGGGGGTGCTCATCTCGTGCACGGCCGTAATCGTGGGGGGAGGGGGGACCAAAACCCACAACACTGTATCGGTCGTAAAACACATCTCTTCCAAACCTTCAAGCACCACTGCTGGGCCGCACAACAGGGAGAGTCGGTCTTGCCAGAAAGCACAACAAAAACGCAAAACATTGACACCAATCTCCAAAATTGGCGGCGACGAGAGCGAGACGCCGGGATTCTCTTCTAACTAGGCTATGACGCACTCTACTACTGCATTACTACTGCTACTAATCTTCGGAGGGGGAGGGGGCAGGCTGAGCTCTCACCCTTTCTCCGCCAACCGCGCATATATGTGCCGACCGGTATATCGAAAAGCGACATTTTTTTCCCGGTGAAAACCCGCCTTCTCTATGAGTCTGTGGCTGGGTTTCGCACAGACCTACGGGCTATGTCCCTAAAAACAAGGAGGGGTTGTAGGGTGATAGCCCATATGACATCAAGATCATCTACACACAGAAATACAACAGCCGTTCTTCCCGTGTTTCCCTGAGCTGACACCGTGGTGCACACATCCCCAATAGCTTCTCTCGCTGTTGTACGAACATCTCACTGCACCTCACCCGGACTTTTCTTTGCTGCTTCGGGAGCGTCTCAGGGGCATAGCCAGTACTTCCTTCACCCGACCCACAAACTGCGCCCCTTTCTGAACAGAAAATAAAAGCAAAGACGAATGCAATTTTTTTCTCCTTGCCGCGTGTTTTGTTCCGGTGGAGGTCACAATATGAGCAGCTCCTTTCCCTGGAGAGACCGCGAAAAGGCTGTCGCCTCCCGGCGTCGTTGCCAACCCACGAACCGTGCTCATTCTCGCTGAGAACCGACATGGGAATCGTAAGCGTCGTATCCCGGAGGTACGCTCACCCGGGCTGCGTCAACCACCCGGTCGGCAGCAGGAAGGGCAGCAACTGGCTAAACGGCGTTCTAATCGGCCGGCTCTCTGCATTTCTGGATGTCGTATGCACTCTCCCTAGACTACCGCACCTCATCAGTTCAACTCACATCCTTCCCTTGAGATATAGCATCAATGCCTCCCTGCCACAATTCCTTTTCCTAGTCCTGTATCCCGGATCCCGGCGGTGCGCCCACCCGGTCATCAGGAGACCAAAAGGCACCCTAATCGCTTGCCTCTCTTGCTTTCCTGTATGTCATATGCCCTCTCTTTGATATAGACTGCCGCACCCCACCAGCTCAACCCACATCTTTCGCTCGAGAGATATCACAGATGACTCCCTGCTACTACTCCTACCCCAAGTCCTTCTCCTCCCCTTCCTCCTCCTGTACCACAGCGAACATCAGCAAAGGGAGTGTAAGAGCCCCTTCACACCGTCCTCATTTTTCCTTTCGCGCTCCCAAGACAAAACAACCAACATTCATTCCAGTTTCCACATCCGAAACATGGAGCAAGCCGGCCATCTACACTACGTCTATTTGCTTCCGAAAAGCAATCCATCACGCGTCGCCCTGACCACCGTCCTCGCGGTCCACTATATATTCGCGGCACGCGGGGAGGGCAGCAAGCATCAGAATCTTGCCTAAAAAGTTACGTACAGGACTACTGGTAAAACGTTTTTTTCTCGGGAATGCTAACATATTGGGGGGGAGAGCTCTCTCTCTATCCCTGACCCCACACCCCGACGTTGATACAACAAACCAAGGAGACGATTCTCGTAGCAATAACCACGAACACAAAAATTGATCAAAAATATATTGGGTGGTTTTCCTCTCAGTTGGGGAGCGCCCGACTCAGACGTATTTTTCATGTTCGGGAATATAAGAACCCGTTTGTTGTCCACATATTACTCCAAGCGCGGATAACAGTCACGCCCAGATTGCCCCCCCCCCCCCCCCCCCCACCGCGCTTCATGTCTCAGCAAGCAGTAGCCACCTCCCTGCTACCGATCGCAAGTAGTATCATAGCAGAAAAAAGTGTAAGGTATGGAGTTCTACGGAATCACGTTCTGGTTCCCAACAAACGGGACCACTCCCTGAAGATGCGCTCCTGGCACCGGTCGCTCGCAAACATCCACACCCCATCGCTGTTGGTTCGGTGCGTGCGTGCGTGGAAGGAACAATGGTTGGTTGCGGCAACCCGCAAGAACGTGATGGTGGCGGAGGAGGGGAAGGGGGGGGAGGAGAGGGAGGAAGAGGAGAGGGAGGGGGAGAAGGGGGGGGGGGGGGGGGGGGGTGCGAGGTTCGGGACGAGAAACACAGCCGAAATTGCGGTGGAGAGGAGGTTAGCGAGAGGACGGAAGAAGACAGGACGTTCAAGATCAATATATAGATTCATGTATAGTATTAACATCAAGGCTACCCTCTGCGGGAACCACTGCTGTCGACGACGCTGTGAACGGATCTCAACGTAACACGATAATAAGGGGAAAAAACGTATATCGTACGGGGTCGTAGCTACTATGTGGATGGTTTCATGAAACCATGACCTGCATTCTTCTGTGTATGAAATATCACCCTTCTTTCTCTGCAAAGGACGGCACGGCCTTCCGATGGAAAAACCGCAGATGAGCGGCTGCTTTCTGCAAAACGATACTGCACATAGCACTGCATTTACGGTGTACTCTGCAGACGAGCTCATCATCGTTCGTCACCGTTCACATTCGTGGTTGTAGGAGGCAAAAAAGCATGTCAGACCAATGGCACTCGTGCGGGAGGAGGGGGTCACGTTCCCACAGGCTCTTTGCTTCGGCCACTCAGAGCCAGCTACTCGGCCGAGCGACCCCCCCGATTTATTTGCCGTCTAAGAAAAAAGCTTTTGTGCTTTCGGGCGTCGTGATATGAACCGCCATGGAGATTGTTTGTTACGCTGGGCCAACAAATATTATTAGAGTCCAGTTTTTTGAGCGAGGCACAGAGCCACTCGCCGCCCGCGTAACCAGAATGCGGAAAGGGACATGGGGGTAGCCCTTCCATCTTAAAAACAGTCACTACGAAGGTACACTCTATTCATATCTACGGCGTATAACCCTACTACAGAAGCAGGATATATATATATATATATATATATATCGCCTATTGGAGCTTTCTGTCGCGAAGCCCCCGGCCGACCACCCCCCGCGCGCGCGTCGTACCCCAGGAAAACACTTATTTTAGAAACTTGCACCCCGAGCATGTACAGTAGCGTCTGTTCATGGTCTGGTGACGGACATGACCCTGCGAATCGCTCACTTGCGGCGGAAGATGAGTGGGTCCTGAAGAATCGGCGATGTTCCGAACACGACCAGGGTGTACAGTGGGACGTGCCACGTGCGGCAGAACTGTGATTTGCAGGGTCCGAGTCCGCGCGACTTGGGGCAAGAAGAGGAGGCGGCACAAAACAAGGCAAATCATGAAAGAAACAAACGCAACGAACGATTGAAAGATGGGAAGCGCAAAAAAGGAACACAATGCGGGGGAAATATTGCAAAACGTGCGGTAGGATGGGCTACAGTAATCACGGGAATATAGCAACAAGGATGGCGGAGGAATGATGCAAACGTTGGACAGATCAGATATATCGCGATGTATCTATCCGTCGATGTATCTATCTGTCTACAGATACAGTAGATCATTTAGATCCTAACCTGCCGTTGTGGGATGTTGTGCAGGATCTGCGTAGTACGTATCCAACCCAAAAACCAAACATGTGCTACTGAGGATCATGCAGATTATACGGCTCCCACCCTGGCAACATGAGCTACACCACACAGACCATACAGATCAGGAATATATCTATCTGTCCTGAAATATCTACGTCATGAAGTGGGGGATCTGATCTGATCTATCTGATCTGATCTATCTGATCTGATATGTCTAATGTGGGAAATGATTGCTCTGTTCGCAAGGTGAAGACGGGCAAAACAGATCACGGGAATAATGCTGGTAGTGGAGGGGGTCACATCAATGACCGTCTGGAGGACACTCACGGCACGTGGGAGGGAGGGCAGGTGGAAACGTTTTCGCGGGCGCCATGAATTCTAAATAAACCAGTATCGGTACACAACAGCAGCGCACTTCCCATGCCTACTGGTATACAATGAACGGCGGAATAAATCAAATACATACAGAGCACTCTGCAGTATATACCAGGTAAATACATACCGCTCTGTCATAACATAAAGACCGTTTGGAATACATATTGAAATACATAAGATTCTTATATTCTGGGACAGAATGGTATAGCAGTAAACACAAAATCTTTACGTACAGTAAAACACAATAGTACAACACCGGCACATTTATTTATCAAAAGCTCTAGTAGAAGTGGGCGAGCCGTCCTCCTCCGTACCAATGCTCGGTCCACTTTCTCTCTCGAATCGGGTATCCGATCAACCGACTGCTGCTGCTGCTGCAGTGCAGGGTGCTCACCAGGCGTGCGACCTGGTTGCGAATTTCTCGGTGCCACTCGGGCGCGGCGAGGTCGTCTGTGGTGCCGCTGGATGGCGCACAGAAGCGAACCAAGGCCGCCAAGTATCTGAAAGTCACGAAATGACAATTGGAGAGGGGGGGGGGGGGGGGGGGGGCGACATCATCATGCTAGCCTCCGCTCCTTTCATCATGGTGTCCCCTTCTCCCTTCTTGGAATTTCAGGGAGTAAAAGGGTGGAGGGCATGCAAAAAGTCCAGTAAGGGGGGAGGAGTTCTCAACACCGCACTCCACGATTGTCTATGGCATAACCTACTTGGAATTAATGTTGGGTAAGTTTTGCAGCGGGAAATGGGTCAAGAATAAATCTTCACTTTCGAAACCCGGGGATGATCCCATCACTCTCCCCGCCCCCCTCGCGCACTCTATCGTTGACAGTCTCCTGGATCCTCCGTACGACCCCGTCCATTACTTGACTATTTTCCAGTGATTTCCATTTTGCCATGGTGGTCGAGTCACGCTCGTGAGAGGAGCACGAATTTTCAGGTAGGTCGTTGGTTGAGTGGGTATATATGGCAAAGAAAAGAGCATAAACTAGTGCTGCGAAATACGCGGCGAGTATTTCGCCCTGTAGCGAGTTTCCGCTATTGATATGAGTAGCACAGAAACAACGACCATGGGGTCAGCTTCTACTATAGCAATAGTCTCGGCTGGTGTCAGCAGCGGATAATCCAGCAGCCATGCATGCATGGTCTGATGGAATACTTCGGTACGTTAACGACACCCACTCGCAACTGCCATTGTTCTTAGGCCATAATGCGTCTGGTTGACCACAGACCGCTGGCTTTCTTGGAACAGCAGTGATAGCTGGGTGGGCTACCTACTACTATTGTAGGCGGTGTCGTTGCTGTCAGACTCCAGCCAAGTGCATATACAGGGGGCGTCATGCACAAGTGGCGGGGACCCCCCCCTTGCAGAATGTGGGCGTGAAGAAATCCTTTTAGAGACATTGAACAGTGTACCACACCAGTAGGTGTACCGTACTGGGAGGTTGTCGGCACCTTGTGGAGTTCGCTATGTTTGTTCAGCGGCTCAACACTAACATTTTTACGCCCACATCGTGCAGGGGGGGGGGGGGGGGTGGTCCCGGTAGTATACTGTAGTGCACAAATAATACATACAGGCAGTATTCCTCGCATCTGTCAAAACACAGAAAATAAACGCCTTACGCGCTGGGCACGGCCAATCAATCAATCAATCATTTCACGTCGCCGTGTTTGCCGATCGATTCCGTGGCAATATTTTTCTGCAAAACAATATACCCACCGTCCGCAGTTCGACTTGTACGTCCGAGCGACCACCGCCGAAGGCGCCGTCGACACCCCTCCCACAGACAAGTCGTCGCTGTAAGCGTTGAGCCAAGGCGAACCGGACCACTCGCGGCCGCCGTGGTTGATCTCCGTGGTCCTGTTTCCGCTGCTACTACCACCACTGCCTGCCTCGGTTCCGTCATCGGGCACCAATACGATGGGTTTGCCCTCAGCCCGTGGGAGGCAAGCGAAGATGGGGCTTTCTGTGTTCAGTACGCACACCCTGCGCGTGAGGGGGGAGAGAGGGGGGAGGCGGCGCGGAGCTTGCTCACAGCTGGTGACAGCCGTCTATGTGAAATAGCTTGCGTTTGAGTCGTGGGCTTACTTTTCGTTGCGCCTCATAGACCAACCCAGAGCCATGGCGGGTGAGGGTTTCGCTGTTGGTGACCTAAACTCCTTTTACTACTGGAAACTGTATCCCATAGCATTTCCACGTACTGTAGAGCCTTCCCAAGAACGTGCGTGCAATTCTAAAGGGGTTTCAACCACCGTAGAATACGTAACGTGGTAAACACCAGAAACTACGGTACCTACTATTACGGGGGTACATAGTTAATAGGACCTATGGTATACATAAAACCTATATATTTACCTATTTTTACGGACAATATTTGGTCCTATTTACTATGGACCCCCGTAATAGTTACCTGGTCGTAACTAGTGTATAGCAACCAGCAGGTAGTGGTGTTGCACGAAACACCTGGTACTGTTGCAGGCAACACCTGGTGCCATTCCAGTGACGGGGGTGAAGATAATGGAGGAGTCCAACCGGACTCATTGCTCGCCCGCCTCGAAAAAACCACCACAAAACTTATGCTTCGGGAAGCTACTCGCAGGAAAACGGTGCGCCAGGTACGGCACACTTTTGTGTAAGACCGTGCCATCCAGGGGCATCGCAAACAGTCACAGCCCCATCGCAGCGTTCAGAGCGCTCAATCCACCAACCACTACACGTAGGACTACATGGTAGCAGCGTATGCCCTGGGTATTGGTTTTACGGCACTGCTCACTGACCTAAACGTAGTAGTCACGTGACATATTTCAGCAGGTCAGCGGGTAGCGCTGAATAGCCATCAAAAATAAGTGGTGGGACTAGGGCCCACGCATACCATGCTCAGAAGCTGACGATCTACCCACCAAGCTACATAACCACGTGACTACGTAGGCAAGTACAGTGCTGGGACTCGAACCCACGCACCCCAACATGCTCAGAAGCTGACGGTCTACCCACCAAGTTAAAGAGCCACGTGACTACGTAGGCGAGTACAGTGCTGGGACTCGAACCCACGCATACCAACAGGCTCAGAAGCTGACGATCTATCCAGCAAGCTACGGAGCCACGGGACTACGTAGGCGAGCACAGTGCTGAGACTCGAACCCACGCATACCAACACGCTCAAAAGCTGATGGCCTACCCACCAAGCTATAGAGCCGCATGACTACGTAGGCCAGTATAGTGCTGGGATTTGGACCCACGCACACCAACATGCTAAAAAAATCGGACGATCTACCCACCAAGATACAGAGTCACGTGACTACATACGCCAGCACAGTGCTGGGACTCGAACCCACGCATACCAGCATGCTCAGAAGCGGACGATGTACCCATCAAAGCAGAGCCACGTGACTACGTACGGCAGTCGGTGAGTGCTACATAACCAACACCGGGGCGTGCGCTATCACAATCAAGGGACGCCAAGGACGTATAGCCCCGCCGAAACGCTCCATTCGCCAACGGCCAGACAAGTAGGTTGAACGGTGGTAGCAGAACATCGATTGCTATACACTGGCATAACAATACTCGAAATATAATACTGCCATTTACCTCCGAGGTACCACGATCTGTCCGATGTGAGCAGACTCTGTCAGTGGCATATCATTGATGTTCCCATTTTCCCGCGGGCGATGCCCACTACCTAATTGCCAGTCCGAGCCGACGGAGGACACCCGTCTCAAGCACCACCAAAAAACCCCTCGAATAATGTTTTTTTAGCACCATATTTTCATGTATGGAAACGTTACACCTGTTGTATAGGGCTAACTTTGTCACGTTTCGTGTGGAGAGTCACGTCCCCGTCTTCTCCCCCCCTCCCCCCACCCCCCTAATGCATGGAAAAAACGTGATGAGCACCCTATTGTTGGAGGTGTCTCTATTAGGAGCAGGTATGGTGCTCCGTCTCGAAAAAGATGCGTGGTCAATGGTCAAATGACAGACAAGCAACAGATGAGTAAACCCCCCTCCCCCTCCCGCTCGGTGCTCCGTCTCGAAAGGGATGCGTGGTCAATGGTCAAGCGGCCAAGGCAAGCAACAAACGAGTACCCGCCCCCTCCCCCCCAGCACTGACGAAAAGCATCCAAGCTCACCCTGGTATCACGACCAGGGGAAATCGATCGAAACCGAAAAGTCCGCAGATGTCCAGGGAATCTTTGAACTGGAAGCGCCGGTTGCCAGCCGTCGTTGGGTGCATGCAGTCCGTCACGATCCCCACCTCGATAGTTCTATAATAATAGTTGTTATATGCGACGGGGAAGTTGGTACCGTGTTGTTGGTGTACAGCGGGTACCCCGATTTAAGAGCACCCAGTGCCAAGCCGAAACAAGCGCTCTTAACTATACATTGTTCTTATTTGTAGTGGAAAGCATATGCCAGCAATTATTAGTACGGGCGGGACATGCCGATTCGACCGCTCTCAGGTCCTGGATGATCTTGTCTTGGGTGCTCTTGACTCGGGGTACCCACTACTGCTGTGTACCGGGATGCGTAGATGATCATGAGTGCACAGAGAGGCGACATGTTCGCAGGTGTTTTAGTGGCACAAAGGGGATTTGGTCCAGTGGTAAAAAACGTGCTGAGTAGATAAAACGGGATTGAGCAGACGGGCAGGGGCGGTGTTAGGTCGCCACCTAGTCTACACCAGGTAACTCACTTACCCGTGTATGATCTCGCATTCTACCTCGTCTACATTTCTAAGTTAGAGCATGCCACGTGAAAACTGCAGCTATAACGTCACTCTCGAGAAGGGATGTATGAGCGAACGCCTGGGTGTGCAGGACTGGGCTAACTGCAGGAGGTTCTGAGTTGTGGTGTATACATCTAACATATAGACGTCGTGCGGGGATTCCTGGACTTCTACAAGCAGTAAATAGCCGAATTGTAGACCTCCCGATGTGTCGCATGGTGGCGAGGCTGTGTAATGCCTAGGTATACCACAAGGCGTGCTGTTAAGAACGATCGATATTTCCATTTTTTCCAACAGATGATGCGCAATATACAGGGAACCGACAGCGGTGGCGAGACGGTCTCATCAAACACAAGTGCGCCAACCCTTAGTCAAGGAAAATCACCGAGCCCGAAGCAGGGCCCATCTGGAGGTGGACAACGCCCCCCGCGCGTAAACAATACAAACCGTGCTACTACTGTATTAATGTGCTCTATTACGAATTAGGACGAACCATGGAAAGACACATCATAACAGCCACATACTTCGAACGAGCAACAGCCCCTGCACCCTGAAAAAAAGTGCTCCCTCACGAACGATTCCTTAGGGTACATATACCTGTCGTCAACGCGTCCACCCACACGCTTCGAGAGGTTCGAAACCATCCCGGTAGCCAGCAGTCCCATAAGACGGCGCCCAATGCCCCATACACGAGTCGATGCCAACCCCGTCTTTGCCCACGTCGGTCCGCTCCCGCACTGGTGCTCCTGGGACCACACAGTGTAGGGGCTATTCTCGGCACTGCCACCGACTCTGTTGCCGGAGCCAGCATTGATCGGCTGTGCGAGGCATATACCGTTGCTGACGTGGGCCGTGTGGAGAGCCTTCTTGTAGATGAGGTCGAGGCTTGCAAGGTCCCCAAGCTGGCTGAAGCGGGCACGCTTTTTGCGTACAGGGGAAGGGGTGCCTTTCGGATCCTGCTTTTTTTCGGCTGTTGTTTTTTTCCTGGCTGCTGCTTCAGCGTCCTTGCTCTTTTTTGCCTTTCTTCGGGCCTTCCGAGCGATTCCGTGGTGTTGGTTAGATGGTCGGGTTTCGCAGAGAGAAACAGGGAAAAGGGTCGGGAGAACACGGGGGGCGCAGCTTTTGGGCCGCCAGTCTTTTCTTGTTCAAGACACCCCATCGAGTACTGCTTTCATGTTGTGGTGTATTAACGTCATGCCTGCACTGCCCTATGGTTTAGTCACAGGCATCCCATATTAGCATACGAGGCATAGACGAGCGAACAAAATGTGGGACATTCGTCGTTCTATATCTTGCTGCAGCCATAACGAAGGGGGGTCAACTGTTGTCGTTCCGGCATCGACTGCCACCTGTGCTTTGTAAACGCACATCTTAGTGGGAAGTGACCTTCTTCGACTTGTGTATTGATCGCCTTGGTACTTTTGGAAGGAGAGGGGGGGGGGGGGGGTACTCATGTCAGGCCTGGCCTTAGTCGTGTGACTATAGACCCTCGCATCTCTACAATGCCGGGACGGAGCACGTCGGGCTCTGACCGACCAGGCAGACATTGCTTGCACCAAGCACGAAACGCTGTGAAGTGTTGGGCGAGTCGCATGGAGGGTGAGCTGCATCCTACTAAGACCCACTTATGAGGAGGACTCTCTTGCATATGGATGACAGCGCCGAATGAATTGGAGGAGGGGGGTATTGCAAACTGCATACTGGAGTTCATGCAAAACTGCAGGTAGCAGTTGTACTCCTACCCCCATATATGCGCCGCCGCCCCCCCCTCTTATCCCAACCCTCACCATGCTCGTGATACCCCCCTCCCCTCTCTCCTGCCATACCAATAGGCTTTCGTTGTTGCCTAGACGCTGACCTGGGAAATGCCAAAATCAGGGTATACCATAACATTGTAAACCTCCATGCCTATGCTTATGTTGCTTATTCTACTGGTCCCTGTTTTCTGGTCTACTCTGGTCTACTCAGAGCAAGCTCACCACAAGCTGGGACGCGCGGATTGACTTACACATTTTGCGGTATACAGGGGCGCACCGACATTTTTATGAGGCTTCTCACCATCTCAACCCAAAAATCGACTTTGGGAAAATGCATTCGCTCAAAACCCATCAACAAACAATCCCACGGGGATAGGTGGTAAATCTTATCAAAAATAATGTTCTAGAAGCACAAAGGGTTATTGGCATATTGGGTGCACCCCCCCAGTCGAGCCTCATCATTTAGAAACATTTGGGGCCCAAAACGTACCGCTCCTTACCGCACTGTAGAGGCCTCTACCGCACTGTGGAGAAACCTACCGCACTGCTGTAGAGGCCTCTATCGCACTGTAGAGGCCTATACCGCACTGGGGGGGCATGGCTCCATGGCCGAGCAACAGGGCCTTTTTCTTACATGGTGGAACGCATCCTCGGCGGTGGCAAGGCCAGTGACCATCTTGTCCAGCCGCGACAGCGCGTACTTCGAGCAGGTCGACGCCCGCTCCCTCGCCCGGGACCGAACAACCATCGACAGCGCCTGCGGAGCCGGGAGGTAGTCCATGATGACTTCCACGACACCATCGGGTAGACAAAGCGGCTCCGCCGAGGGGAAGGGCAGGGAGGTATAGTACGAGGAGGCGTGGGAGGGCGGAGATGACGTCGACGATGACGATTGCGAAGACGAGGAAGAAGAAGAAAAAGAAGAGGAGGAGGAGAAGTCGAAGCGGCGGGGGGATGGTGTGGGAGTGTCCTCGCGGCGGCGGCGACGTCGGGGCAGAGAGGACAGCGAGTCGACCATCATCCTCCTGTCGGGGACTGCCAGTGCCACCGATGGGGCACGGGTTGGGGTGCACTCGGAGACCGACTCCAAGTCGCCACGACTGCCGCCAGAAGTAGGGTATGGCGGGGAGGAGGGCAGGGGAGTGGGGAGGGACACGCGGGAGGAAGATGAGTGGTATACTTCGAACTTGCTTTTGACGGGAGGGACGGGGCGGCGGGAATATTGATACCGGTACGTAAAGTAGCTATATAGGACAGAAAACACGCGATGTTATTGATACAGTTGCTTCCCCAGAATAGCTATTACGCATCGCGATGGGTAGTTGGATGTGGCAGTCAGTGGGTGGTTTAGCTACGTCGAAGAAAATGTGCACTTTGCGGTCATGATGCCAGCAGCAAAAATCAATCCGAAGAGGGTGTCATCGCGCCATTAAATGGGTGTGGCCGCATTGCAGTGCATATGTGCCGAATAGTGGACTCTTGATGAAAGGGTCTGCTGATTGCGCACTCCCACCGTTCCATCTAAGTAACATTAGAATATACTATTATACAGTGAAACATCAAGGTGCGCACGGTGAGTCTCCCCGCTAAAGACGGGACACGGCGTCGAACGATGAATGGCGAGGTTCTTTCCCATGACGTTGTCGCCTTGATTTTTTGTAGCTGTTGGACGCCGGCTTTGCCTCGGGCAGAACAAGCGTCGTCCCCAACCACCAAAGAAAACTGACATCGCATGTCAACGATTCGAACGGAGGAACGCATCCGATCCGCTTATATCCGATCCGGTCCGGTTCGATGAGATGCGATTGGATTGGGCGAGGGAAGATATGTTATGTGATGCGACGCGATACGACACGATGCGACGCGATCCTATGCGGATCGATGCGGTACGATGCGATGCGGTTCCATGCGATGCATTGCGATGCGATCCTATATGCTGTGTAATGCGATGCGATGCGATCCCATAAGCGTTGTGGCGCGATGCGACGTGATGCGATGCAATCCTATGCGGTGCGGTGCGATGCGATGCGATCCTATGCCGCACTATGCGGCGCGATGCGATGCGATACGATCCTATACGGCGCGATGACATGCGATCCTATGCCGTGCAATGCGATGCGATCCTATGTAACCACATGCCATTCGGTTCGATGCGATGTGATACGATGCGATGGGATCCTATGCGGCGCGGTGCGACGCGATACGACCCTATGTGGTACGATGCGGCGCGATGCGACGCGATGCGATGCGATGCGATGCGATGCGATGTTGATGCGATGCGATGTTATGCGATGTTGATGCGATGCGATGTTATACGATGCTATGCGACGCTATGCGATGCTATGCGATGCCATGCGATGCTATGCGGTGCGATGCTATGCGACTCTGTTCGGTGCGAAACTATGCGATCCTATGCGGCGCAATGCGATTCGATTCGATGTGATCCTTTGCGGCACGACGCGGCACGATGCAATGCGATCCTATGCGGTGCGATGCTATGCGGCGTAATTCGATCTTTTGCGGCCCTATGCGAATCGATACGATGTTATCCTACACGATGCGGTGCGATGCGATGCGATGCGGTGCTGTTCGACGCGATGCGGTGCAATCCTATGCGGTGCGATGCGATGCGATGCCGATGCGATCGTATGCGTTCCATTGCGGTGCGATGCGATGCGGTGCGTTACGATCCTATGCGGTGCCATGCAATGCTATCCTAGGCGAATCGATGCCGTGCGATTGGGCGAGGTAAGATATCTGATGCGATCCTATGCAGTGCAATGTGATGCGATGCAATGCGGTACGATGCGATGCGATGCGATACGATGCGGCGCGATGCGATACAATGAGATCCGCTCCTACGCGATGCGATAAGATTCGAGACTAGTCCGATTCGTGATGGCAGTAATAGATGCCCTTTTAAATTAATAATGTCCGAGCAACGTACGGTGGCGCCATCGCCATCATACATCGTCTGCATTGGTTGACAGACGTAGTCATCGAACGATCCGAAAAAAAGCCGCGCCCACCTCATTATCTTGGCGGCGCTAGCACGTGGGACGATTCCAGGAGATGCGTCAGGCCCTCTGTCTAGTGCTTCGACCTGACAGGTGAATGGGCGTTGCAGACCATTCGAATGTTCCGCATCGTTGGCGCCCAAGATCTCGAGAGAGCTTGGGGCTCGTTGATATTAGTCCTCAACATTCACCTACGACCCCTCCCTAAGATATTGTAGACATATTGCAGTATCAATTTCATACTGGCATACGAAGTATGTGCCCATGCATAGATCAACAACGGAGTATAGGATACCGCATACACACGCCCCTCTTCGGAGTGCATACGCGTACGTAGCGCATCCCAAAGCATTGCTGCTAGGTTAAATCGACATCAACAGCGAAGAAGCAGAGCACACACACGCACAACGTTTTCTCCTCGTTGTTTCGACGTTCAAAAACATGCACTCGGTACTCCCCGGAGTACCATATTTCTTCTTCGTGGATTTCGTCCAGCACGCACCACCAGAGCTACCACGTTGAAACCGGTCGCAGGCTCTTCGGCGTTCATAATCTGTCCACCGACGAGAAATTCCATCGCGTCTGTCATCGTTCCTGGAGTGGCGCGGATGGCACGTGGTGTCGATACCAGGAGGTCAGAATAACATCTGAATACCCAAAAACATACCAGGCACCTGGTACGAAGTGTGATTCAGGCCCAGGGTTTTTGTCGCGGTAGCGCATGTGGAAAGAGGAGAATGGGCGGATTTACCGTAGGCCTGGGATGGCTTTTGAATGGGGGGGGGGTCCCGATTCGTGAGGGCTCCCAAAATATGCTACCTGGTACCTGGTACACCCCCTCGCTGACAAGATGGGTGGGTGGATACTGAATGTGTGCGTTTTGTTGGTTAGAAAGGAAGTCCTATGGACTACAAAGTCAGCGCTGACTGATCTACACTATTAATTATAGTAGTAGCAGTGGTGCTGTGGTACGTTTGTATAGGTACCTGGTACAGTTTTAGCCTCTCCAAGCTAAGAATGTGGTCGTTGTCGCGGTAAGATCGTTCTGCAAGACCACAACGAACGGCAGGAATGCAAGATCGTTTGTTTTGGTGTCAGATCGTTATTGGTCCCACATCACAGTAATAATGCTTCAATACGGCTGCACAGCAAGATAGCCACAAGAACACGGCATGGCGCGGCCGGTAGACGTGCGACGAGTTCGGTTCAATGCGCTGACACGCTCTTGCAGATGGTCCGATATTTGGCTAATGTGCCTGTGCAATTCACGGGGGAATGCCGTAACTAAATAGCATGGGATGCGTTGATGATCTGAAGTCATTGTGCCATCCACGAAGGTTCTAGGCCGATGATCCTCGCAAATCTTTGCATGTCCACCGGTACGGGCACCGGGCACTCGTTCCTGCCTCGGCTGGGCTGCGAAGACCACTTGTTCGTTTGTGGGCAGTCTGTACACGAGCTGGAGCTGTTGCGGTCTCGACATCGTTAATCAACTGCGACTCGCATGCTGCATGCGACTCATGACCATCAAGAAAGCAAAACAAAGTCTCTTCGAATTACTGGTAATATAGAAATCGCAAAGTTCTTGTTTCATGTCTCCGCAAGACAATGCTACCGCGTCTCGCGCAACTTGCAATGAGAAACCTCTCGCGAGGCAGCAAGCAGATGCCCTGCCGCCCTTGCACAGTGCCCAATGCATAAAGTGTGGATGTTTGCTCACTTGGGGCCTTTGCAGACGATATGCCCTTTAGACAGAGTAGAGCAGAAGTCGCGAAGAGGTCGGAAAAGGGAAACAGCTGACTTTTCTGTCAAACCCACAGCTGTTGTTCCAACTTCCAGCTTTGCTGTTCAACCACGCCACGACGTGGTATACCAGCTTACTGGTGTGAGAAGAGCGATCCCTTGCCGTATAAGCTTTGCTTGGATCGATCGAGGTGCAGCACGAACAGTCAGCAACCTGCAAGCATGCGAGACAGGGCGACACAGGTGGAGCACACAAGCACCAGTACAGCAGATCAGAGATCATGCGATGGTCACCGATTGTCACGATCCGGTCGGATTTGAATTTTGAAACCGCCTCTTTATATATACAAAACCGGGTTTACGAAAGCAGTAAGCAATCCAACGCAACCAGCAACGGGGATGACCACCACTGCCACACTTTTTATTCCACCACTGACAGACCAGTGTGATATGGTCGAAGCACACAAGGCTGCCGTCGGCCTGTCCGAGGGATGTGTTGGCGAATCTCGTCGATCGATTGACATTGATGACCACGGAAGCCCCGGTCCGTGGATCCTGATCGCAGCGATCGGAGCGATGTGCTTCACTGCAGCGGCCTGGGCTTTTACCTCCTTCGACATCGAGCCTTACATAGTGAGTTGAACGTGGGCTCGCCTTGCGAGAGCAGATCGGGGTTGACTTGGCGCGTGGTATTTAGGTGTCCCGTGCATCGGTGTTGCATGCTTTGATCAAAAGGACTTCGACGTGCGGATGGTGGATCGATGCCTGTGTTCTCGCTGGACTCCTGCTGTACACTACTGCTTGCTGTAGGCTACACGTTGTACCAGGTATTGTATTTCACACGTTTCTCTGAGGTATTGATCAAATACTATTAATAACAATAATAATCGCTACTGAACATACTGGAAAAAGTAGGTATCGATAAACAAGTTCGTACCTACGAATCCTGTATATAAGAACACTACTCGTAGCCAATTGTATCTGTTGCTCTGAACATATTTATCAACTTAGGTACGTATCGATAGACAAATTCACACATCATACCTATCTTGAGAAAAATAGCCTTTTTTACCTATTGCTCTGACCAGGCCAATTCTTATGCAGTCGGAAACTAGGACTGAAAAAGCCAGTTTCCGATCGGTTACCCTTCTTATCGTCCGTCGGGTCGAATATACGCATACACATGTAGTAGTGTTTGTGTTTTTTCTTGAGGCGTTTGATGTACGAGTAAGGGAGTGACTTTCAGCTCCAAGATAAAAGGGTAGGGCAGGCGGAAGTGGGTTCGAAACTGCTTCGCCGTAATGCTCGTGTGGTCAAAGAGGTCTTCATCTTCCAGCAGTCGCGCCCAATCGCACATACATGCTGATGTCTCGCTTCTTCCTCGAGCAACGTGTGAGCTTGATAAGCGGGGCGTTCTCCTCCATCTCGTCCTCGAGGCCATCGCGGCGCTGGATTTCTTCGAGAGTTCGCAAAGCTACAGCCAGCGCAGCAGTTGGCAAAAGGTCATCGATATCGCGCACTGCCGCCATCGGGTGCTGTCACGTGCTGCTGACGGGCGTAGATAAGGATGTATCACGCTGACTCGCGCCGATCATAGCAGAAGTGACATTGGCCAAGCCAGCGTCGCCGATGTTGTGGTGTGGGGTCGTGTCGTACGTCGTGTTGTGTGAGTGTGTTATCGAGTATGCGGCGGGACACTATAGCATTTCCGATGCATGAACTTGACTGGCGAGTTGGATCGATGATCTCAGTTTTTTCGACTGTCTGGTCCAATTGGAAATCATAATCGAAAAATCTTGGGTTGAAAAGGCGCTTTTTCAACTACATACGATTACCAATTTTAGTCTCCGATCGGAAACCGGCCTTTTCAATCCATGTTTCCGACTGCATAAGAAGTGACCTGAGCGTGTTGGTCAAATAGATAGATACCGGTAGACAACTTCACCTTCCTATTTATTGCCGGGGGCAATAGGTACATCTGCAATACCCCAACCTAATGACAAACCAACAAGCTTATCCCGTAGGCTGTTGTCCTGGGTGTACTGGTATGCGTTTCAACTCTTTTTTCTCTTCCCACTGGTTATCTTCGCCGTTCATTGCTCTCTCCCTCCTATTAATAGTCGTGCAACTCAGATCCGGGGTACTTTGAGTAGGAGTTCCCGTATCTTATGTACCAGGTATCAAGATATTTTCGGTGCGGCCTCGATAATAGCGGTACCCGAGACTGAGACAAGTTAGATGCGCCCACCCCAAAATACCTACGTACCCTGGATGAAAAAACGCGAGTACCGGTATTTGCTTGGTGTGGCCTGGATACCGGTACCCGACACCCCGACAAATGCGGTATTTTTCGTACCGATACCCGACAATTCGGCGAGTTCGGTATTTTTTTCGACGCCAGTACCCGACACTTCGGTAAGTTCGGTATGCCCACCCAAATATACCCGGGTACCGGTATACCCTCGACCACAGTACCGGGGGTACCGGTATTCGACCTCGATACCGGTACCTGACGCTTCAGTAACTTCGATATTTTTCCGATACCAGTACCCGACACTTCCGTAAGTTCGGTGGTTTTTCGATATCGGTGCCCGACACTTCGGTAAGTTCGGCACGCCCACCAAAAATACCCCCGATACTGGTATACCCTGCCGAACGTTCCCTTGAATAGTTATTTCAAGCCCACTGCTGTTGTTCCAACTTTCAGCTTTGCAGTCCAAGCACGCCGCGAAGTGATATACCAGCTTTTACTGGTGCGAGAAGAGCGACCCCTTGCCGTACAAGCTCTGCTTGGAGCGATCGAGGTGCAGCACGAAGAACCAGATACCTGCAAGCATACGAGACAGCAGGGCAACACAGGTGGAGCACACAAGTTTCGACTGATCACCAGCGCGGAGAGAGGGTCGCCGACTCTGACGTGCCCTACGTCCCGGTCTGATAGAACTTTTGAAACCGCCTCTTCGTATATAAGCAAAACCGGGTTCACGAGACGAAGCCTATTGCACACCGGGTATGCCCTATTGCAAAGTGTACTCTGCACACCTCCATCCTGCTCCCCCTTGGCACTCTGATCAAAGCACTAATCATTGGCATCGGGTGCGGTTTAGGGTTCGGGTCGGGTGGGTCGGCTTTAGGCACACGACAGAAACCCCTGGCACCGCGATTTCACCCGACCTCAATCCACGGCAATCGAGGGTTTCCACCAAAAAGAACGGATTACGCACGACGTGAACAAATGAATAAAAAATTCTTTGTTTTCTGAATTCTGGGAAACAAAAAACGGGTGCACTTTTTATCCAAGGGTCTACTGGGAATTTGATTCGAGTAGGTCAAAATAGAAAATCCGGGTTGTGACGAAACTAAATAAGCTGTGGCAGACAGAACGAGCTAAATAAACTATAGCACTACATGAAATCCAACCACGTACTGATACGTAGAATCTGCATGTGTCGCTGCAGGGGCTAACTGATCCAGATGCAAGTATTTTCGTGATTTCCTTCCGTAAAACAGGGAAAATAATGCCTGAAAAAAACAAATATTCTTGAAAGATACAATATAAAAGGAAATAAAATGAATTCGCTGCCTGTGTTATTTTTTCAGGATTTTAGTCAAAATCAGGTAATGTGGTATCCTGGCCACTTTTGGGCGAAAATCAGTCATACCCTAAAAACGAGTACAGATCACACGCCAGGAGCACTGCTATTGGCCAGACTGACATCACACCTGATTTTGGCTCGGAAACACCAGGGTATACCTGGCTTTGTCTATTTTGTAGGGCTGTGAGTCGGTAGCATTTCACAACTAATGACTATTAATAGTCGCCAGTCGGCGAAGCCGACTAGCTGACTTTAGTCGGTAAGTTGGCTGGCGAAGCCGACTCGCTGCTCCGCTGGAGGGACCCGCCGGAGGCGAAAGTTACAGCTATTTGGCTTCGTTTTACACCAAAAAAACGCAATAAATATGACCTAGATTCACGTACCAGGTACGTATCAACACAAGAAAAAATAAAAAGGTTCAGTTTACACAAGAAGTAAAAATGAATGAGCAGTACAATGAATGTACCAGGTAGTTCCACCCGGGCTAGAGGATCCCGTGACAGCAATTGTTTTATTACGGGGGACCATAGTAAATAGGACCTACTGCAAACACAAAAACCTATTTATTTACATATTTCTAGTAACAATATTGGGTCCTATTTACTATGTATGGTCCCCCGTAATAGTCGCACTACTACCTGACGGGGATACGAGCATAACGGCGAACTCATCACGAAGCGAGTGGTGCATACATTATCCCCAGAAGAAAAGGTCTTGAACCCCTCCATGATGTTATTGTTTTATGAAGGTCTCTCCCAATCTTGTGCGAAACACGCGCGTCGATGACGGCGGCAAGTCCTAAACCATGTAGCAGGTATCATTCAATATAATTCGAAAGACAAAGCTTTTCATTTTGCAAAAAAACAGAGACATATCATATTTAGTGAGGAAGCTCCTCGATGGACCCACAACTGCAGTACGGCATACTCAGATGATTCGTCGGACGCCAGCTCTAGCATACTGCCCCACTTTCCTTGCCCACCTCCTATTACGGGGGTCCATAGTTAATGGGACCAAATTTTGCTAGTAAAAATAGGGAAATATATAGGTTTTTATGTACAACATAGGTCCTATTAACTATGGACCCCCGTAATAGTCGAAAAAAAAAGACGCCATCATCCAATGTGTTGTTTTCAAATGGTGTGCCGGTTGGTAACGTTGGTATCGAGAGAGAGATGGCCTGTTCCGCCATGGGTGCGTGTGTGTGCGTGTGGATCTCCCGCCGCGCGCTGCAGTACCTCAGGGAATGTGAGAGGATCCGCAGTCCGCCCGCAGCAATTCACGGCAAAAAGCGGTATCCCACATAAAAAACGCCTTCCTACATTTAAGGAAACCCAGTAAGTCGGAAAGTAGGCACTTCCGTTTGCCGACTGACTACTCGACGGACTAGTAACTGGTCGGCGACTCAAGTCGTGCCAACTCACAGCCCTGATTACAGTAATACTACCAGGCATTGATTTACTCTGGGGTAACCGGGTACCAAGCGTGTTTTTTAATAGTTTTCAACTAGCGAATCTTGAGCCAATCAGAGAAGCCATACGTACACGGTTTTTCTCTGCGCATGCGTCTGAGGCCCCTCGGTTCCAATTCTTGCGTATAAACTCTGTACTCGTCGTACGTACTACGTATTGATGCATACATACGTACCCTGATTTCACTTTTTCTTCTTTCGGGTGTCCGGTGTGCTTCAGTTGTTGTGATGTCTAATCACAACAACACATCGTACACCCTAAAGCATGAACATGAAACAAGAAAACGTGATATGTACTCTGTTGTTTTCCATGGTCACAGGAGTGAAATTTTAGCACCGCCGTGTGTGTTTTCACATTAAACCGTTCTTTCTACCCGTCGACATCCACCACAACCAGTGTCCGTGCCGATTCTTCAATCCTAGAGATACAAGTTCTGTGGTCACAGAACTACGCCACAGAGACACTACTGTACATTGTTACTATCAATAATTAATTTACAGACAGTACATTGTTGCGTATGCATTTCGCACAGTTGTTATTATTAACAGTAGACAACGCGATGCCGTGTCATCATAATGGATGTGACAGGTACGACATACATATTGTGTGAAAGAGAGAAAACGCAAGAAGACAAAGAAAAAAAGAAAACAAATCGAAATAAAAAAAGGAACACAAAAACAAAAACAACACCCCTGCGCGGAGGTGAACACTTGAAAAGAACAAGCTGAAGAAAAAAAACACCACTACGTATAAACAGAGTCAGACTAAGAACCAAGGAAAAATAACAGCCAAACCCAAGCACAAAGCACCCTCCAGGAACCCGCAGCAGTTTGTGGTACAAGTAGCATGGCCAGGTTCTCCCTACTATAATAGGCGTTCTGGTACCATGCTACCCAGTCTACCGTCTCCGTCCTGCGTTCGTCAACTATGCCCCGCCCCTCGGCATCAGACAATACAAAACAAGCAAACAACGCAGGCTCGTTTTCCACCCACGCCACACGACTCATTTCTTAAGGCCTATCAATAGAAGAAAGGAAGAGAAAGGAATAAAATAAAATAAAACACAGAGGATCAAGCTCAAAAAGACTAAAGAAGACAAAGGAAGACCACGTTCGAAACAGCTGCACCAGTTGGCGGCACGAGTAGCATAGGCATGTTCTACTTCCTAGTCGGCCTGGTGCCTTGCTACCCTGTCTGTCATCTCTCTTCCTACTTTCGTCCACCGCGGTTTCCCTTCTACTCCTCCTGTCCCCCACCTCCCCGCATTCCCTTGGTCGCGTTTCCTTCCATTCCTCCCGCTACCCCCCCTCCCCCCATTCCCTTGGACACCACCCACGGCGGATGCGCGGCGCTGCCTACTCAGCTGTGCCTCATCCTCGTGCCACCTCACCATGAACCGTTTGGCTGCTTCGAGGACCCCCCGGTAACTTTTTTCCCCGCCTTTTTTGCTGCCGTGGACCACATTGCGGTCTCATCTCCGGACACTAAGGGGGCAAGTTCCGTTGACTCTTCGGTGGCTCGGAACTCCCTAAGGTCTTCGACTATGCATCTATGCCTAGTCTCAACCTGTCCGCCAGGTATCAGGTTCTCCCCACCAGCCAATCGTCCCGAACATTCCCCGACTGGGTAATCGCTCCTTGCTTTGCCGTGCCACGGCGCATGCAAAGAAGAGCCGCCTTTTACGGATGGTCGTTTCGATGCTCTCGCAACGTGCCACTTGAGGGCCTTCGCGTAAGAGAGGGTGGCGTGGTCAGTGCGGAGTCGGCGCTGGAAGCCAATGACTCGCAAAAGGACTTGGTGAGCCGTTCGAAGGTTGGCAAAGTGTTCCGCTCTGAGGGTCCACGTCACACACCCGTACAGCAAGGTCTCAATCACCCCGACCTTGAGCATTCGGACTATCGGGCTAAGGGGGGCGGTCGTCCTATCATACAACTCCGGGCCGAACCGTTTGAGGCATGCCCGCACGAGACGGATCCGTCGGTCGATTTCGGGCGAGAGGTCAGCGTTTTCGTGGATAATGCCGCCTAGGTATAAGAACTGGGCCGTATGTTTATACCTCTGGCCTGCTGCTTATATGACGAGCGGGGGTGCGAGAGTTGTCTGGTCTGGTGTTCGTAGAAGCATTGCCTCTGTCTTCTTTTCCGATACCGTGAGGCCTGCTGCTTCGAAGACGGTCACGATGACTGTCATCATTTTCGCGAGCCCTTCAGCCGAATTCGAGGCAATTCCTGCGTCATCGGCGTACAACATGCCCCATACAGCCCGTCGCACACACGCCAACGGCTCCTGCTCCTCTGTTCGGACAACTCCAGCATCACCGAGTTGAATCAAATCCCTTACGATGGCTTCGTCTTGGCTGAAGCGTACGAGTACGACGTGTAGCGCAGCGAAGAACACGTTGTACAACAACGGTGATAGCGCGCGGCCTTGCCGCAGCCCCTGCGTGACATCAAACCATTCCAAGTGCTCGCCGTCATCCGTACGCACGCGAGCCCGCATGCCTTCGTGGAAATTACGGATAATTGTCAGCATTCTCTTGGTTGATATGCCATAGCGTGTGAGTACCTCCCATAGCAGCTGCTCGGTCGACAGAGTCGTACGCTTTCTGCAGATCGATGAAGCACGCGTACAGGGATATTTTCCTCTGTCGTCCGAGCTCTTGCGACCGGCGCACGACGAACAACATATCAATCGTTGATCGTGCGGGGCGGAAGCCGCACTGTTCCTCAGGGAGTAATCCCTCGGTCTCGCAGTAGTTGATGAGGCGGGACGCGACGATTTTCAACCAAACTTTGCCTGCGTGGGCAACAAGCGAGATCCCTCTGTAGTTGTTGCAATCAGTCCGGCCCTTATTTTTGTGGAGGACCTTGATGATCGCACCTTTCCATTGCTGGGGGACTTCTCCTGTTGCCCAAACATTGACAAGGATGTTGTGAAAGCACTGGGCGAATGCGGGGTGGTCGATTTTTAGGAGTACGGCCGCGAGACCATCTGGCCGAACAGCTTTCCAATTTGACATGCCCTTAAGTGCTTCCGTCATCTCGTCCATGGATGGTTCATCTCCGAGCGACAATTTAAGCGGTCGCGGTGGCAAGAGGTCGATGATCGTGGGATCGAGTTCAAGCGATTTCGTGTTCAAGAGTGTGTGGTAAAACCCCGACCATCGTTCAGGAATTCGAACCTTATCCCGCAACGGCGTGCCATCCTCGTCCCTAATGAACTCCTCGCTCCTCGCTTTATTCCCTTCCAATCCCGCCCTAGTCTTAAGGTGCTTGTAGAATCCCCTCTGATCGTTATTCGCTAGGAGTCGCTCGGCTTCGGCGAGGTACTCTTCGAAGTACGCATGCAGTCCTGCGGCAATCACCTTCTGCAGGTTCGCACACGCAAATCTCAGTGTCTTCCACGCGGTTCTATCCCGGGGGTGGGCACGCAAGAATTGTCGTGCACCCTCCCTCGCTGTCCATGCCAATAAGGATGCGGCCAAGGTTTCGACAGACTTACACCATCCATGTCTGCGGTGGCGACGTGGAGGGGGTGGTACCTCTTTTTCGACCGCATCAATAGTAGCCGTAGTGAAAAACTCAACCATGCCACACGACGGGACTGGATAAGCTGATTGTGAGTGGAAACGACCCTCGCGACTACTCGTTCACGACACTTTTCATCGGACGTAAAAAGCTGCCTGTCGAACTCACGGCGTTTTGTCAGTCTTCGTATTTGTCTGTTGGGCACAAAGTGACCACTGAGTCGGACTTCGATATACAAGATGTTGTGGTCTGAGTCAGCCTTAGCTGGGACAGAAGGCTGTGGGACGACTTTAACATCTTGTGAGTCGGACTTTGATATACAAGATGTTGTGATCTGAGTCAGCCTTAGCTGGGGCAGAAGGCTGTGGGACGACTTTAACATCTTGTACTCTAGGTCGATGGGCCTGACGGGTTAGGATGTAGTCGATCCGCTTACGGTCATTCGGGCTGGTGCCGTTGTGTGTATGCGATATCCCACCCTTGCGCGTGTTGAAAAACGTGTTGGTGGGAGCTAACTTGCAATTGATGGCGAACGATAAGAGTCGTTTGCCATAATCGTTACGAACATCACGTCCATATTCTCCAAGCACTCTACTTTCATCATCACCGCACCCTTCCATCCTCTCTCCAGTTCGCGCGTTGGCATCCATCAGTACAAACAGACACTCTATCGTCGACTTTTCCACCATGTCCTCCAGCTTCTGCCAGAAAATACGTTTCAGTTCGACGTCCTTGGTACAATCGGTTAGAGCATACGCAACGACGAAATTAACTGCCTCGCATTACTAACCAGCTAAAAGCGCATAGACATAAGCCGTTCGTCGATGAACTGGTGAGTGTACACAGACTTACTGCACATCGATTCCTTGACAGCTAGACCTGTACTCCGTATAGCCCTTGCCTGACAGGTGTTTTTTCCTGACCTGAACAGAAAACGCGATACTCTGCCGCACGGAACGTCGCGCTGCCGGACCTCCGAGTTTCCTGCAGGCCAATGAAGTCACAGCCGAGTGGCCGTCCCTTCGCCAGTACACGCTCGTCATCTCCGTACCCGTCCTTCCCCTTTACAGCCAGGGTGCGCACATTGTAGGTCGCTACCGCCACAAGTGACTCCTTCTGCCTCTTACGAGCCTCGCGTGCTGCTTTCTTTGCCAGCCGACGTGAGGCTCGTCCCCGCCTCCTTTTTTGCTTCTTTTGTTGTTTCTTTTTCTTCTCTATGGCGAATGTGGCTCTCCGTTTCGTAGCCCGGTACGCGCCTTGGTTTCCGTTGGCTGGGTGCAGCCGTCCCAGCCAACGCCGACACTCCCATCCTTCCTGTCGTGCATGCATGCCCACGCTGTGGCCAGCCTCTCCACTCTCCCGGCTGCCCACGTAGCGCTCTCTGCTGTGGTGCTGTACCCGTCCCGCCTGAGGGATGAACTCCTTGGCGTCGAGGTCAAGAAGAAAAAACATCACCACCCCACGCGGTCCATAGAGTGAACAGACCACCAGCCGGACCGCGCAAGGTTTCCCCTCTGTCGAGCCCAAGGCTCGATGCTCGTGTGACTGTCGCTAGACCGTTGCAGGTCGTGGCGGACTTCCTCGGCCCACCCCAAGGACGGGGCAGGCCGAAGCACCGTGGACACTCACCGCAGTTTGTCTGCCCCACCCCGCGTTGAGGTGGTCTTAGGTTTGGCTCGGCAAGATGATTTCGTGCCGAGCAGGCTGTTTCGCGAGGATGGTCGAGAAGCTTCAAAGCTGGCGACGGGGGGAGGGGGGGCGCCAGAATAAATATTCTTGGCGCTCCCGTCGTGGTGAATTAACGATGCCTGATGACCCTCTGCAGGTCCAAGTGGAGCCCGTGGCACCTATACCCTACCTCCGTTCCCCTCGCTGCCTCGGCAAAGCATGCTGCAAGGCATGCCCGATCAGGCTTATAGCGAGTGAGGTAGGTCTTTCTGGCGGGTGTAAGGCCGGACTCACCCTCAAGGAGTGATACCTTCTTGCTGCTGCGTGTGGCCGCGAGACTCAGCCGGCAGTAGAGTTGGGTCGTACGTGGTGCGTCAGGCACGGAGACCTACGATTCGCGCGTCTTTTTTTAGGCAGCAGCGGCAGAGCAGCAATGCTCAATCGGGATGTCCGTGCGCGGAGGCAGGCGCCACCACAGACCAAATTACGGCACTGTTCTATTGCGCCGGTGGTAGGCTGGATTCGACGACGAGGGAGGAGGGAGACAGAGCGTCGACGAATGGGGAAGAGACGGATTGCACTCACCCTGCGCGAGAATTTTTGGTTTTTCAGATCAGAACCGCAAGTGCGAGGAGCATTTTGTTTTTCGGGACGGGGGAGAAGGGGAACCGACTGGAAGGGAGTGGCAACGAGAGCACGTGCAAAGGAGCGGGCGGATTGGGCTAAGGCGATGAGGCGGTCATGAAGAACGGCAGCAGGACGGCATACAGAGACCCATGACCGGCGCGCACGCCATCACGAGAGAAGCAGCCATCGTTTTTTTTTCTGGATTTGTTTTTCACGAGGCAGTAGCATGCACTTGTTATTAACGTCACTGGTCTTTGTAGTGTTGGCAAGTTGTATACCCTTCATGGGGAATGACCCCCGCAATGATCAGGGACGTGGTATCATAGCTGTGCTTGCACCTTTAGTGTCAAGACAGCCCCGAGAAGAGACGACGATCGTTGATATTCATTGTGGTGGTTTTAGGTTCGATTGCTCCTTTTTCACTGCATGTCCACGAGTCGTCACTCTGACAGCAGCACCCCAGACAGCAGGCGTGCGATGTTCCTCTCTGTGTTCACGACTACTACCGTGCGTTTCGTACGGTGCAGGCAGCACTCCAGACAGCAGCCGCTGTAGTCAGCAGCCACGAGTTGGTCAGTGGTGGGAAAGGGGGGGGGGGGACTCTTATGTTGTAGTCGAGAGGATATACCCGCGGCCATGTTATCAATAGTTAGGTTCGCACATTGATTTCATCTTGTGTGCGCCTTCTTCGCCCCGCGTGCATTTTTTAGGCAGCCGAATTTCGATTTTTTTTTGATGGTTTTTCGGATCTTCATAGGGGCTCCAGCACCTTTGGTCTTTGTGTGACCACGGACTCCTTCGTTTGAGGGTTAACCCCTTCAGTACCGCAGTCAGTCCCGATTTGGGGACAAACCAGTCTAATTCCAAGTGATTTGTCCCCAAAACGAGACTGCGGCACTAAAAGGGTTATTGTGAGAGAACAACAGCCCTAAAGAAAACAAAACGATTCAGATTTTGGAGGCCATGTGACACGCTTAATGTTTAGGGGCTTTTTTTTTAATGGATTTTCATGGACGAAACACCGCTCGTGGCGCGCGTTGTTTACTTGGTTTTAGTATGCACCTGATTTTAACCCAAATAGATCAGGTATACCTGATTTTGGCCACAGCTTTTTGATACTTTATTTTATTCTAGATTGGGCCCAGTTCTTTTCTGGTCGGCCTGATCGCGGGGGTCTCCCCACCAGCCATCGTCCCAAACATCACCCGACGAGTCAGCCGTTTATTGGTCGGTCGCTGTGCGGCCCCCGCGAAGAGGAGGCGTCGTTTGCGGTATGCAGAATGCAGAATACAATTTGCATACATAAATAACCGGTCTGCCGATACTAGGGGCCGCCTGTTTACGAAACAAGACGCAGGAGCAAGCGCACTACCGTCACTCCACCACTGCTGTCACACTCTTTATTCCACCACAGACATACCACAACTGGTCAATGGTCAAAGCACGGAAGGCCGCCGTGGGCCTGTCGGAGGGATGTGTTGGCGGATATCGCCGGTCGATTGACATTGATGACGACGGAAGCCCCGGTCCGTGCGTCCTGATCGCAACGATCGGAGCGATATGCTTCACTGGAGTGGCCTGGGCTTTTACCTCCCTTGAGCTCGAGCCGTATATGGTGAGTTAGACGTGGACACATCATCTTGCGAGAGCAGATGGGGGCGCTGATTTGACACGTGGTTTTTACATGCGTCCCCGAAGCGTCCGTGTCGTATGCTTTGCTCACGAAGGCTTCGACGTGTGCGGATGGTGGGTCGCCAGTCAACGCTCATGTCCTCGTTTTGGGAGAATGCTATGATACGAAAGCAGCGGTTACACGTCGGTATTAATGGTTGGTATCAGGTAGCTTGGTACCCAGCCGTTGACCCTGCAGGTACGCCGCTACTGCTCGGGGCTTGGAGTACTCGCGCACTCCTGTGCAATATCACACGCACCGGGTATACATGAACTTATTGTCTTTTTTTCTCCATCCCATTTGTTGTCCTTGCCCTACTCCCTCCCCCCCCCACTCCCAGCGGTAGCTCAGATTCGGGGCCGCATTCGCGTACTTGGCCATCTTCCTCGCACCCCCACTGGGTTTATCTCTCCCCTGATTTGTTTCCCGGCCTACGTGAGGACTCCTTGTGCCATGTCTGTGACCACGGGCTAAATCCTGGTTAGCAAATGCGAGATCAACAATAAGCTGTCGTATTCGTACGTACCGCTCGCTGCCTGCAGTGTAGCATACGTTTACGTGTTATATATACGTAAACCAGGGCCCAGGTATCGGTACCTGGTGCTCGTACCGGTATATCGTACCTAGAGCGTTCCGCGCGAGTATCTGCAGTATAGTAGTGATCTAGGCACCTGGTACATACGTGGTATAATATCGTACACACCTGGTATTCATGTATACGAGGCAAGAACAGGGCCGTACCTGGTACGTCTTTGTTGCTGTTATTTATAGGATAGAGATGTGAAGGCAACAGACATATGCAGTACAGCACAGGTATTAATAGCAGTTGATGGTTTTGTCCAAAGCATGAAAATATTGAGTCCATGATCTCACGACAGGCTCCAAAAACTGGAGCGAAAGAATACCTCTGGGGAAAAACTATACCTGGTGCCAGGTAATACCGGCGTCCCCGGTGGCTTGGTAGGTGGTCCGCGTGCCCGTCAAGATCAATTTCGTGGGTTCAAGTCTCACCGAGTGCATGCACATAGGGACTTTTTCTTGCATAAAAAAATGATAAGCGGAAAGCGCGCAAGCGTGAGTTGGCTACATTCGATAAAAATCGACGAGCAGTGGGAATGCTGAACCCTATGCGCAACAAAAAATAAAGGCACGTACCGGGGGGGAGAAGGGACGACACGTGTGACCATGGCTTGTCCAGAAGATCGTCGAGGGTAAAACCTCCTACGAGTGGGCTGGAAAGTAAAAGTGATGAAGAATTTTTTTTTTTTTAAAAGTACCTGGTACGTAGCCAAATCAAATAATACGGAACACAAGAAAACAGCGGTATTATTAATAGTATTAATAGTCAGATACAGATCGTGGCTGAAACACAAGAAAATAGTGAAATCCTTGCACGATTTTCAACCTACTCAGGGTTTGTCTTAACCCCCGCCAGAGAGCATTGGAACGAACCGGATGGAATATTATTTGCTGCATGAATTGATGCTGATTGGTTGTCGGAAACGAATAGATTCAGTGCAGCCCGAGAAAAACTGTATATCTAGGAAGAGGAAGAAGAAGTGTTGCACCCCTTTTTCTTGTTTGGGAGGACCGAACGGCCCGACCGAACGGGAACATGTAGGATCTTATTTGATGTAGATGGACACCACCGAGGATGGATGTGGACACCAATGTGCTCTGGCGTGTGCAAAAGATACCGTTCGTACTGATTCGGCTGGCGAGGCCCAGGATTCTGCATGGACCCAAACACGTTTTTTTACACAAGCACGGAACGAATGACCACGAACAGCCTCGTTCCGTTCCGCTCGTTCCCATGCTCTCT
Source organism: Macrocystis pyrifera (assembly GCA_031763025.1). NCBI lineage: Eukaryota > Phaeophyceae > Laminariales > Laminariaceae > Macrocystis > Macrocystis pyrifera. The sequence goes on from JASSKH010000040.1 coordinate 2,685,942, forward strand.
AGGGCGGGTTAAGACACACCCTCAGTACTCCAAACCAAACAAGAATAACTTTCTGTTAGTCTTTTTTAGAACAGCACTACACATTGTCGGATGGCAAGCATCATAATAATAATAACAAAAAACAAACTGAAATGGAGTAAAGTGAAATGAAATGAAACGAAACGAAACACACCAAAATCAAAGCAAACGAGGTCAAATCAAGTCCCTCCCAACTAAACTCCCAAGGAGAAAAGAGCTACGCACGTGTACGAAATTGTGACCACAGAGCTTGAAACTCCCTACTCGTAGGAGAATTGAAAAATCGGCACGGAGACTGGTTGTGCTGGATGTCGACTGGTAGAAATAACGGTTTATTGGAAAATATACATACCTGGTACAGCCAGCCTCCTCCGCCGGTTATATACTGTAGAGGTAGGTGCGTTTGGTATGATGCCTTATCGTATCTTGACTCGAACCGTAAAAACATAAAAATAAAGATATATGGCGCAGCCCCCCTCAGTCCCGCTCGCTGTGGGTGCGTACATGTTGTTTTTGTCGCATTTACTCTCAAAATGTCAAATCAAGGAGTCCGTAGTCACACAACGGCGGTGCTGGAGCCCTAGGAAAAATTCGAAAAACGATAATATACACCTGGTTGTGGAAGCCAGGGTCGGAGATATCGTAGATCTCGTGACACGCACGCGCGAAGGACACGTCACCGGTCAAGCAATATCAAATCTCGGGGTCACGGTACCTGGTTTATATATACCTGGTAGCTGGGAAGCACGACGATTTCCCATCTAAAAACACACGAGACGAAGAAGGCGCACACATGAAATGAAATCGATGTGCAAACTGAACTAAGATGGCCGCGGGTATCCTCTCAACTACAGCATAGAACTTCCCCCGTTCCCACACCTAACCAACTCGTGACCTCTGACTGCAGCAGTTGGTGTCTGGAGTGCTGCCTGCACCGTACGAACGTACGGTAGTCGTGAACACAGAGAGGAACACGCCTGCTGTCTAGGGTGCTGTCAGATTGACGCCCCGCGGATATGCGATGAAAAAAGAGCAATCGAACCAAACCCACCGGTATTTTGACTGGACGGGAACGACGGTATATAGCGGCGGGACAGGACGGCAAAACCGTCGTCAAAATGGTCCCGTGGTTCCGTCCTGTCGACAAAATCGCTGACCGTCGTCACCTACCGTCCCGTCCCGCTGTCAAAGTCTGCCCGGTTGTATTTTACCGTCCCGTCCCGCCGATATGATCTCTCCCGTTGGAAATTACCGTCCCGTCCCGTCGCGACACCGTAAGTTGACCGTCCCGTCTCGTCATCCAAAACTGCACCGTTGCCACATACCGTGCCCTCCCGCCGACACAACTTGCCTCTTCCCATCCAAGATGCGCTTGGTGCCCGTCGTCTATTCCCGTCCATTGTCCATTCCCGCAACCGAGAAATACGAAATTACGAAATTTCGAGTTTTATTACAAGCAAATATTGAATTGGATTTTTACCTTTCAAGTTTTTTGCAGAAGCTGTGCTGGTAGTGATGATGTGTTCATATATTGAACTGAAAGTGCAAACTGCGAATCACTATTTTTTAATTACTACCAGGTACGTACCTGGTACCAGGTACGTGTTGCCTCTTATTTTTACAATTTCATTTTTTTCATAAATCTTCATATTTCCACGCGCAACACCTATTAATACCACCAGCCACCAGCTGGCAACACACGAACACAGACCACTCAGGCTTACTCTCATGGGACCCAAGAACGGAAAACAAAATAGGGTTTGTAGAGAGATCCATGAAGCGTTTCAGCTGGCAACACACAAACACAGACCACTCAGGCTGACTCTCACGGGAGCCGAAACCGGAAAACAAAACAGGGTTTGTAGAGAGATCCAGGAAGGATTTCGTGCCAGATCCGACTCATCGAATCTTATCGATGGCCAAAAAACAGAAATCTCTAAAATATTTCCTGTATTTCGATCGGAAATGGCCTGGCCAGACGAAACCAGACACCAGTTCTGTACGGTCTCAGAGCTGGCCAAAACTGGTTTTGAACCCCACACAGGAGGCATAACGTGGCGGGCCTAATACTATGTATATATCATCGCTACTACTGCTGTACAGGTACTCTCTCGGTATCTCTGACACGGTATCCCGGCATATAGCGGCAGCTAGAGACTCCAAGCTCCGGTGATGGCGAGCAACCCACTACACCGCATGCTCTTGGCAGTTGTCGTTGCGTTCTTGAGGTTTCAGCAATGTCAACGCACCGCTCCTTGATGCTGCAGCAGACTGCCAAGCTTGGGGACCCTTCGTCGAAGGAAGCCAACCCAGTCCAGGACGCTCGAGTCTTCGAAAGCAAGCCCCGTGTTACCCGGCAGGTGCCAAACAGGATGCGTGGGTACCGTGTACTGCTGTGTGTCCGCAGAATTCAAATATTATTGCGGTAACTCCTCCCTCCAACGTCCTCCCAACTCAAACGAAACCCCGGCATACTTACACAAAAAACACCATATTAAGATAGGAAAAGACGAAAACTCGATGTACGAATCTGGGCCACACGAAAAACAGAAGTGCATGCCAGCTCTGTTTTCCGGTTTCGGCTCCCATAAGATTCAGCCTCAAGTCAAGGCCACCAGTACTGTTGTAGTCAACACGGACACCATGGATTCCTACCGCAGCGGCGGTGTCGATCGACCAGCAGCGGCACCAGCATTACCGACGACATCACCTCCACCAACCACCACCTCTACCTCCACAACCACCAGCTGCAACACAGCGCAAGCGCAACCACCAGAACAGCCACCAGCTGGCACCGCAACAGTGCCTGGGGCAGGGGTGGGGAGGAATCAGAAGAAGATGTCCCCCCTTTGGCAATAATTGTCGGAGTTTGAGCCGCCGGTCGGGAAGAAAAACGTCAAGTGCACCGTGGTCACAGAGTTACCTGCCACGGGACGGCTGGCTCCCTGCGCGCAACTAGCAGTGCGGGAAGCTCTTCACGTACGACCGCGCCGACTCGCAGCGGGAAAGAAAAACTCCGGGGCAAGCGGTCGGCTCCGCCAAGTGAAAGAGTACCACACCCCCGAGTAGAAGGCGGCGGTCGAGGCCAGCAGTCTATCGAAATCCACTAGGAAGAAGCGTGCCCTCCCGTCCCGTCGTCGAGTTTATCTTCTACCGTCCCGAGCCGTCGTGAAAAAAACTCCCAATGCGCTTTACCGCCCCGTCCCGTCACGAAAAACTGTACGTGCCGTCCCGTTCCGCCGTGAAAAAATAATCATGATACTTCACCGTCCCGTACCGCCGAGGAAATAATAGTTACCGTCCCGTCCCGTCGTAAAAAAAACAAATCCATTGCTTTTACCTTCCCGTCGCGAACAAACTACCCGCTGTACTGAGCCGTCTCGTCCCGTCGTGAAAATCCGCCCCTTTGAGTTTTTTTTACCGTCCCGTCCCGTTGAGAAGTTGCACACCCGCTGTTCCGTCCCGCCCCGCCAACTTTTTTCAGTCCTCATTTATACCGTCCCGTTTTCATTTTTTTTTTTTTTGGCCCGCCAAACAAGTGAAAACTGTCCCGTCCCGTCCCCGTCCCGTCACGATTCTCAGTCACTGTTTGTTGTGATAATCCTTGCAAATATCAACGATCGCCACGTCTTCCCGAACTGTGATGACAAGGTGCAGCACAGCTATCCGACCGCGTCCCTGAGAATTGCGGGGGGTCGTTCCCGATGAAGGGCATACAACCCTGCCAACGCTACAAAACTCAGCGACTTGTAAATAACAGGGTACTACTGCCTCATGAAAAATCCAGAGAAGAACGATGATTGCTGCTCTCGTGATGGTGTGCGCGCCAGTCGTGGGTCTGATATGATATGCTGCTCGTGTGATACTGCTGTGATGTTTGTTGCTGCTGTTCGTACTTATAATACGAATATAGTGTCAATAGTGCTGTTATATAGTAGTATTAATAGTTTGCGCGTTTGAGTATTTAGCTACTGCTGTGCATAGAGTACGTACGTACCAGGTATATATATGTGCAGATGGCGAATGTACAGCAGTAAGTATACAGCGTGGTGGTGCTTCTGTTTTCTGCCGTGTGTGTATGTGTCTATACCGACCGCTGTTGTTGCTGCTGTTGAGACTGCTGCTGCTTGCAGCTGCTGCTGTTAGGACGGCTGCTGCTTGCAGCTGCTGCTGTCCGTCATTGTGTACTTGCCGCCAGAGGTGTTTTTCATACAGCAGCAGCAGCAGCAGTACTTACCGTCATTTTCTTTTCTTTTCGAACGAGTATGCTTTGCTGCTGTACACCCCTTTTGCTGTACGGTTGCTTTTGTGCGGCTTCGGTTCACCCAGTAGTATACCTCTTTTCGCCACTACCGGCATGCGCGAAGCCGCAGGGGGGCGTCAGTCCGCCGCGACGAAGCCCCACTTGTAAGTTCGTACGTATTTTTACATGTTGAATAATGCTCCATATCTGGTCTTCAGCGCTGAAAAGTACCACCGGATTGTACAAGGGATGTGCAATACCGATCCCAGGTTCTCAGCGGTTCTCAAAATCACGTGCGGTGCGGTTCGTGCGGCTTGCATTTTTTTTTCGTGATTTTTTTATATTTTTATTCCTGCCTCTGGTGGAAAACGCCTCGATATATTGTCGTGGAAATCTTTACCATCGTGAGCCGGGAGCCGAAACCGGAAATATTCTCACCATCGGGAAAAAATCCCCTTCGACAGCTTCGTGACGAAACTCTTCCCTTATCAAAACGGCACAATTTTGTTCGGGCACTTCTCAAGAACTTTGCCAGACACGGCGGATTCACGGTGACTGCCCCCGCCCGTCCCCCCTTTGGTTGAATTACTTGAGTTGGCGGCACTCTTGACCCTTGACAGACAGGACGGCCGACAAGGAATTCACTACACTAAAACTAACATATTTATGTCAGTTGACGGCACTCTTGACCCTTGACGGACAGCGGACAAGGGACTCCCTACACTAAACATAGTATGTTGGGTGTTGGTTGACGGCACTCTTGACCCTTGACGGACAGCGGACTAGGGACTCCCTACACTAAGTATGTTGGGTGTTGGTTGACGGCACTCTTGACTCTTGAAGGACAACCGTCAGGAAACTCCTCGGAGTAAAACTGCTGTAGTATATTAAGCCCCAACTACTGCATGCAGTAAGTAGACTACTGCTGCAGTAAGCCGTCATCCGATGTTTGCTTTGGTTGTGCTGTGTTCTCGTTCCTCCTCCTGCTTCTCCTCCTCCTCCTCCTGTTCCCCGCCTCACCCTGTTCTCCGTCGTGATTTCCTCCTCCTTCTCCTTCTCCTCCTCCTCCTCCTCCTCCTCCTCCTCCTCCTCCTCCTCCTCCTTGCGGCTCTTGCGCGTGGTGTATTGTTGGTCAGGACGAGACGTTTCACGTGCCCCAGGCTAAGCTGTACTGCCAAGGGAAGTACGGTGGGTGCCGACGTATGCTATACTGTACGATATGATGTGATACTCTGTACGATAGCACACGATATGGCATGGTATGATACGATGTGGTATGGATTTTGTGGTGTAATGATATAATGTGATGGGATACGATATTGATAGGATCGAGGGTATGATTGTTAATATTAATGGTACAGAGGTACAAGACCAAGATTGAGATTGTATGTATATGATACATGATCCGTTAGATGTGCATATCAGAGTGCTGAAGTTGCTTGTATTCCCGGTCAGAGTGGAATACCATATGATACATGATACATGATACGATACGATATGCTACCATATGATATTATAGGATACGATATTTTACGATACGAAAATATACGATACCAGGTACGATATACCTGGTATAGGATATGATACGCGATTTTTTTGCCGTTTCTGATTTCTGCTTCGAACTTCATGCCGTGAATTGTGGATGAAGAAACCAAACGGCTATAGTATTAATATGTTCTGACGACTTACGATACCATCTGTTTCGCGCAAAGAAGGCAGCAATATTCCCCAAGAATCAACGAAAAAAAGAGAAATAATGAAAACAAAATTTCGAAAAAAATCGAAAAATGACCGGAATACATCAAAAGGCCAAGTGGTTGAAGTGTTCAAGTGGCTGGAGGGTGGGTTGGGTCTGGTGTTGAAAAAAGGGGAGTGACGCCGTTTTGGCTGGTGACATGACCGCCAATGGACCATCACTTGACGTGACGGCAAGTGACGGCTAAATCCGGGGACACGATGTCCCCGGTTTTTTTTAAAAACTCATGAACAATTTACGTCAAACAACCGGTGACGTGATGGACGTGATGTGGTGAAGTGACGGACGGGGAGAAGTCTTTCCCCATCGTTGGTGTTAACGTGAAGGTGTCACAGATACCTGGCATATAATTCCACACCCTAGATAATTCCTATTAATAATTCGATAGTCTATTGCGTCTACAATTGATTGAGGAGGCTGTGTATTATTTGGATTTGTCTTGAATATTGGTTTGCCGACTTTCTACTAGTTGGAATTTTCCGTACAAATGATTTCGGCGATTGCACACTAATTGAAATTGGCCAGACAATTGATTTCGGCGATTGTCTTATAAATTGGAATTGTACAGACAATTGACTTCGAAGACGATCTATTAATTGGAATTGTGTGAGCAGTAGGTTTCGGGTGTTGTCTATGAATTGGAATTGTGTAAACAACTGAATGCGGAGACTGCTAATTGGTTGGAATTATCCAGCGAATTGATTGTGCTGGTCCAATAATTGGAATTGTCCAGACAGTTGATTTCGGGTGTTGTCCACTAATTGAAATTGTCCAGACAATTGATTCGACAGCTGTCTATTGGTTGGATTCATCTGAACAATTGATTTCGGCTGCTGCTTATTAAATGGAATTGTCCGAACAATTGATTTCGGGTGCTGTGAATTCTATGGAATTATCCAAACGGACTTCGGCGATAGGAATAGTAGTTGGAATTGTCCGAATATTTCATTTACGGTGGCGCCCAAGAAATCAATTGCTCGATAAATGTCATGGCCGTGTACCTATCTATTGTATCATGATAGGCACTCCCCATTGAATTGATACTACTCGTAATATGGCACAATGAAACACCAAATGATTGGGTATACAGGGAACTTCCCGATCCTGTTGTGGAGGCAATACAGTATGGTTGTGTATTGACCAAATCAACTGTAGTTCTACAAGTAGCTGCCAGCTTTCAAATAACGGAGCCCTCTTAAACTCGATAGTCATGACAATTCCAATTATTAATACTGTAGTAGATCGCTTCGGAAACCAATTGTCCGGACAATTCCAATTAATGGACACGGTCTCCCAAAGCACTTGCCCCGACAAGTCCAATTCATGTGAATCACCCGAAATCAATTGTTCAAGAAATTCCTATTGTTGGACAGCCTGTGAAATCACTTGTCAGCACAATTTCGATCAAAGGCAGTCTCCGAGATAATTTGTCTGGACAAATCCAATTATTTAAAAGCACCAAACATCAATTGTTCAGACAAGTCCAATAGACAAGTCTCCGAAATCAATTGTCAGAGCTATTTCAATTGATAAAAGAGTCTCCAAAATTATTTGTCCGGACAATTCCAATTGTTAGACACTGCCAGATATCAATTGTTCAAAGCATTCCAATTACAGTAAGTCTCTCAAGTCAATTGCCCGAACAAACCCAGCTAAATTTAATACAGTATCCAAGATCAATTGTCTAAACAATTTCTATTAATAGACAACTTCGTGATTCTGCTGTAGGGGCAATAGTCTATTGATAGGTCTATTGTCCATGGCATAAGCAGAAAAGGACGGGACACCTCAACTTTAGGTTTGTATTATATGTCCGTACGTAAGTAGGACGTTTTGATACCGCCTATAATATAGCCCACATGTCGTATGTAAATCATTAAAAAAAACTTTTCACGAAACAAACTAATCCGTATGTACTGATATTTTGGAATGTACGGGCAATTGATTTAGGAGACTGCCTACCAATGGCATTGTCTGAAGAAGTGATTCTGGAGATTTTGTAGTAGTTGAAATTGTCCGGACAATTGATTTTGTATACAGTCTATTATTTGGAATTGCCCAACATTTGATTTAGAAGGCGGTCTGCTAATTGAAATTGTCCGGACAATTGATTTTGGAGACTGTATAAATTAGAATTGTGGGGCCAATTGATCCGGGAGACCGTCTATTAATTGGAATTGTCGGGACAATTAATTTTGGCGGCTGTCTACCAATTGAAATTGTCCGGACAATTAATTCGGGGGGCCGTCTATGAATTGGAATTGTCGAGACAAGTGATGTAGGAGACGGTCTGTTAATTGGAATTGTCGGGACAATCGGTTAAGGGGACGGTGTATTAATTAAAATTGGTTGGACCATTTATCTAGGAGAAGATCCACTAATTGGAATTGTCTGGACCATTGATTACAAAGACTGCCTATAGTAAAAAATAAAATTATCTGGACAATAGGACCAGGTAGGGGTCCTTTGATAGAATTGTCTGGATAATAGAGCTCGATGCGCTTGAATTGTTATTATTTGGAATTAGTGACCACAATAGACAGTCAATTGCAATAGGAGGCTATTAATAGACAATACTGGACTGTTGCCTGTTGTCCGGGGTATACACACGGTTGTGAAGATTACGGTCCGGGGTATACACACGGTTGTGAAGATTACGGTCATCAGTGATGTTCCTATGGCGGTCATTACGGTATGTATTACGGTATACTTCGTATATACGTGGTACGCTCTTCGCACGACATGTCGTGAAGTTTCAAATACAGCAGTACAGCCAAGCAGTACGTACTTACACCACCCCACCTGAATTTATCGTTTTCAGTACTCATAATAATCTTGCTGCGCGTATTCGCACGGTACGCAAACCGCCGCGAAAACAACTTTAAAAGGCGACGTACGTACGCACCTGTTGCCCGGTATACAGCAGCAGTAGTAGTGGCGCCTATGTAAGGCTCTCAGCCGGGACAAGGCTGTCAATATCGGCTCGACGCGACAGAAAAGACGCGAACACAGCGGCTACCGCCCTATATAGCCCCGAACCCTGTACATAAGCCTGCCCGTTTTCATCTCCGCATCAACTTGTAGACCTCGTTCTGGTGCTGCTTTTGAGTGGGGTACGGATAGTACCACACCCCTCCTGCTGTTGCCGCTGCGAGAACATAAGAACCTCTATGATAGCGCGCAGAGGGAAAAAGAGGAGATACGCACTCGACGTCAACGAGGTAAATCGTTTGACTAAATCGGGGACAGCGATGACGATACGGCGGGGCGCGGGGGGCGGTGCACCTCCCGCCCTAAGTGGGACTTTCATGGCGGATCGTTTCGCTGGAGAGCGCGGCGGGGGCGTGCGGCAATGGCGATGCCTCCTTTTTTTCTGCAGAAGGCCAGGATGTCGTTCATCTAAGCGCGTGCCTCCAAGCCAGTGCAACAGGCAGACATTGGGCAATTTTGTGAACCTCAACAAGGGCAAGCGCGGGGGGGGTGTACTCGATAAGAGAGATGTACTCGATCTCATGCATGGCCGTAGTCGTATGACCATAGACCCTCGCATCCCTACAATGCCGGAACGGAGCATGTCGGGTTTTCACCGACCAGGCAGGCATTGCTTGCACCAAGCGCGAAGCGCCGTGAGGTGTCCGGCGAGTCGCGGGGGGGGGGGGGGGGGCGGCACAGCGGAGGACTGCACGTGGTACGCTGCAGTAGTCAGGCAGTACAGCAGTAGTCCGGTACCGTAGTATATAAATGGAGCCGTGCTCTCAGTGTGAAGCTGTGCGAAGAGTCGTCCCCTCCGTGCAACAGTCCGCCGGTGCATGTCTTCAGCGGGCTCTGTCGCCCGCAGCCCAATTTTTGTTTTACTTCGTAGCATGCACCCGTCTGCTCTGCCGTGCTTATGTGTGTGTTTGACATCACGCATGTTCACTCGACTCAGCACTGGTACTTGCTGTTACCGCTGTAGCGCTGTACCTTCCTCCTCCGCGCACACGTCTCTCCCTCCGTGAGGCACTCTGGGTCATGGTTTGGGTCAGGAGCACTCTGGGCTGTACCATAAAACGCTGTATGTACTCGATGAGGCGGTTACCCAAACGCCTGATTGGGATTACACAGAAACCCCAATATAATAGGGCGATCACGCCTTTTTGGGATATCACCGAAACCCCGATATAATAGGGCGGTCAACCGCTCTAACGGCTGCGGGGCGAGGAGATAGGGCGGCCAAAGTTTCGGTGCACTACGAGTACGTACGCATATGTACCGCCTTGTATAGGCCCCGCTCGTGCACTTGTGGGTAGGCTGCCTGTCATGTTTCAATCGCCTTCTTCAAGGAGGCAACGGCTTCGTGCGCCTGATGATTCTGTTATTATTTCATTAGTAAATTTAATAGCAATTAGGACCGAGTATGCTTGCAGCGGTAGTAAACATGGTACCTGGTAGAATATACTCAATACAGGTTTTTGTCATATATATATGACGGGTAGTCATGTCCTGATCACTACTCTGCTGTGAATATGGGGACCCGGAATAATGGCATGACCGTGTTGGTAAAGTCGTTTTGTTGATCCTACGTACCGGGTGTATCGTCAGATTAAAATAATATCTACCAGGATGTATTATACCAGGGTATGTTGTGAAATTAATAGGCGACAGCTGTGAGATCGAGGGTTTTGTCTCGAAAGTAATATTTGTTATTTATAGCTGCGTGGGATGCTTCGACCGCGAGAACTACGGGTTTTGCATATATATATATATATATATATATATATTATATATATGTGTACGTACAAGGTTCCCCGTCGGGGTTGAGGTTGACTTCAAATCCGCGCGGGTGTCGCAAGCTGACAAGGGAGAACGCAGCAGCGCGCGAGCGTTCGTTCCTCGTTCGCACCAGCTACTCGTACGTAGCCACGAGGCAAGGACGAAGAACGTGAAAAAAATGAAAAATAAAAACTAGAAAGCTAGAGAAGAAAGCAGTACGTGGCCACCGGGCGAGTACCCGAGCAAGTAAAACACCGACCAGATCGAACGAGCGTATAGTTTACTTGGATACATGCCACCGGCACACCAAGTACTTGGTAAACTGTATCCTTCATGAGGTAATATACGAGCCGGCGTCCCCGGTGGCTTGGTACGAGTAGGTGGTCCGCGTGCCCACTAAGATCAATTTCGTGGGTTCAAGTCTCACCGAGTGCGTACTCGTCCGGACTTTCTCCCTTGCATGAGAATTGAATAGCGGAAAGCTCGATGGGCGTGAGTTATTACTAGCAACATTCGGTGAAAATCGACGAGCAGTGGGAGTGCTGAACCCTATCTATCCGCGATAAAAAAATGAAGGCACGTGTATACCGGGGGGGAGAAGGGACGACACCTGTGAGCACGGCTTGTCCAGAAGATTGCTGATTGCTGAGGGTAAAACCTCCTACGAGTTAAGCTGGAAGGTAAAAGTGATGATTTAAAATATGTGTGTGCAACCCGTTCGTGGTACGCGTAATGAGCGTATCACACGCAGCTTGTACGCACATAAAAAGGTGGGCTTCGACGAAGTTCTTGATCTTTTGTGTGTCGATATCAGAGGTCGATTGTCGCGCGACTGCGGGTGTGCGAGCCGTGTCTTGTGTTCCTTCTTGTGTGCGTTGTGATTTGTTTGGCGTCTCGCGTTAAAACAGTGATTTTGATTGGTAGATAGCTGGAGTGGCTCGCGTTATTACAGCGATTTTGATTGGTAGATGGCTGGCGTTGATCTGGCCCGTGAAGACACACCGCAGGCGAATAGGATCCCAAGACTTCCACACCCCCGTGTTCGCGGCTTGATAAAGAATCTTCCCCCAATCCCGTAAGTAGAACCGCCCCCTATACAGTGTCGAAAGCCCAATTTTATCATACACACGCACGGACACGGGCAAATGGGATCCCCAAGATGACCACATCGCCGTGTGTATGGGTGTGTGTTTTTTTTTCTACTCCCTTCTCTAAACCGCCGTTGTACACTGCTGAAACCCCAATCTTTTATTTACCGCACGAACGCCGCAGGCGAGTGGGACCCCAAGATCACCACCCCGCCGGGTTTGTACATATTCGCGGTGGCGTATGCGCGGCTGGTGACGGCCGCGGAGGGGCTCGTGGGGTTGAGTCTCGGCCTGGAGCACTGTTCAGCTCAGGTGCTGCGGCAGGTTAACTGGTTATTTTCTCTCGGAACGCTAGCCGTCATGAGGTCCATCTTCTTGAGGCGTATGGTGAGAAAACGTGTCAGTTTGTTTTTTTTCGGGGGAGGGGGGGGCAGGGGCCTTTCCTCCTGGGGGGGGGAGGGAGGGGGGACGTTTTATGGCTTGTTAGGAAGTGACCGCTGTCTGTAATATATTTGGAGTAAGCAGGGTCCGAGCGGGGGGCGATTGGGGACGTGGTGAGCAAGCGGTTTGTGGGCGAGGCGGGGGCAAGGTGGAGGGAGTGCGGGGGGGCGTCTATAGCCAGTCGCTTGTCTCCTGGAATGCTGGCTGTGATGATACCTATATTCTTGAAGCGTGTGGTGAGGTGTTTTTTTTTCGGGGGGCGGCGAGGGGGGGGGGGGGGGGTAGTTTTTTCTTTTTGGGGGGGGGCGTTTTGTAGCCAGTCAAAATTGGCATGCAGGACCGCGAAAAAGGCTGACCTTACCCCCTTCCCCTTCCCCGCCCCCCATTTCCTCGCCAATGCCGTGGAAATCCCTTCAGAATCCTGGTCAGGCGTTGTCCCATGCGGTGTTACTGTGGCTCTACCCCGTGTCCTTCTACTTCTCGTTCCTGCTCTACACGGACGCCGGGAGTAACTTCTTTATCCTCCTCTGCTATAGCTTGGCCACCGGGGGCGGCCGAGGGGGGGCGGGTGGGGGAGGAGGTTTGGCAGCGCGTTGGTGAGATCTCGCCGAAATCTTCGGCCGGTCGTTTTGTCGCTTAGTGGTGGGATGGATTTCGTTTCAGGCGGGATGCCTACCCCTCCCCCTCCCCTATCTTCCATTCTCGTTCCTTTCTCTCCCCTCCCCCCTCCCCCCCCCCCCCCCCCCCCCGCCTCCCCCCGCCTTCTTCCTACTCACACACACCCCCCCCTGCCCCCGCGCACTGCCGACACTATCCTCACGCAGGTCGGTACCATCTCAATCCTCTTCCGTCAAACCAACGCTGTCTGGGTGGCCTTCACGCTAGCCGTGTGCCTGCTGGAAGACTTCACCCCTTCCCTCGCCCCCCAGCCCCACACCAACGGCACCACCATCAGCAACGGACACCGGCTGCCGGCTCCGGGGTCTCGGGGACACGCATCCCCTGTCCCCCCCCCCTCCTCGTCCCCGTCTCCTCCTCCTTCTCCTGCGACTCCTGTTCCTGATGCTGCTCCAGCGGGTTCTAACGGTGTGGACGGCGGGTCTGGCAGGTTCGCGCTGCCAGGCTCGGATGGGATGCGGCGGAGAAGTAACGGAGGTGGCGTTTCCGGGTCGGGAAATGGAACCGGTTTGTCCCCGGGTGACCGCGGCCGCAGTGGTGGTAACGGAAATGGTGGGGTCCTGGAGCAACTAAACGGGTCATCATCATCATCATCATCATCCGTGGGCATTGGGAATGGGAATGGGAATGCCGCCACAGACACTCACCACTACAAACCCGCAGAAAATAACGCCTCGGACAAAAACATTGTGGAAAATATGTCGACGTTTTCGGCGATCCCTAGCCTTGTGCTGGCGCTCGCCGGGGCGGCGTGGGGCGATGCCTGCCGCGGCGCACCTCTGCTGCGAGCCCGCCTACCCCTCGCCGTCCCCGTGGCCCTGTTTGCGGCGTTCGTTTGGGGTTTCAACGGAGGCGCCATTGTCATAGGGGACAAGGAGAACCATCTCCCCGGGGGGCCCGCCGCATCTGGCCCAGCTGGCCTATATGGTGGCGGCGTCGGCGGCTCTGTGGGGTGTCTTCGGGAAGGAGGCGGCTGTAGGGGGGGACGCTAGGAGGGGGTTCATGCGGTGGGTTCAGAGGAGGACGGGGTTGGTCGGCTTCGCCACGATTGTCGGCGTCGTGGCGCTTGCTCTGTGGAGGTGAGTGAGGAGATGCGGGGTGCGATGGTGGTATGTGTACGTGCGGTGGCACGCCGTGTATGTCTTCTCTCTCTCTCAACGAAACGTCGTGTGAGACTCGGTCGATCACCTAGTAGCGGCACCTGGGGACTTCAGTTTGATGTATTCAAGTCAACCCCACCCTGTACCTGCCTTCCTTCCACCCGCTATGCTGAGCCCCCCCCCCCAACCCCCCCCCCCCCCCCGGCCATGCCATGAAGGACGCTTCCAGTATCAGTATGTGTAACTCCCGCTCGCATGTTCACCCTTCCCCGCTCCCCCTGTCCCTGTCCCTGTCCCCCCCCCCATCCCCTGTCCTCCTTCCCAAGTCCCTTACCCTCCCCCTGAAGCTGCCATCCGTACGCAAGTCCGCCTTTAAAGCTGTTCCTATTAATAGTAGGATGCAGCTCACACTTCATGCGACTTGCTGAACACCTTGCGGCGCTTCGCGCTAGGTGCAAGCAAAGCCTGCCTGGTCGGTGAAAACCCGACGTGCTCCGTCCCGGCATTGTAGGGATGCGAGGGTCTATGGTCATACGACTACGGCCATGCATGATAACGAGTGCCCCCCCCCCCCCCCCCCCCCCCCCCCCCGCCGCCGCCGCCCAACCCCTCCCGCTGCCTGACACTGAAGGTACACTTTGTCCCACCCTTTCATCTTCGCCGATAACCGTCACTACACCTTCTACATATGGAGGTACTTGTTGGGGCACAAGGTTTTGCGCTCGCTCCTGGCGCCCGTGTACGTGTTCTGCGGCTGGCTGGTGCTGTCCCGCCTCCTCGAGCGGAAACCCCCTCTGTGGGTGCTGACCTACGTGGTGGCCTCGGCGCTTGTGCTGGTGCCTTCTCCGCTGATAGAGCCGAGGTGCGATTTTTTTTTTTTTTCTTGCTTTCTTTCGCCTCCCCCGAGAAAAAGTAATTAGGCGTTTTCCTGTCGGCCTTGAAATACATGGTTGGTTTGTTGTGTTAACATGATATCAAAATGGTCCCTATTTTAACGAACACGGGAGTGCTTGTATTACGGGGGACCATAGTAAATAGGACCTACGGTATACTGTAAAACCTACATATTTAACTATTTTTAGTAGCAGTATTTGGTCCTGTTTACTATGGTCTCCCGTAATATATACCTGGTATATATATATATATATAGATTCGTAGACGTATACATTCGGCGGACAGATCGGGATGTACTGTAGATCATACAGTAGTTCCTAACCTGCCATGTGGTGAAAATACTGCGCAATGTGTGTATTATTAATAGTGCAGACCCAACCCAGGGAACTGTTGGCACCTCTGTCATGATGAGATGTTGGTGCCGTATCTATGTGCATGTGAATAGTGTAGATCCTACCCAGGAAGCAGGTCCTTCGTGCAAGTTGGTGCGACTCCCACCCGGCAACGTGATCTATAGATCATATTGCGGGGGACCATAGTAAATGGGACCAAATGTTGCTCGTAGAAATTGGTAAATATATAGGTTTTTGTGTGTACCGTAGGTCCTATTTACTATGGGCCCCCGTAATAGTATAGATCGTACAGATCATTGAGATCATTGAGATCATCTGCCCGGAAAGAGCTATTAATAGATTATGAAGCGGTGGTACTCCCATGATCTGTGCGAGAGGTGTGGCACTGTTGCCGTCTGCCCCCGCGGTCGCTACCGTACCGCAACCACCACCGCCAATACCGCTACCACCACCATGACTGCCACAACTCCACACATGTCATAGATCAGTTTATGACGGTATTAATAGTAGCTCTTTCGAGGAAGTTGTTCATTGGATAAGAACACACCTCACAGATCAGATCATGGTGTAGCTCTTTCGGGAAAGTTATTCACGGATACACATCTTACAGAGCAGATCATGATGTAGTAGCTCTTTCGGGAAAGTTGTTCATGGGTACACATGTCACAGATCAGATCATGATGTAGCTCTTTCAGGAAAGTTATCCATGGAAACATATCTCACAGAGAAGATCATGATGTCGTAGCTCTTTCGGGAAAGTTATCCATGGATACACGTCTCACAGATCAGACCATGATCTAGCTCTTTCGGGAAAGCTACTCATTGGATCCCTGATGTAAATGACCTGCGCCATGTAGACCATGTTTTCCGAGTGGGATCTGTGTGACACAGCTCTTTGCGCACGTGTTTTTCCGGGTGGGATCTGCACGTTACAGCTCTTGCACAATCTCATCACGGAAAATAGATATTTTGTATAGTTTGTACAGGATCTAGGTGATTGAGATAGTGATGATCTACTCGAGAATCTAGATGATTTTTCCGATGCTTGATACCTCCCCCCCCCCCCCCCTGTCCCTGTCTCGAAAGACATGCCCCCCCCCCTCTCTCTCTCTCCCCCCCCCCCCCCTCCTGTCTGGAAAAGGATGCCCTCTTCCCTTCCCCCCCCCCCCCTTGTCTCGAAAGGAATGCGCTGTCAATCACTAAGGCAAGCAACTAATGAGTACGCCCCCCCTCTCCGTTTCCCTGTCTCCGTCTCGAAAGGGATGCGCGGTCAATGGTCAAGTCAGCACCAAATGAGTACGCCCCCCCCCCCCCTATCTCGAAACGGATGCGCGGTCAATGTACAAATTACTAAGGCAGGCAACTAGATTGAGTACCCCCCCCCCCCCCCCCCCGCGCGATCTACACGCCCATCCGCTGCCTACACGCCTACACGCTCGGGTTGACAGGTACCTTACCATCCCAGTGCTCCTGGCCCACCTCGAGTCGAGGGGGAGGGGCAAGGTCTCGCTGTTGACCGGCGTCGTCTCCTGCGTCGCCTTCCTTGCGACCATAATTTTCGTGTTTATAACGCGGCCGTTCGTGTGGGTCGACGGCAGCACGGGCCGTTTCATGTGGTAAAGAAGAGAAGAAGCGAAGAAGCGCCCCCCGTTTTTCTTTCTTCTTTGTTCTTATTTCTTCTGCTTTTTCCCTCCCTCCCTCCTTTTTTTTTTTGAATTTTGTGTTTTGGGGTTAGAGTTGTCATTTTCGGGTTTTTTGGGATTTTTGGTTCTTGGTTTTTGGCGCCTGATGTGCCCGGTGGGATGGATGATAGCTGAATGGGCCGGTGGTACTTGGGAGCTTTTTCCGTCTTGTTGGTGGTGGCGGCCGCGACGTCAGCGGTGATGGAGTTTTTCCACTCCTCCCCCCCCTCCCCCCTCCCTCCCTTCCTTCCCCCCCACCCATCTCTCCCTCCCTTCTTTCCTCCTTGGAAGGCGAGATATGAGCTTAAGAGTTTCATGTGCTTCGTTTCCTTTATTTTATTTTGCTTGTTTTGCTTCGAACAGAGATGTTGGATGTGTGGTTCCATGCACTGGTTCTCGTCAGAATTGCGTTTTTGTGTTTTTTGCTGCGAACATGCATGTGGGGTTCCATGCATTGGTTCTTGGCAGAACTGCGTTGCTTTTTGCTTCGAACAGGGATGTGTTGTTCCACGGGATGGTTATCGGCAGAACTGCGTTGCTTTTTTGCTTCGAACAGGGATGTGTTGTTCCACGTGTTGGTTCTCGGCGTAGTTGTACGATATTTGTACGATATTTGCCCGTCGTTGTGGTTGTCGACACAAGTAAGTGATGTGTGTCCATTTTTTAGTTTTTTTTTGCGCAAGCGTCGATTTCGACGATGTGTTTCCGTGGGTTGGTTCTGTTATTAATAATTGGCAGAACTGTCGGGTGTTGTACAATTCTTATCCTATGCATTGGATCTCGGCAGGAGAAGTGCCCGGCATTGTGCGACATGTGTCCATGCTCTCAAGGGTGCGTTCGGTAGCGTATGCTGGGTGTTCTGGGTATTCCGGGTATTTTTTGGTGGGCGTACCGAACTTACCGAAGTATCGAACAGGTGTGTTTGAGATCGTACCGAACTTACCGAAGTGTCGAGTACCTGTATCGAGTTCGTACCGAACCTTACCGGAGTGTTCGGTATAAGTTATTGCGGCCGTAATACCGAACACTATCGGTAAAGTTCGGTAGGGTATCGCGGCCGTACCGAACCATGTCGGTAGGGTAAATACCCCGATACTCGGCATATTACCCTTTTTACCGAAGTGTCGAGTGTCGGTATTTGAGTTCGTACCGGAGTTGCCGAAGTGTCGGGTTTCGAGTTCGTACCGAAGCTTACCGGGGTGCTTGGTAGGATATTTGCGGCCGTACCGAACACTCCTGCACGGCTCGGTAGAGTATTCACCCAGAAAGTGCCCCCCGGGTATACTTTAGTGCGTACCCCTTGCAGCATCGTTTTAAGTCCTGCAGTGTACGATAATTATCCCGTGCATTGGGTCTGGGCGGAAAATGTGTCCGGTATTGTGCGGTATGCGTGCCAATGTTTTTCGTCCAGTACTGCACACCCCGGATAGGTTATCTGTCCCCATAGTTCATGATCTAGATCTTTCGAGGCAGATAGATCATCTGTTGCCGATCTCGTGTGATATCTGGCGCATGTTGCCGGGCTGAATCCGTACAATCTGCACGACCTAGCCGAGGGCGTCCGTAAGAAAGAGAAAGAAACGACACACCACACCCCCTGAGGTCGGATTGGAAAAAAAAAAAAAACGTTGCAACCGTTGTGATCACATGATGAAATACGAAGTATATAAAAAAAAGATTTCCATTTTCATTTTTTCATTCTTTCAATCGTTCGTTTTTTTCGCTTGGTTCTAGTAACCCCCCCCCCCCCCCCCCCCCCCCCCCGTCTAATACTATTACAATAGCGAAAAAAAATACGTGGCGGTTCACAATTGTTTTTGTTCCG
The DNA here is from genome assembly GCA_031763025.1 of Macrocystis pyrifera. NCBI lineage: Eukaryota > Phaeophyceae > Laminariales > Laminariaceae > Macrocystis > Macrocystis pyrifera. Next base: position 2,704,772 of record JASSKH010000040.1, read on the forward strand.
GGCTCCCCTGACCTATAGCTAGCACGTGTTTTTTTCTGGGTTGGATCTGTTGCTATTGGTATGCGGATCCTGCAACGCACAACCTGTCGCAACGGCAGGTGAGGAACCTTGGATGATCTGTCTGTGTACAAGTAGGTAGACAGGTCATGATCTGCCGGCAGGTGTGCAGGTAGCTTGTATACGATATTTTGTCCCGCGTGCGTTTGGGCCTCGACATACGAGAAAGTCTCCGGTATTGTGTGCGATATGCGTCCCAATGTTTTTAGTTATATCGGCACATCAAGTGTCAAGGAGACGTGTGTCCAATGCTTTATTGTTCGGCACAACAAGGGCGTCTGCTATTGTTGGACGATAATTGACCCGTGCAACGGTAGGTCTCGGCGGGAGTATCCAGTACAGGTATCGTACGATGTTTGTCCCATGCCTCGGTTCTCGGGAGGATTTTTGCCCGGCATCGTACGATATGAATGCATGTGCCTATTTTTATGTAGCTCTCGGCAGTAGTGGCGGAGGCGGAGGGGGAGGGGGGGGGTGCACTCGATATCATGCATGGCCGTAGTCGGGGGGGTGTACTCATTTATCATGCGTGGCCGTAGTCGTATGACCATAGACCCTCGCATCCCTACAATGCCGGGACGGAGCACGACGGGTTTTCACCGACCAGGCAGACATTGCTTGCCCCAAGCGCGAAGCGCCGTGATGCGTTAGGCGAGTCGCGTGAAGGGTGAGCTGCATCCTACTATTAAGGGGGGCCATAGTAAATAGGACCTACGGTACACACAAAAACCTCTATATTTACCTATATTTACTGACAATCGTTGGTCCTATTTACTACGGCCCCCCGTAATAAGTACTGCCGTGGTCGGGGGGGGGGGATGCTCATGCCCTTGCAAGGCCGTAGTCTATTATGCTGAAGAGGGAAAACCGTACGGCTACAAAAAATATCCGGGGATACATACGAGTAGTACCATTCTGTCTCCAAATATGAAGATTGTTTATTGCGGGGGACCATAGTAAATAGGACCAAATATTGTTAGTAAAAATAGGTAAATATATAGGTTTTTATGTTTACCATAGGTCCTATTAACTATGGACCCCCGCAATAGATCAACTACATGGTAGTGGTCTGTCCCTCTAGTGCCGGGTGAGCAGTGCCGGCTGCCCGCTATAGTGCCTGTGAAATCGGACCATAGTAAATAGGACCAAGTATTGTTCTTAAAAAATAGGTAAATATATAGGTTTTTTATGTATACCATAGGTCCTATTAACTAGCGACCCCCGTATTAAATGGGCTTAACCAGTTAGTGTGCTATTAATAGTGCCGGTCGCCGCTATAGCTGCCGGTATGCGCCAGCCAGCGATACCGGCACTATATCTATTACGGGGGTCTATAGTTCACAGGACCTATGGCATACATAAAAACCTATATATTTAGGTATTTTTACTAACAATATTTGGTCCTGTTTACTATGGTTCCCCGTAATGGAAGGGACCATTACTGCATTTTGGGACAGCAGTGGCGTCAATAGTCAGTTTAGCCACCACCATGAGTCGATGTGGATTTTCTTTTTATGTGCGAGTTACCGCCGTGCGCTTGCGGTTCCCGCAGAACCCGTTGACACACAACGCACACAACACACATACACACACACAAAAAAAAAAAACAGCAGGCGTTAGTTGTCCGGTCAGCGTGGGTTTTGGTCTGGCGCGCGAGGCCGGCCACCAGAATCCGCACGAACAACAAGAACTGAACAGTCCCGCATGCTCGTCCAGTCATCATACACAGCGCGGCTTTCGGGAGAGTGTGAGCGAGAAGATCAGCGTCGTCTTTTTTTTTTCTTCTACTTCTTCTCGGCAGCGATGCCTGCAGTTTTTATCGCAGTGCCAACGCTGTAGTGGGTATACCAGTGTTTTCGGGTGGGGGAAAAAAAAAATGTTTGTAAGGCTTTCGCCGTGGTGGTTTGGAACGATTACCTCGGAGGAAGTGGTCACAACGCCCCCCCCCCCCCCCCCCCCCCCCCCCCAGGTGACTTGAAATCTACGCTGACAGAGGAACGTATTATTACGGGGGTCCATAGTTAACAGGACCTATGGTGTACGTAAAAAACTATATATTTGCCTATTTTTACTAACAAAATTTGGTCCCGTTAACTATGGACCCCCGTAATAGTAGCGGTCAGGACTAAACATGGTTCACAAATATGGGGGGATGTATGTGGTGTTTTGGGTCCATCGCGGACTCTGATTGTCCACCGTGACATTGTTTTTTGCCCTTACTTACTGCTGTGGTGTGTGAAGAGTATTGCCAGTGAGCTTCTTATGGAAGAAGCGTTGAATGTTGTGTTTTCAATGTTTTTCGTGATTTTTCCTTTCTTTTTTTTTTTTTTTTTTAAATGATTCTCCCGCTCTCTTTTCCCTCCCCCCGCCGGCCGAAGCGCCTCTTTCTCTGACGAGGCGGCAGTTACAAGAGGCGATGCGTGCTATTATTGCGGTATGGTATGGTACGAGGACTGTGTATGGTGGGGTGCTGTCCTGCAGAGGCCCGCGTCACCCCTTGAGTGGTCTGATGATGTTGACGTTGATGCTATTACGGGAGACCATAGTAAATAGGACGTACGGTACACACAAAAACCTGTATATTTCCCTATTTTTACTGACAATATTTAGTCCTATTTACTATGGTTCCCCGTGATAGTGATGTTGCTGGTGTCGTTGGTGGGAATGATAATGGTGGTGATGGTGATTTTATCATGCAATGAGAGTGAGTATGATGGTACGATGATGGTGATGATATTCTGTTTTCAGCCCTTTTTTTTTTGGTCGAATGAAGCTTCTTCATTTGCGCCGGCTTGTCGTATAAGTACGTACGTAAGTACGTACGTTGGCCAGGAACACGCTGAGATTTTTCCTTCGTTCTTGGTCGAGGGTTGACCTTAACCCCTTTCTGCCGTTTACAAGTGTGCACCTCCTATTATGGAATCAGAACTGCATGTATGTATGTTGACCGCATGTCATTAAATTAGAGTTGACTTGTGCTGGGGACTTTTAGACGCATAAGATTGCCTGGAAAAGGTGTCGATTACAGCGACGGCCTGCCTCTGCGTGATTGGTGGATTAACCAGGTCGGTGTCCCGAGTTACAACAGTGCAAGGGGTCGTACCGCATGGGCGCAACGTAATCCTACCCGTACGTGCTGCTGGGCGCTGACGCTCATCGTAGATGGTTGACAACACCAAAGTCATCAGCCATTGCTCTGGTCGCTCTCTTGGAGTCGCAAAGGGGTTAATGAGAAGTAGTAGAGGCAGCAGCAGTAGTATGGTAACAGTAGTGGTATACTATTACGGGGGACCATAGTAAATAGGACCTACGGTACACACGAAAACCTATATATTTCCCTATATTTACTAACAATATTTAGTCCCATTTACTATGTCCCCCCGTAATACTACAGCAGTAGCCAAAGGGTGCACCTACCTCGATAAGCGTGGCACTTATACCTGTACTGTAATAAGGCTGTGAATCGACTGCGACAACAAGTCGCCTGCTGCTTATTATTTAGTCACCTCGATTGTAACAGTTGCGTCGTACGCGCGCGGGTTGTTTTGGGGAGCTTTGTGTGCGTCTTTGCATCTGACCGGCGCGTTCGTTTGTGGCTCGACTGTTGTTACTGTGTGTGTTTTTTTATTGACGCAATAATACTCAGCAAAGTCGGTTGTTATTGTTCGCTTAGTTCGGAACCCGAGTAGTAGCTACAGTAAGTAGCTGTCAACGTCAAAGCTAAGAAAAGTCGGTTAGTTGGCTTATTCCGGCACTAAACTAGTAACTAGCCGCCAAGACAACACTAAACAAAGTTGGTTATTACGGGGGTCCATAGTTAACGGGACCAAATTTTGTTAGTAAAAATAGGCAAATATATAGGTTTTTATGTACACCATAGGTCCTGTTAACTATGGACCCCCGTAATAGTAACTTTCCTCGCCACCCAACTAATAATAGCTAGCCGTCAAGCTAGTCGAGACCGAAAAAAGTCGGTTAGTTTGCTTGCTCGCCACCCAAGTGGTATCTAGCCGTCAAGCCAAGACAAATAAAAGGTCAATTAGTTGGCGTACTCTCGCCACCCAAGTAGTATCTAGCCGTCAAGACAAGACTTAAAAAAAAGCGGTTAGTTTGCTTGCTTCGCCACCCAACGAAAGACTAGCCGTCAAGTCAGCCAAGACCAAAACAAAATCGGTTGATATAGTTGGCTTGCTCTCGCCACCCTACTATTAATAGTAACTAGCCGTCAGGTCAAGACTAAAAAAAGTCGGTTTTGTTGGCTTATTCGCCACCCAGGTAGTAATTAGCCGTCAACGGCAAGACTTAAAAAAAGCCGGCTAGTTTACCAATGAAGTAGGTCGGTTAGTTGGCTTGCTCTCGCCAACCAAGTAGTAACTAGCCGTCAAGACAAGACTGTTGAGAACGGCGCTCAGTTGGCTTGCTCCGCCACCCACTACAAACTAGCCGTCAAGTCAGTCAAGACCAAAAAAACGAAATCGCTTATTAATAGTATAGTTGGCTTACTTCGCCACCCAACTACAATAGTAACTAGCCGTCAAGTCGAGACTGAATAAAATCGGTTAGTTGGCTTACTCTGGCCACCCAACTAATAACTATTAATAGACGTCAAGTCGGGTACTTGGCTCACATCGCCACCCAACTCGTAACTAGCCGTCAAGTCGAGACTGACTAAAGTCGGCTAGTTGGCTTAATCTCGCCACCCAACTAGTCAATGTTAAGGTCTTAGTCCGTTGGGCTAAAGGTAAAAGGTTAACCAGTCGCCTACCCAATCTAAGCCTCATAACACTCTCCCCCCCCTGGAACGGACCGGGTATACGGGTCGACGCGTGACACCAACACGCGGTTCCAATTTCTGGGGATCCAGAAGTATTCTTTCAGATTCTTGACATCAGGAAATTCACTTTTCTCTAAAAAGCGATTTCATGCCGGACGTGAGATTCGAACTCACGACCAACGACCTTTGTGCTGCCGATGACGCCATTTGTTAAGATCTTAGTCCGCGTTGGGCTAAAGGTAAAAGGTTAACCAGTCGCCTACCCAATCTAAGCCTCATAACATCAAAAAGTCAGTCAGGACGGAAAAAAGTCGGTTGCAGTAGTTGGCTTACTTCGCCACCCAACTAGTATCTAGCCGTCAAGTCGAGACTGAAACGTCGCGGATATAGTTGGCTTATGTCGCCACCCAAATAGCAATTAGCCGTCAACGTCACGAGACTAAATTCGGTTAGTTGGCTTATTTCGCCACCCAACTAGAAACTAGCAGTCAGGTCAAGACTAAAAAAAGTCGGTTTAGTTGGCTTACTTCGCCACCCAACTAGTCTAGTAACTAGCCGTCAAGTCGAGACTGAAATTGATTATTAATAGTAGGCTTATTTCGTCACCCAACAAATAACAAGCCGTTAACGTTAAGACTGCAAAAATAAATTGGAGGTCAGGTCGAGCCTGAGGAAAGTCGGTTAGTTGGCTTACTTCGCCACCCAAAACAATACTGGGTACCTGGTAGTAACTAGCCGTCTACATACGTGCCCGGTGGCTTGGTAGGTGGTCCGCGTGCCTATCAAGATCAATTTCGTGGGTTCAAATCTCACCGAGTGCATGCTCGCAGGGACTTTTTCTTACATAAAAAAATGAATAAGCGGAAAGCGCGAGAGCGTGAGTTAGCTACATTCGATGAAAATCGACGAGCAGTGGGAATGCTGAACTCTATGCGCGACAAAAAATAAAGGCACGTACCGGGGGGGAGGAGGGACGACACCTGTGACCACGGCTTGTCCAGAAGATCGTCGAGAGGGTAAAACCTCCTACGAGTTGGGCTGGAAAGTAAAAGTGATGATAAAAAAAAAAAAAAAATGACACGAGTATGTATAAACTCGTATTTTATGACTGCTTTTGATGCTGTGCAGCCCTGAAAGGCAAGTCGAAAACAAGTCGAAAGTAGAGAAGTCGATACTACCAAAAAAAAAGGTTAGTTGGCTTACTTCGCCACCCAACTACTAAAAACTAGCCGTCAAGACATGACTAAAAAAAGTCGGTTAGTTGGCTTGCTTCGCCACCCAACTAGAAACTATATAGCCGATTCAAGACTAAAAAAGTCGGTTAGTTGGCTTGCTTCTCCACCCAACTAGAGAGTATATAGCCGTCAGGTGATTCAAAACTAAAAAAAAGTCGGTTAGTTGGCTTGCCTCGCCACCCAACCAGCAACTAGCCGTCAGTTCGAGACTAAAAAAAGTCGGATAGTTGGTCTGCTCTCGCCACTCAAGTAGTATCTACACGCCAGGTCAAGTTAAAAAAAAGTCGGTTAATTGCCACCCGACCAGTAACTACTGCTGTAGTAATCAGAACCAAATATGGCTGACAAACGTAGGGGGAGCCGACTGCGATTTTAGCTTTTAGGGTCCATTTTGGATTCTGATAACTAACTAGGCCCGCCGTAATCGTAGAACAAGCAAGCGTATGCCTGCTGCACGTGGATATGATGTACAGATAGATACCTGGTACAAGACAAAACCGGTTGTCATCTAGCGTGGAAATCCCTTTGAATTCAACTACTAACTGTTGCCCGCGCGGTACGACGTTGAGCGGGGAACCTCTTGTCGGAGAGGGAAGCGCCAAGTCCCGCGGCTCACGTACAGTAGTGCAGCATGTGAATATCGTTGACCGTCAGCGTTTCCGTCTTGTCTCCCACCCTTTTCTTTTGGTTCATCCCATTTTTTTAATCTCTTTGCCTTTCTTTTCCCTCTCTCTCCTACAGCAGCAGTAGTCGCACCTCAGATCTGGGGTAACCTATGAATAGTAGGCTTTTTTTCCAACCTCCCCATTAAGGTACCGCGAGAAGTTCTCAGCACTATCTCCCCCTCGGCGACTCGCGTCGAGTTGTGCATGACCACTGCAGTACCAACCACTATTAATACCACGTACTATCCGTTACCAACACTATCAGTACTGCTGCATACGAAAAACAAAAAAAAAAGAGTGAAATAAACAAGAAAAAGTATACGCCTACATACCCCTGTAAAAAAAAAAGAAAAAGAAAAAAGGGATACGAATTACAGTTTCAAACAACGAACGGTCAAAAGCAGCTGTTACAACCAACGGTTATAAAACAACAGCTATTGATAGTTACGCACGCTGCGATGGGGGTGCACCCAATTTGCTCCTTCCTGACTTGAGGATCTCCTACTCGTACTATTCTCTACCAAATCACCCAAAACTGACTTTCGAGAGAAAACGAAAGTGCAGCCCGATGGTCTCCACAGGTAAAAGTATACAACGAATACCACGTAAAACACAATTTCCCCCAAGAAAAAAAAATGTGATGTTCCAACGATTTTGGCTGCTACCAATGTACATACTTCCTCGGTTAACCTTTCAGGACTGCAGTCCCGCTCTGGGGGACAAACCACTCAAACTCTCATGTGATTTTTCCCCCAAAATTATGTAATTTTTCGTACGAGTAGGCAGTTTCTCCCCGAAACGGGACTGACTGCTTAGTCAGTCCTGAAAGGGTTAACAGGTTACAGATTATTTTCGTCAAAAAAAATATCACACTCGTACATGTTCCCCGCTGACGTGGCACGGGCGTCAGCGGTTCGGTTCAACGGTTACAAAGCGTACCGACGAACGGATAAATCCAAAGGAATCACGGTGGTTGCCAGAAACAAAAACGGCAATGTACTCGTACCAGTACGCATACCACAGGGAACAAAAAGGTTGATCAAACGACTCCTGACGCCAACAACCAAACAGCAACACACCCTCCGGGGGAATAATAGCAGTAGTAAGAATAATACAGCACAGTAGCGACAACAAGAAAACACTCTTGGGTGCCCGCGTACCTACCCGGGTACGACCAAAACAATCGAGTTGGGTACCCGGATACCCTAGAGGATATACCTGGTATATGTTTAGTAGTGTATATACTCTGGAGGTACCCGGGTACCTACCCGAGTACGACCAAAATAACCAGGTTAGGCACCCCAGAGAATATATATATATACTCTGGAGGTACCCGGGTGCCTACCCGAGTACGACCAAAACAACCGGGTAGGGTACCCGGGCATCCCAGAGTATAAGAGTATACCCGGATACCGTACGTACCCGAGCACGACCAAAACTATCAGGTTGGGTACATACCCGGGTACCTCAGAGTATAAATACGTGTAGCAGGGTAAACTCTGGAGGTACCGGGTACCTACCCGATTACGATCAAAACAACCAGGTTGGGCATATACTCCGGGGTGCCTGGGCATACTCTGGAGGTACCCAGATTCCTACCTGAGGAAAACAACCAAGTTGGGTACCCGGGTACCCCACATAGTGAAATATCTTTGGAGGTAACCGGGTATCTACCCGAGTACGACCGAAGCAACTAGGTTGGGTGTATACCCGGGTACCCCAGAGTATATATATACCCTCCCTAACACACCCTTCTTGACGTTGAATTCAAAACAAGCACTGCATATTGCCGGATGACAAACGAAATGCTGTACGTAACGTCAACGGTCACCACCACTACGTCAACGGCCATCATGGCACAATAGTAGCGCCTCCACTACACTATGCCAACGGCCATAACACAATAGTAGCGCCTCTATTACACTATGCCAACGGCCATAACACAACAGTAACGCCTCTACCACACTATGTCAACGGTCATAACATAATGGCAGCCCCTCCACCACGCTATGCCAACGGTCATCATAGCACAATAGTAGCGCCTCTACCACACCATGCCAACGGTCATAACACAAGAGTAACGCCTCTACCACACGATGCCAACCGCCATAACACAGTAGTAACGCCTCTACCACACCATGCCAACGGTCATCATACCACAATAGTGGCGCCTCTACCACACTATGCCAACGGCTATAACATAATAGTAGCGCCTCTACCACACTATGCCAACGGTCATCATACCACAATAGTAGCGCCTCTACCACACTATGCCACAAGCCATGACATAATAGTAGCGCCTCTATCACACTATGCCAACGGTCACTATGCACAACAGTAACGCCTCTAGCACACTATACCGATGGGCACAACACAGTAGTAACGCCTCTACCACACCATGCCAACGGTCATCATACCACAATAGTAGCGCCTCTACCACACTATGCCAACGGCCATAACATAATAGTAGCGCCTCTACCGCACTATGCCAACGGTCATCATACCACAATAGTAGCGCCTCTACCACACTATGCCAACGGCCATAACACAATAGTAGCGCCTCTACCACACTATGCCAACGGCCATACCACAATAGTAGCGCCTCTATCACACCATGCCACAGTCATACCACAACAGTAACGCCTCTAGCACACTATACCGATGGGCACAACACAGCAAAAGCGCCTCTACCACACCATGCCAACGGTCATCATGACACAATAGTAGCGCCTCTACTACACTATGCCAACGGTCATAACACGATAGAAGCGCCTCTACCGCACTATGCCAACGGTCGTCACACCACAACAGTAACGCCTCTACCACACTATGCCAACGGTCATACCACAACAGTAACGCCTCTGCCGGACTATGCCCACGGCCATCACACGATAGTCACGCCTCTGCCTCCCCCCGCGGTCGCTGCACCCACCCCCTTCCCCCCCTGAGCGCCATTGGCGCCTCCATTTGGATCACGCCTCCACCACCGGGAAACCCCTCCCGCCAGTGGCTTCGCTCCTTTTTCTCTCGAGCTGCCTTCTGCCAAGGGAGAAGTACTAGAGGAGCCCGTTCTCAGTTGCCTCAGCTCTAGCTGATGCTGGCGGACCTTTTAGGATGCACAATATATACCAGTCAGTATGTGGAGGGCGAGCAAGCGGGGGAGGCGTAGGGATTAGGGGGGGAGGGGGGGGGGGAGGGGGGGGGGGTGTACTCATTATCATGCTTGGTCGTAGTTCGTATTATCATGGACCCTCACACCCCTAAAATGCCGGGACGAAGCACGTCGGGTTTTCACCGACCAGGTAGACATTGCTCGCACCAAGCGCGAATCGCCGTGAGGTGTTTAGGCGAGTCGCATGAAGGGTGAGCTGCATCCTACGAGGGGGGAGGGGGGGGGGTGTGTGGGGGGTGGGAGACGTACTCATTTGCTGCGTGGGGGAGGCGGGAGGGGGGCGGGGGGATTAAGGAGAGGGGTCATCCGATATGAACAGGTGAAACATGCACTTGTGTGGGTAAACGCTAACCAATAGCCAAATTACTTTCCCACGGACGTTTTTTCGGGGATAAAACGCTTGGAATCAGAGTGGAAAGCCTTTTGCAGCATTGAGGAAAAAACGGGCCGACATGAGTAGTCAGCCACCTTAACCACCTTGCAACCGCATCCGCGTTTTTTTTTTTTTTGGGGGGGGGGGGGGGGGGGGGGGGGGGGGGGGGGGGGGACACACTACTTGGAAATAGAATTGAAGCATTTTTTGTAAAAAGGGTTACAAAACGTGTTTTTTTTTCCAACTTTTTTTGGAATAAAGTAAAACAGTTAGACTGTACCGTTTGGCATGTTTTTCAGTATCGCTCGCACGACTTGACCCTTGAAGGGCTGCAGTCCCGCTCCGGGGACAAACTACTCAATTTGTAAGTGAGTTTGTCCTCACGACGTGAATGCAGTCCTGAAAGGGTCAAGTCACCAGCTACATAAGTTTCTAATCCGACGAAAGGCGAGTCGTTTCACGGAGGTGTCGACTGTCCGACTTACGGGGTTTCCATCCTTGTACATAGGAGGAAGGATGTCAAAACGCGGAATAAATTTCTTACTTTTCGGCCCGGGTCCCCTCGGCCGGGGAGCGCTGGTTGGGCTCGCCTCGCTCGCGCTGACTCAAGTCGGTAAGTCGCCTGGCCATCAGCTGGTTTCGCCAGCCGACTTACCGACTAAAGGCAGTTATTACGGGGGACCATAGTAAATGGGACCAAATATTGTTGGTAAAAAAAGGGATCTATATAGGTTTTTGTGTGTACCGTAGGTCCTATTTACTATGGTCCCCCGTAATAGTTGGTTGGCTAACGGCACCCACGGACTATTACGGGAGGGGACCGTATTAAATAGGACCTACGGTACACACAAAAGCCTATACATTTCGCTATTTTTACCAACAGTATTTAGTCCTGTTTACTATGAGCCCGCCGCAATAGTGAATACCCGTGAAGTCCTACCCTCTCACAGCTCTAGCATTCGGACTCTGATACCAATATGAAACGGTGCGTAAATTCCGCCCCGCCAGAGCGGTACCACGTACCAGGTACGCCCACGAGCCTTTGCTCATCGGGCTAAGCGAACATTTTTTTTTTTAAATCCTAAGCCTTTTAGTAGCGCTGTCCCGTTTTGGCGACAGACCAGTCTAATTCCAAGTACTTTGTCCCCAAAGCGGGACTGCAGTTTGCTCTAACAGATTCGAACTCGGCTTTTTTTTCTGTGAGAAGAGGCGTACTAGAAGCAGGAAAAAACTTCCTCACGCGGGGGGAACCAAAACAAAAATTATTAGCCCCCCCCCCCCCCCCCCCCCCCCCCCCCCCCCCCCCCCCCCCCCCCCCAGTCATACGACTACGGCCATGCATGAGATCGAGTACATCTCTCCTATCGAGTACACCTCCCCCCCCCCCCCCCCCCTCCCCCCGCCCCCTACCATGGACCGAACTTACCCAGGTATCCGGGTGGGATGTACCGGTATCGAGTTCGTTCCGAACCTTACCGGAGTGTTCGGTAGGGTATTGTGGCCGAATCGAACCGTACCGAAGGCCGTCGGTAGGGTATTTACCGAGAAAATACCCACCGATATACTTTGGTACGTATATCATGCACCCTTTTCAAAAATTCGTTAAAAGGTACCAGGTACCCTGGTGTACCAGTACGAGGCGATACCTACAGTCAGTAGTGGTCCCTCTGTATAGAGTGCCGGCATGCGCCAGTCAACCATTTCGGCACTATAGCGGCCACCGGCACTAACTACTCCCCACCCTCTACCATACCACCACACTGGCGAATCCCATCTGTCTGGGCCAAGCGATTCCACAGGCACTATAGGGGGCAACCGGCACTACTCAACCGGCACTATAGAGGGCAACCGGCACTACCCAACCGGCACTATAGAGGGCAACCCGCACTACCCAACTGGCACTATAGAGCGCAACCGGCACTACCCAACCGGCACTATAGAGGGCAACCGGCACTACCCAACCGGTACTACAGAGGGCAACCGGCACTATAGAGGGCAACCGGCACTACACAACCGGCACTATAGAGGGCAACCCGCACTACCCAACCGGCACTATAGCGGGCAACCGGCACTACCCAAACGGCACTATAGAGGGCAACCGGCACTACCCAACCGGCACTAATTACTCCGCACACTACCGCACTGGTTAATCCCATCTCATCTGTCTGGGCCAAGCGATTCCACCGGCACTATAGGGAGCAACCGGCACTACTCAACCGGCACTATAGAGGGACCACTGCTACTGGATACCTAGCTAGCTATAGGGATTGTTCATCAGGGTTGGATTGCGCGTGCACTATTGTTTCTGAAACTCGAGTTTTTAGGTGCGAGGTAAAATGGAGGCCCTGAGAAACATTAGCTAGCCCCTCCTACACAGAAACATTAGCTAGCCCCTCCTACGCTGTAGCATTGCTCGTTGATTCAACCACGCAAAAACAAACACCGCGGTACCTACAGTAGTATATACGTCGGGCCGCAAACGCGCCGAGTCAGACACAAACGAACCTACGCAGAGCTCCCTCGGCAAATTCTGCTGTCATGCCCTACCCATAAAAAAACGCCTGCTACTTTTGTCCCGCAAAATACAACACGTTCGGATTCAATAGTAACATATACACGGTATGTTATATATACGGACAGTGGTGGTCGGCGACTGAAAAGTCACCCAATCTCACAGCCCTACTCGCTTTTACCCTCACCTGAAGCTCGAGCGCCGCGCGAGACGTCTCCGCTTCCTGCCTCAACGCAGCCAGCTCTAGCCGCAACCTCGCGCATTCCCTGTCGGCATCACGACCGAATGCCTTCGTTCCCGGTACCGCGCCTGGCGGTGTATTATTCCCGATTTCCGAAGAATTCCGATTTCCGATTTCCAATTCCCGATTTCCGATATAATCGATTCCAATACCCGATTTTCGGTTTCCGATATCCGATTTCGGGGTTTTCGATACCCGATGCACGACGTCCGAAAGATGGCGGCAAGAGCAAGAGCAACACGGTTCAAACAGTACAGGAGGCAGTAAGTGTAGTGCGGGGTGTGGAAGGTAAGGGAATGGTGCGGAAGGGAAGGGAAGGGAAGGGAAGGGAAGGGAAGGGAAGGGAAGGGAAGGGAAGAAGTCGGCAACAAGAGAGCAAGCAGATAGACGCCAAAATATGAAACGTTAACATTCACGCGAACTTAAAAACGCCCCCCGAGAGTATGGTGACCCGCAGACCGCAAACGGCAGGAGAAAGGGGCATCGAGATGGGAAAGGTGATGCCGCTGCTGCTGCTGCTGCTGCTGCTGCTGCTGATGATGATGATGCTCTCACATCGAGAGGGATCGATCGACCATTAATAATTCGCTAAACTACTTCTTCCACCCCTTGGATGTTTTTTTCCCTCGTTTTTCCGCAAACGTCTGGCGGCAGAATATTACTAAACAGCAAGGGAGCACAAAAAATCAAGTAAGTGACTTCGCCAAAGACAGCTCGCCAGGCCTACTGACCCACCAATCCATCCACATTTGACTACGCCCCACCCACCCAAGCCCCCCCTGGCCTGCCATCCATCCTAGCCCTCCGCGCGCCAGAGAATTCGACGCTGTCATCCATATGCGAGAAGGTACACACAAGGGGCCGAAACCCGTCTCGCAAGCGGCTCTTAGTAGGGTGCAGCTTCCCGTTCATACGACTCGCCGAACATCTCACGGGGCTTCGCGCTTGGTGCAAGCAACGCCTTCCTGGTCGGTGATAGTCCGATGTGAGCTCCGTTCCAGCATTGTAGGTATGCGAGGGTGTAAGGTCATACGACTGCGGTTATGCATTACCCCTCCCCCCCCCCCCCAGAGGAAACTCACATCTCGCCAAGAACCCCCATGCTCGCACCGCACCAGCAACCCCTCCGTTCGAAACCAACAACCCCCCCCCCCCCCCCCCCCCCCCACCCTCTCACGCGGTCTGTGACCATACAACTATAGCCATGCATGACTGACATGAGTACACCCCCCCCCCTACCGTCGCACGAGCGATCAACCCATCCATCCATCCATCTATCAATGTGCAAGCACGTACCTCCAAGACCGCCAGTCCCAACATCATCTCCCCCCCTCCTCCTCCTCCTCTTCGTCCTCCTCCCTTCCTCCCTCCTCCCCAGTCTCCTCGCTGTCATCGACGCCTGCAGAAACGGCCACGACGTTGAACTCCTCTGCGAGAGAGCTTAACCAGTCCTGGTCTATCACCAACAAGCCGCCACCACCAACGAACCGCTTACCACTACTACGTCTACCACCACTACTACTACAACTACCGCTACCGCCTCCGTCACTGCCGCCATTGCTGGTGTCCTCAGAGACGACGCCGGGAGTTAACTCCGGAGGGTGGCCATGGTCGTTGCCGGGGACGTTGGCCGGAGACCCCCGCTTTTCTCCTCCTATCCCCTTCTCCCCCCTCCCCGCGGCTGGGGGGGAAAGGCGGGGGGAAGGCCGATAGCAGGGTGGCGATGCAGCGCGTCAGCTCCGCCTGTTTTTCAACACAGAGTTGGTTCGGTTTGGTGTTGGGTTGATTCGGTTTCGTTTTCGGTTTTGTTCTCGGTTTCGGTATTAGTTTCGGTTTCAGTTTGGTTTCAGATTCGGTTTCGGTTCCAACTTCGGTCCGATTTTGGGTTCGGCTTTGGCCTCAGCCCAAGTTTGAGTTTGGGTTCGGTTTGGGTTTGCCCTCGGTTTCGGAATCGGTTTCGGTTAGGGTTGGGTTGTTGGGTTGGGTTCGGTTTGCGTCGTTTAGGTCAGTTCGGTTCGGTTCGGTTCGGTTCGGTTCGGTTCGGTTCGCTTTGTTTCCTTTCGTTCCGTTCCGTTTCGTTTCGTCCCGTTTCGGTTCGGTTTTGGTTTCGCCTTATTTTTGTACTTTGGTTTCGATTCGGTTTCAGTCCGCATTTGTTTTTGGGTCGTCTGTGGTTCAATTCCAGTTCGGTTCAACTACCGATTCACGTCGGTTTCGGTTTTCGGTTTCAGAGCGGCTTCGGGGTTCGGAGAGTGACACAAAGACAACAAGACCACAACGAGAGAAATGGAGAATGAGAAAGAGACGAAAGGACTCTCCCGCCATTTTATTTTATTATATTTTTCCTCTTTTTTATTATCTTCGTCCTTCTTCCTCCTGCTCCCCATATACCTGCAATATATATATATATATATATATATATATATATTGTAGAGGAAGGCAAGGGTTGCCCTGCTGTTCCCTAGGTGTTACCACTTAATACGAGGTTGGACG
Source organism: Macrocystis pyrifera (assembly GCA_031763025.1). Lineage (NCBI taxonomy): Eukaryota > Phaeophyceae > Laminariales > Laminariaceae > Macrocystis > Macrocystis pyrifera. The sequence continues at coordinate 2,720,294 of JASSKH010000040.1, forward strand.
GGGGTATGGAAATTCTCTCGCGACATAAATATTACATTAGCTAGGTAGAATTTTACTTGTTTCAAGGTGCTGCTGTTGGCCGCTATTTATTGTTCCTTGCGTGGGTTTTCAGCAGAAGTGATAGCAGCAGGAGATATCAGGCATGCTTGTACAGTAGACGCTGACCACCGGCGAGCCGAACCCTAACCCTAACCCGAGCGACTATATACCTGGTATATATATATAGGTTGGGTTGGCGTCGGTTGGCGACGACGCTATAAAACATGCCTCTCACTGCGTGAGCTAGACAGCCGGGGTACAGTTTTTTTTTTTGCTTTTTTTTTTTTTAGGCGGTTACCACGGCTGGCAGTCGAGTAAGATAATTTTTGTGCGGGGAGAACCTTTAATCCGCACAAGGGGGATGATCGTATCGCGTAGTGTGTATATGGTGAGGCACCCACATCGAGGCAGTTGCACAGTAACTGAACCCCTTGCTGTCCCTGGAAGTGGCCACACCAGAAATTAAATCAACTCACTGATGCTATCATCCATACGCAAGAAAATCCGCCTCTAAAGCGGTTCTTAGTAGGATGCAGCTCACCCTTCATGCGACTCGCCCAGCACCTCACGGCGCTTCGCGCTTGGTGCAAGCAATGTCTGCCTGGTCGGTGAAAACCCGACGTGCTCCGTCCCGGCATTGTAGGGATGCGAGGGTCTATGGTCATACATACGACTACGGCCATCCATGATAATGAGTACACCCCCCCCCCCCCCGTATGGTACGCGACTTGCACTTTTATCATGAGAAGGGTTCAGCGCTTTCTTCCCTCGTCGACTCGCGTCTCATCGTGCCACAGCATAGGCCTACGGAAAGAGGGAGGAAGAGAGAGAGACAAGGGAGCTCCCTCGCTATGCACCGCAGTAGTACCTCGTCACTCATTTCGCACCACAGCAGGGAAAAAGGGGCGGGGGAGTGGGGTTCGGTACCGTGCCTTGAGACCCCCTGTATCTGAGGTGCGAGGCTTCGACACAGCGAAAGGAGGAGGAGAAAACAATCAGATGAAATATGGCTACTCTATCCTGAAATGCCCGCCAACGTAAGAGGGCTGTTTCGAGCATATCATATGTATGCCCAAACGCTCCTTCCATTTTAAGGTCAGAAGGGCGTATACATAAATCACGTATGGCAACACAAACATCACCAACTCGAGTAAAAAAACAGCGGTAAACGCGCGCGTCCGCCTCGGCTATCTGATCTGGTCTGTCTTATCTGTAGTTTTGCCTGGCATTCATTTCAGCCTGTTTGTGTGTCCTGTCTTCCTGTCTGTATGTCTGTACCTTCCTTCTTTCTTCGCGGCTATCTGCCCGTCTACCAGTACCTACCTACCTGCCTGTATTTCTCCCTTCTCCCTCCCCCCCCCCTGCGTATGTCTTCCTATCTATATGCCTGTCTCGGGGGGGGTAACGTCGAGGTTCCGCCGCACCCGGGGAGGATAAGGTCCCATCCCCGGGTTATATGTCTGTCTACCCGCCCGCCTGGCCTGTGTGTATGTTTGCCTGCCTTGTCTGTCTGCCAGCGCAGTCTGTCTGCCTCGCTGTGTTTCAGCCTGTCTGTGCGTCTGCCTGCTTCTACTCGATTATCTGCCTGCATGCATGCCTCTCCGTCTGCCTGCCTGGGTGTCTATGTATATGTCTGTCTAGCTGTCTGTCCACCAGTCCGACTGGCCTGTCTGTCTGTCTGTCTGTCTGTCTGCCTGCCTGCTTTGTTTGCCAACCCAGTCTGCCTGTCTGTGCGTCCGTCTGCCTATTGTCTATCTGTCTTCCTGCATGGCATGTATCTCTGTCTGTCTGCCTGCCTGCGTGTCCATATGTCTGTATGTTTGTCTGCCTGTCTACATCTATGTCTGTCTGCCCGGTCGTCCGTCATGTCACCTCCAGCCTAGTGTTCTGGAGCTGCAAAGTCGTCCTGTCCTCCTGCGTGCTGTCCAACAAAGCCCTCCAGTCGTTGCGCTCCTCCTCTCGCCACTGCCTCGCCCGTGACAAAGAAAACAGCGGGTACATGCAACCGCACCAAAATATGATTTTTTTTTTTATGATACTCTGTCATGCACTCGCATGATGCTTGAAACTGCTGCGCTTTTTTGCTGTTACACTGCTGTACTCTACACCTGCTATACTTTATTGTACTTTACCTCACGACAGCAGTGTATACGATACCGCTACCGTGATGTATTGCACTGCTGCATCATCGCGCTACTGCACGTTACTGCACCACGCTGTGGGATCACCCCTGTGATAAGATAGCACACCCGCTATCACACTGGGTGATAATATAACACCCCTCCTATCACCCGTACGACAATATAACACCCCCCCTCTATCGCCCGTGTGATGAGACAGCACACCCCCTACCACACTGGGTGATGAGATAACACCGCCCCCTATCACCCGTGTGATAAGATAGCACACACCCCTGAGATGAACTTCCGATTCGATTTCCTACAAAAAACACGGGTGGGGCACACACACAAACAAAAACGGTGTCTTCGCAATGATCCCGTCGCGACATTTTTCCACAGACGAGCAAAGCCACCTTTGAGAGGGATGGCGCCTTATTTCCTGAGGTCCTCGTGCGAGGCGCTCAATGTCTTACATCGCTTCGAACCAGTGTGTTCGGGAACCCCGACCAACAAATTTATGCGGTACATAGTCCTGAAACAACCAGACCAACACGGGGGGAAAAAAGCGATCAATGGCAAATCAGGACAAAATGTGCTTTTGGTGAAAATACTGGAATACATTCGGTTTTTTTATTTTTCATGCGTATGATGGGTCCTGGTCACTGTTAAACACCCCCCCCCCCCCCCCCCTCCGTCACATTAAAATAGTTGAACTGTCACACTAAAACCTGCTGACTGTACTTTCTCACATGAGGAGCTCGAACGAACCAGAAAAAAATCGGCCCGAAAAACTGCCACCCCTGCCATGAGATGAGTCAGATGCCGACAAAACCAGCTCCGAAAAATAGTCCAAGAGGGTCTCATCCAACTCAATGACGCGTCTTATAGTGTTAATACGGTATACTGCCGCACGTGGCTGACTGCTGTGTAACTGATTTACCTTGCGGCTATTTTCTAGCCTAAGCTGGTCGACGAGGCTGTTCGCATCCGCCAGCTCATCACGGCTAGAGTCTAGCGCAGCCTCGAGCGTGCTTCGCTCTACCCGCAGCGCTTGTACCTGGGGGGCGGGGCAGGATGGGGTGGGGTAGGGTGGGGTGGGGTGGCGTCGGGGCGTACTAATTTGTTGCTTGCCTTAGTCATTTGACCATTGACCACGCGTCCCTTTCAAGACGGGAGGGGGGTGTGTACTCATCATCATGCATGGCCGTAGTCGTATGCCCATAGACCCTCGCATCCCTACAATGCCGGGACGGAGCACGTCGAGTTTTCATCGACCAGGGGCAGACATCGCAGGCACCAAGCGCGAAGCACCGTGAGGTATTCGGCGAGTCGCATGAAGGGTGAGCTGCATCCGACTAAGAACCACTTGTGAGGCGGACTTGCTTGCATATGGATGACAGCTTCGAATTCACTTCATTTGTTTTCCGGCGTGGCCAGTTCCAGAGACAGCAATGGGTTTACTACGTAACTGCCTCGTGGGCGCCTTTCTATAAAACACTACGTGATACGATCATCCTCCTTGTGCGCAGTAAAGGGTCTCCACCCCGCACAAAATGATCAAAGTCGAACGCCAGGTGCGGCGAACGCCAAAACCCCTTCCCGGCATGTACCCTGGTTTGTCTAGCTCACACACTGAGCGGCATATTTTACTGTGCCATTGCCAACCGACGCCGACCTGCGCTATACAAATATATATGCAATATTTCCCTTCGGAGTGGTACGCGACGATTACGTAGGCGAAATAAGACAAATTTAGACAGGTGGCATCGGGTACTACTTCGAACTACAGCAGGCGGGCACGAAAACGTCCAAACCCCAGCTGCGCAAAAGAAAGGTACGGTTCTTAACCCTTTCAGAACTGCAGTCCCGTTTTGGGGACAAACCGGTTAGATTTTTTTTTAGTGTTTTTTCCCGAAAACGGGACGTCAGGTTTTGCTGTGGTTTACGTTCTCACATGGGACGGTAACCCAAAGAGACAGCCACCATTTAATTATCTTCGATGCTGCTACGAAGTCCCAGGTACGCATGTGCCAGGTATACTGTACGTACAGCAACGAGGAGGAGTACCGTACTTGCGTCCCGAAGCTGTACGACAGGCATGATGCTCTTCATAGTGTGCGAAGCAGTCGCAGCAAGTCAATCATGAGTTCCGCAAGGGTACACAAAAACAACACAAAAAGACACACTCCCCCTGCTAGTTATTTTTTTAGTCCCACACAGGGAAGGGGGGATTATAAAGTCAAGTAAAACAAAACTAAAACTGGGAAAAAAAAACGAGTTATGTCTGCAATTTTTACGGAAGATGGATAACTGTGTGATTTTTTTTACGAAAGAGTACCAGGTGTTCATCGCACTGCTTGCTTGTTGATCCTTGTCGGTGTTTTGTTGTTGTTGTTGTTGTGCTGTGTTTGCTTGTTCTTGAAAGTCGCCAACATTGCTGCTGTTTTCGTATAGGGTATTTATGGCCATATACTCGTATCCATGCCACACAGAGCAGATTGCTGCCGTGGTTGGATTGGGCAACGGGGCGATGGCGAACTGTTCTGCTCTGTGCTGTGTGTGCTTTTAATGCGCAACAACTATTGCGGGAGTATGGTAATACGGGGGACCATAGTTAATAGGACCTACGGTACACACAAACACCCATATATTCACATATTTTTACTAACAATTTTTGGTCCTATTTACTACGGTCTCCCGTAATAGTAGCATGGACCCTTTTGGGCCAGCATCGACCTTTTTTTTTCAGACTAAAAAAGCTTCCAGCAAACAATAATAACGCGATCGACGAGTTTTTGTATGAACCAAAGACAATATCAGTCTGACCGGACATACCAGTATAGTGTAAGATTACTTTGTACATATTTCGGCCATCGAAACGTACCTCACATTTTCTACTATTAATAGACTGAGAGGTCAGCCAAATCAATCCTACCGAAACGAAAAATGCAACACAACTGAACATCGGTGGAGCGTCTATTAACAGCTGAAGTTGTCTACTTTGTTTTTCCCGAAAGCGAATGGCCACAGCCCTCCAGCGGCGGACAGACAGACCCCGGCGACAGCAGGGTGGGCAGCTACTGTACGAGGGTAGAGGTGTACGCGATCGCCGCGGCTTTCCCGTGTGTGAAAAAAAAAACAAGCAAAGGCAAGAAAGACCACCTAAATAATCTTGGTGCACCTAAATAATCTTAGTGGGGCCAGCTGCCGGATTGCTCACACGTCCGTCGAGTGTGTTCGGCGTGCGGGTCAGCTTCTCGGGCTACAGTCGTCGTTGCGTACGTCGCCCGCTGCCGCCTGTCGCTAAAAGCTACCCAGCTCGGGCTAGTCTTTTTGCGTACTTCGCCTCCTGTCAGCTTCTGGCGCCAAAATTTATTCACAAACTAGTCGCACCTAAAAGCTTAGCCCAATCATACCGACCACCTGGTACAAGAACTTGCTTCTATCTATAGATGGCGGGGGGGGGTGTACTCGATAGGAGAGATGTACTCGATCTCATGCATGGCCGTAGTCGTATGACCATAGACTCTTGCATCCCTACAATGCCGGGACGGAGCATGCCGGGTTTTCACCGACCAGGCAGACATTGCTTGCACCAAGCGCGAAGCGCCGTGAGGTGATGGGCGAGTGGCATGAAGGATGAGCTGCATCCTACTAAGAACCGCTGTAGAGGCGGACTTGCTTACGGATGGCAGCTTCAATGAGTTGATTTAATTTCCGGTGTAGCCACTTCCAGAGACAGCAATGGGAGTACTATGCAACTGCCTCTTGGGGGTCTTACCAAAAACACTACGTGATACGATCGTTCTCACTTGTTGTGGGGGGGGGGGGGGGGGGGGGGGCTATTCATAATGGCGGCTACGACAACGGAAGCTGGGGAGAAGGAGGAAGAGGAGAAGGCCCACGGCGAACTCCGCGAAAAAAACGTCAGACACAACGAAAAGCGGATTTTCCTGTGCGCATTGATTAACGCACGACGAAGCAACACAGCAGAAAACAAGACAACCACGCTTTACATTACCTAGGTGGCGGCTGACGTTGTGCTTTTTTAATAAGCCAACACACTAAAAAAAAAAAAAACGACAAAACGACACAAAACGAGGACAGACACAGGTAACTGAAAAAAAAAGCGACAAAATGACAAGGACATGTGTATACCTGAGAGTCGAGCTTAGAGATTTCCGCGTGGGAGTCTTCCCTTGTCGCGGCGAGGAGGCGAGCCAGTCGCTCCAGTCCTGTTGGCGATCGCACCTGAACAACAATAGGGTGGGTAGGTAGGTGGGTTGGTGGATGAGAGGGTGGGTGGATGACGCGGTGAGTGGGTGGGTAGGTGGGTGGGTGGGTGGGTGGGTGGGTAGGTAGGTAGGTGGGTGGGTGCGTGGGTGGGTGCGTGGGTGGGTGGGTGGGTGGATGAATGGGTGGACGGATGAGTGGGTGGGTAACGCTGTGGGTGGGTAGGTGGGTGGGTGAGTAGGTGGGTGGGTGGGTGGGTAGCTAGGTGCGTGGGTGGGTGCGTGGCTGGGTGGAATAGTGGGTGGGCGGATGAGTGGGTGGGTGACGCGGTGGGTGGGTAGGTGGGTGGGTGAGTAGGTGAGTGGGTGGGTGGGTAGATAGGTAGGTGGGTGGGTGGATGGGTGGGTGAGGTGGGGTGGGTGGGTGGGTGACGCGGTGGGTGACACGGTGGGTGAGTGGATGGATAGTCGATAGGTACATAGATGGGGGGGGGTGAGTAGGTAGGTGGGTAGAAAAAACGCACGCCCGCGCCAAGTGAGGGCAAAGGGAAACACATACACCGATATGCGTATTGTGCGGAATCGAGTGCGTGAGACGTCAGTGTGTGGCGTGTGTGTTGTGCGTTGTTGACCCTGGAGTATATATCCCGGAGGGTTGCTTGCGAAATTCCGTGCCCATCTGGAGGGTGTTTTTCTTCATGTCGATCGGCTGAAAAATCTCCAAAGAGTAAATAGTAGGTAGAATCTAATGGTGCAGGTATGTTCCTCGACCTTTACCGACGGTTGACTTTATACGTAGACGGCAGATGTTCACGTTTCTCTTATTGGCAAAGAGGGGGGAGGGGTACTCACTATCACGCATGGCCGTAGTCGTATGACAAGGGGGGGGAGGGGGGGGCGTCTTGGTTGCTTGCGCTTGCTGTACCAGTGACAGCACGGCAGCAGAACACTCGGTGTGTACTCGTACATTCGATACCCGGCAGTAATATTTGACTACAGGACGGGTCCGCCAACAAGGCACACCTACTACTTGATTATAGTACGAGCAAACAGTGTGACACCTAGTTTACTCGATTACAGTATGGGCCCGCCAACAAGAAACAGCAATTACTTGAATTATAGTACCAGCAAAACCTCATAACCTTATTGTGACCACACTATCCTTGAACAACCTTGAGCGTTACACGAAGTCCTACCACAGTGGCCATAAATATAAGTAACGTTTTTCCGTTGCTATTTTATGCAAAAATTCCTTATATTTACGGCCAGAGTGGTGGGACTTCGCGTAACGCTCGCCTCTCAGCACACGATTTCTTAGTCCATTTTGTCTTTTAGCGTCCCCTAAAAAGTTTTGCCTCACGAGGGCAGCGGCTTAACTTTCGTATTCTCGTTAGGCTCTGTTTCGTGGGCCCATAGTTCAGTGCAGTGCGCGGGTGCAATGTACCAGTAGTATTTATCCTCGTAGTGTACCGAAGTGTTGTGTGTAAGGCGTACGTAATGTGGTGGTAATAGTGCAGGAATAGCGTAGCGAAGGGTAGTCTATACACACATGCACACCTCCGACAGACAGATCAGACAGATCATGATATATATCTATCTATAGTAGACCATCTAGTCCTCACCTACCTGCCGTTGTGAGAGATTGGGCAGGACCCGCATCTACAGCAGTAGTACAGATCCAACCCAGGAAACATGTCCCACATAGATCGTGCAGAGTGTACGACGTCTCGCACTCGGCGACAATGACGAGCTAGACCCTACAGATCAGGAATCTATCTATCTATCTATCTATCTGCCCTGAAAATATCTATTACGGGGGGCCATATTAAATAGGACCTACCTGGTACGGTACACACCAAAACCTATATATTTCGCCATTTTTACTGACAATATTTGGTCCTACCGGTATTTACTATGGTCCCCAGAAATACCGCTCTTGTCTCTAGACGTACGTACCGTTTTTTTTTCAATATTGAATGCAAAATGTGTTCATGTTTGGGGACAAGAGTAGTACAGTAGATCATTCAAACGGAAACCGATTGAAGCGTCCGAGCCGCGAACATAATGTCCGAGCGAAGCCGACTCTCTGATCTCGGACAGCGCCCCAAAAAAAAATAGAGAACCCCTTCGGGTGGAGCCTGGAGCGTCCACCGTCACGGTCCTCCAACGCACACATGAGACAGACAGATCACCTACAGATACATCATCTACAGATAGAACATCTATAGACAGATCACCTACAGATACATCATCTACAGATAGAACATCTACAGACAGAAGATCTAGATCTTTAACTGAGGCGTGCCACGACGATAGGGGTACTGTACCTTAATTTGGCCAAAATATCTCACTGGGACTGACCGGAGTACCATTATTGAGGAGTGATGCAACGATTCAGCTCCACAGCTGTACAACACACGTGGGCAAAGTTTCAGGATCTATCTCTGAAAAAAAAGGCGTGGACTCTTTGCATGTTTATGCTGAGGGAACAAGTGATACGCACGTCGTTGCCTTGTAGTCACCTACTATAAATAGTCTCAGCATAGGATCGACTTCGGGCAGCAAACATGACTTCATAATGGTACTACGCAGTCAATTCTTCGAACATGCCCTGGAGTATCAAGAACCGGCTCATTCAGAAAAAAAAAACGAAAAATACACATATTATCTGCCTACGGAAGCGCTTGGTTATTGTTGACCTTCATGAAAGGTCCGTGGTTGGTGGAGACACCTTTTTACCACCTAGCGCCGGTCCTTAACTTCCTATCAAGAAAAAAAAAACTGGCGATGTTTAACTTCTTCCGCTGTTGGTCGGTAGGACACCAAATATGTGACAATCGAGTAGCGCTATTGCATGCGGCATTCGAGGCGGGCACAATTTGGGGCGTTTAGCTTGAGCCAGCCTGTACCCCGGCGGTGCCGCCTCGAAATAAAGTACGGCGGCCGCAAGGCCAGTTGCTCAACCACTTCGGTCGGCCAAACTGCACAAGAGCCGCGCGGTCGACACAAAACACGGCCGACACGCTCAAGACCTGTACAGCTGCATCGCCGCCGCTTTCTGCACGGCGCGGTTCAAGGCTCCTTCCGCCCACCCTAGACACCCTGAAGGTGAAAGATTCCTAGCCTGCGCCGCCAAAAACAGAGGCTGGCGGCGGCGCGCACGGGACGATGCATGCCATTGCCCCCGTCTGCTCTCGTCGGTGTTCGTCAGCTGGGCGTTGTATGACGTGCTGCGTTATTTCCGATTTCACAAATACTCCAAGAACAATACGCCATATCCCGAATCGGAAAAAAAAAAAAAAAACGGTACGATACTTCGCGCACAGCGTGGGAACATACCGCGCATTTGCAGGACAGAGTTGACCGTTGCATTTTTTTGGAACGCTCCGGACAACGGACCTTCAAGCTCGACCAAGGACCGGGTCTTTCTAGCCCCCCGCACACCCAGCGTCATTCTCAAACGTGTCCATTAACATGCTGGAGCTGGATAAAATCGAAAAAAAACGACCCAGTCCTTTGGGAAGCCCGGTGACCTCAGCCGCCTAAAAAAAAGGCACTCCCGGTTGACCTGTAAGTTTTCTACCGCGCGGCGTGAGTCGTCGAGTTGGGACTGTGCTGTGCATCGCGGCTGGCACGGCCAGAATGAGATCGACAGGTTTACGGGAGCCCGAGCAGCCGCATTTGGGGCGTTCGGCGCGCGTGCCGCCGCGAGACCTACCGCCGGGGTTATTGCTCGGGGGCATCGATCCCTCCTCCGCCTCCTGGCATGGAGAACAGGGCGAGGCCCACGCGGGGTGTTGGCCGCTTTGCGGGCAAAGAGGCGTTTCATCAATATCTCCGTCCGCTTCGACAACTGCGGAATCTACCCGGTCATCGCCAGCTCGAGCTGTCGGTTTGAGCTGCTGATGACCCGGCAGATCCCGCAGCTGTCACAGCAGGCGGAATTACTGATGGAACGCCTGTTTAGCCACGACGCGGTCAACACCCCGCGTGGGCCTCGCCCGCCCTCCACGTCAGGCTGCCGGGGGTGGGGGAAAGAAGCCCTGGAGCCACAACTCCGGCGGTGGGTCTCGCGGCGCCACGGGCGGAACTCGTATTCTTCATGAAATAAAATCCGAATTGGTACGAGAGCTGCGAGTCGGCACGACTTACAGTAAGTCAGCAACTAGTGGTGGTTAGTCGGAGCGATAGTCGTTTCAGGAAGTACCGACTACCGGACTTATTGGGTTTCCATACTTGTAGGAAGGATTGTTGAATGCGGGATAGATAATTTTGTTTTGAGTGGGTCCTCTCGGTCGAGCAGGGATGTTTTGGTTCGCTACGCCCGCTTGAAGTAAGTCGGAAAGTCGGCTGGTCGTCAGCTGGCTTCGCCAGCCGACTTGCCGACTGAAGTCAGATAATTGGATAACGGCACATGCCCAGTCGTGAAATCCTGCTGACTCAATACAGCTCTACAAATTGGACTTCGATTTTCCGAACCGTTTTTTTCTTTAACCGTTATTGGCGGCCCTACTGCAGTACTGGCCATTCCTAACGAACGAAATAAATCACGATTCGTGAGGTTTTCGTCGCGAAATCGTGTTTTTTTTTTTCTGGTCATGATTCACGACAAAAACCTCACCATTCATGACGCCAATTTTTAGCTGCTTTCCCCTAAAGAAAAAAACAAAAATCAAGCTCCGTGACTTTTTGTCGTTGCTCGAAGTACGCCCGATCCAACACAGTACGCAACCCACGCGCACCAACGGTTTCCGAAGAAAACTATACGGGCATGGCAGACTCTGCTTCATGCCCCGATTGCGGACAGCGGGCTGCTGCCCAAAGACACCGCTGGGTGCGAGCTATCGAGTACGTTGTGGCCTCTGAATCTCTAGGAGGAGGAGCCACAGCGCGAAGAAAAAGCGAAAATAATCTGAGAATCTCACAGGCCAGGCGGGCAGACGACCCGTGAGATCAGAATCTCGCGGGCTGGGTCAGGCTCCCGTCTCTGATTATAATATGCCACGGGCCGGGCCGGGCCGGGCGCAGTTGGCCCGGCCCGGTCTGGCCGTACTCCATCCGCGAGAGTTGGACCCACCCGAAAAAAAAAAAACCGTTGGATTTGAAATATCGGAAAAATTACAGTTCGAAAATATAACGAAACGTGACGTTTTTTCAGCTTTTATCGTTAGAATGGACATGTCGCGGATCGTGATATATATATATATTGGTTCTTTAGGAGCAGCCCTAAGTGCGTGCGCATGTATAATGATTCAAAATTTGTTTCGGCCACTGTCGTCTACGGCGCTCAACGCACACGGAACCAACGCCGCTCCCGACGGGTTTCGTGCACGCAACACATACCAACGAACCCTTCTCGTGCTGTTCCGATATAAGTCGTCGAGAGTTGATCGAGACAGGTGCGAGACCGCGTGCTTCCATAGGCATGGCTTGAGACAAGCTCCTAAAAACCTCTGGAACGCATAATATGTCCTAATGCATGAAAATTATATTACGTTCGTAACGAGTATACGTGTTCTGGGGAAAAAATCTCTGCCGAGCGAGGGCGATACGTAGCCTAATCTATTACAGGGGACCAAAGCAAATAGGACCAAATATTGTTGGTAAAAATAGGTAAATAGATAGGTTTTGCGTTTTTACCGTAGGTCCTATTTTCTACCGTCTCCCGTAATAGGTCAAGTGTGTACCATTTGGGCCACAAGTGATACTGCCAGGCCCATCCTACTGCTGGGGGAACGGAGAGGCTCTGTCTGCTGTACATCTCGTGGTCGTGGCACCTGGTACGATGCGAGTAGCTCTGCTGGGCGTGCGTTGGGTATTCGCGATGCAGAAGGTCGGAGATTAAGCAGTTTTAATCGTCGTCACTAAGTCAGGCCGAAAGCGGGGGGATTTCTACGTCGTGGTAGATGTTCGCTCGTGGGTTCAGCTTTGCATATATTCTGCTTGTGCTGCTGCTACTGCTGCTGTGGCGGTTGCTGCTGCTGTTTGCTTTTGCTCTCTGTTTCTGCTTCTGCTGCTGCTGCTACTATTGCTCGGGCGTTTTTTTTTCTTCTCCACGCTTAGTCGAACAATCACGGAGCATGTACAAAACGAGAATGCCGAGGGCATGCTGTTGTTATTCCTGCTGGCGCTGCGACGAAAGAAAACAAGAAAATGCGTGTACCATCGGTATTCGCGCAGCATCGCAGATTAGACTACGGCAGATTTTCGGGCCGCGCCTCATTACCACCAATTATTAGAACTATAAGGGCGGCTACGGCCTTGGGTTGGAGCGGGCAAGTTTTGTAGTCAAGAGGCGTGTTTCATGTTTCGGATTTTCATCCGATTTCAACGTTGACCTTTAAGCGAGTCACGGGTTTCCAATCGAATAGGCTTCGTTCGCAGTCTCCGGCACACCCTGCTCACAAGCACTTTCGCACGTAGATTTCACGCGATGTCAGGAGGGTTTCTCACGCGATGTCAGGAGGGATCTCACGCGGCGATCACGATAAACACCACGCGCTCGATGTGTTGATCCAAACGTGTTGCATCGTGACACCAGCCGATCAATCTGCCCCTTAACGCATATGTCTCTCTCTCTCGCAGGACCTGCGGGTCTCTCGAAACATCGTCGCGTCACAGACAACGAGACAGCTGCTGTGAACGCTGCTGATTTTCCATGGCAACACAAAGCAAACACACAAAGAGCCACCAGCGATTCTACCATGCCTGCCCGTCGACGACGGACGTTTTGAGCGTACAGAAGTACCCTTCTCGCACGCTGAGAAGGAGTTACCTGCTGAGCTATACATAGAGGTAAAAAAATCGATCGATCACCCAGCTCAAGGTAATCCTTGCAACACTCTCCCCCCCTCTGAACAGCGGGATCTTTGGGACGTAACGGTACCGTATACGGCCGTACGTGGACCCACCCGCTTCTTTTCAACACTTGGGGAACCAGGGAGACATGCTTCTCGGGTTATGTGCTGTTAGTTAATTTTAATAGCGTTCCGCCATATATTCATTGTTGATAACGCGTTGACCTCGAGCCATACAGCTCCAGTTCACTATCGACAATAGCTGTCAGCGGGAAGCTCCCGCCGTACGTCGCATGGAGGACAATATTTCAATACGTCCCTTGCAGGCCGGTCGTTAGTGCCGGGAAACGAAAAAACCACTACTACTGCTGTTCAGCACGAACATGATACTCGTATAAAAAAAATATATATATATATATATATATATATATATATATCCAAGCCAAAGACAGTCAAGAATTTTCCACTCTTTACGTATGCCCCCGTTTGGCACATTCACAAAAGTCTACGATACAACGCCAAAAAACTAAATATTACGGGGGATCATAGTAAATAGGACCAAATATTGTTAGTACAAATAGGTAAATATATAGGTTTTTGTCTGTACCATAGGTCCTATTAACTATGGAGCCCCGTAATAGTTCACTTGATCACGGGGGACCATAGTAAATAGGACCAAATATTATTAGTAAAAATAGGTAAATATATAGGTTTTTGTGCATACCGTAGGTCCTATTAACAATGGACCCCCGTAATATTACTATAAACAATTCAAGGCACTATTATAGTTAGTTTTCACCTACAGCGCGTACAAGACACACGATATCCAAGACAAAATAATCGCGGGGTTCGCGGCTCTTTTGGCCTACTACACTTATGTATGACGCGCTACACGTTGCAAAAAAATACGGGAGGGGGAAGAAAACGTCCGACCTGCCGTCTTAAGAACTCGAAAGGAACCCCGCCCAAACGTGGCACTGGCCGTCTTCGTGCTTTAGATGTCCGCGACTTGTACTGCTTGCTGTGCTTCCGTCTCTGTTATTTACCAGGTACCAGTATGCAGCAGCTACTATTACGGTGGTCCATAGTTAATAGGACCTACGGTACACACAAAACCCAATATATTTCCCTATTTTTACTCACAATATTTGGTCCTGTTAACCATGGTCTCCCGTAATAATAGGCGGGTAAAGAAGTGAAGGAATCCGTCGAAACGCGGCACTGGCCGTCTTCCTGCGTAGTTGAGGTGTGCAGCGACTACAGCAGTGCTTCCTGTGCTCCGGCCCAGCCCAGTCCCTGTTCTTCGTTGTGTTGCCTTGTGGACGAATACCTATGTTACCGGTACAGGCAGGGCAACTGCTGCTTATTGCCTACAGTCCGCAGGCAGTAATTCCTGCCATCGTATGTATGACTTGTACGGATCATACCTGGTACAATATATCTCAATCGTGACAAGATACGTGCAGCCCTCCGGATATTTTTATTTTTACTACTGCTGTAGTATTTTATTTTCTCAAAATATACACACCCACTCTTTGAATTCTGCAGCTTCAGATTTTGTCTTCCTGATACGAAGTGTACGAGCTTGTATACCCTGCACGAGGTCGTTTTAAAACCCGTACACGCGATCGAAGTATGACACACGGCTTGCAAATATGAGATTCGACGATACCCTCGATCTCACAGCTGTTGTTTTGATTTTATAAATATATCCACTGATTTACGTAGACAGCCTGTACACATCGAATTGCGACACTTGGCCGGAGTTGAGTGTACCGAGATGCTGCCCGAGAGGCACAGCGCCTATGCCTGAGGCATTTTTTGGTTGGGACATATCTTGAAAATTCTGGAAATTTCTGCCAAGTAGCACCAAAATCACAGACGACTTTTGCAGGAATTTGAAAAGGACAAGCGTCGGTGATTGGCACCGCGATCGCGCCGCCTTTGTCAGACGAGACGAGAGGCGGCGCGCGCGAGGAAGAGAGAGAGACCTCTGTTGCTACTCGCAATCTCAGACAGTCGACGCGGCAGAGGGCGGCCCCAACACCATGCTCGTGTGGCGGTGTCTCCCCCCTATACGTAGTATGCGCCTTGTTTTATGTCTCGGAGTCTGTGGACGGGTAGAAAGTCGGGGCCAGCGCAGCCTGCGGTCCCTTTACGTACGTACCCTCATCCACCCAGAGGCCACAGGCGAAAGTTTTGAGTACGTGTGCGTAGCTAGACCACAGCAACACCTGCACCAGGCTACAACACCAGCAGCAGTAGCGTCGTCTCCGTCAATCCGAGCTCTGACCCTTTGCCTGCAGCAGCGGACAAACCCCGTGCTTGCAGTGGCTATACATAATAGGACGCGTTTCCCGTCAAGTTTCAAATACCTGGTATTAATATTACGGGGGTCCATAGTTAATAGGACCTACGGTGGTATACATAAAAAACTACCAGGTATATGTTTACCTATTTTAATAACAATATTCGGTCCTATTTACTATGGTCCCTCGTAATAGGAGCAGTTCATCAGAAATATTACTACACTGTCCGGAAACGTAAGAGAGCTTTGATACTCGTATTAGTCCCCAAACAATCGTTATATTTCCGGACACAGCGGTAGTACCAGCACCCACTCTGTCCGGAAATGTGAGAAATTGTCGGTCCTGATATTAACATTCAAAGAGTCCGTACATAATCGGATATAGTGGTATCGTTCACGCGAAAAACTCAGAACCAATTCTAAAATCAAGTCGAACGAATTCTCACCGAGGAGGAAAACATTCCCAATAGTTTACTGCCTCGAAAAAAATGTTCCCAAGCAGGTACGAGTATAGGATCGGAGCCGCCCGAGAGAGCAGACCGCCGCGATTGCATGTCTACTGCTGCTGATTTGCTTTGCGTTTCTCCTGCTGCGTTACTATGATATGATAACGGGATGATACGATATTGCTGCTGCTGCTCTGCTGCTCTGCTGCTCTGCTGCTTGCTCTGCTGCTTGCTCTGCTGCTGCCTTCATTCTGTTCTGTCGACCAGGTGGTGAGTGTCGGAGGGTGGACGACGCCAGGTGAAACAAGAGTCAGATTGTCAGTCTTGGTAGCTTCTGCACTAAAACCATAAAATCCAAGTACGAGCCGCAGCAGGGACGATCGTAACTGCACGTATCTACCGTTGCTCTAGGCATTGACAACAACAGTAGCATCGAGCCCACAGGAACCGACCTGTGAGCTGCTGGGGCTTGGCTTGCTGGTGCTTGCACGGAGCGAACGGCAAAATGCACTACGGTTAGCATACTAGATTCAACGTAGATGAAGATCGACCGGAAGTTTCGTTGTGCTCTATGCACACCAGACTGGCACGGCAGACACGTGAAAAATCTGGAACCAAATACTCTTTCTCACTTGCAAGCTAGCGATTCCTGAGGTATGTACGAGTGGCTCACCTCGTCGTCGTATTCCATCATCATAATGCTGTCCGTTGTGCGCCGACTGCCGACTGCGCGATTTGGGAGAAAACATGTTTATAGTCAAATTGGAGGCATGTTATAGGAGGGGTATTTAGCATAATATCCCCTGCTCGGATACCTTGCCTACGAGAACAGCAGTATCGATACGAGCGAAGCTTAACCCTTACTCCCACCCACCCTCCCGGAACTAACATGGCCCCTAAGTTCGACCTCGGTACACCCAAGGGCCTGGGTGGCTTCAACGGCTTCATCACGTCCAGGTCGTACGTGGAGGGCTATGCTTACTCCCAGGTAGGTTTGCGTGGAACATCTGATTCCGACGCATTTTCTTATTTCAGAGCAGTATCTCACCACAGCAGACATGACCGCCGTACTGAGAGCGGACAATGTTTTGACTGGCCGACGTGAGCGACAAGCACGATGCAAAATAACGCCAAGAGGGTTGCCACGCGGTGCTTGATCTGCGTGCTTGATTTCTCTTTTGGGGCTGCATCGTTGTGAGATGTGGGAGCTTGGTTGAGCTCTTACAGCAATATGTCTATTTTGGTACCAGGTACCTGGTACGTATTTCTGTATACATATTTGGGTGGCTATCGGACCTGTGGTGGAGGATTAGGCATGAGATACGAAGGGTCACAGGGTCACAGCAGGAGAAAAAAGGGAGAGAGGAATGGGTTTAGGGCTGGATACCTGCCCTGTGACCATTGCCGTTGTGGCCGTGTGTTCTGCTTTGCTGATCGTGATAACTGTCGAGCTGTAGTCAACGCTGTTACGCATTGCATTGCACAACAAGCGGCCGGCCCTATTATGGCGAAATGCGTTCTACGTACGTACACAAGTTGTGGGTGAGTTTCGACTTTACCTGCTGGTATCGGGTAACGATGCATGCCGCATGCCCTGCACGGCGGCTGCCTTCCAACTCTGCTGAGTATGCGAGGACACGATGCCCATCACTTGCGTGCTCCTATATCATTCATTGCTGCTGCATTGGACTACCGGTACATAGTAGCACATAGGCATGCCTGGGGTTATCTTACAAGGGACAAGCAGGATCCAGCACACAGCAGTTCGTGTTACCACCTGGTACGTACCAGGTACCTTGGTATGTGATGCCCATACAGCCCTCACCAGTATAATGACCAAGTATATATGTACGCTTTCTCTGCCAGATACACTGTTACAGCAGTACTGCACAGAGTATTAATATTTAGTATGTACGCTTTCTCTGCCAGATACACTATTATAGCAGTACTGCACAGAGTATAGAGTATTACAAATATTCAGTGCAAAGTAATATCTGGAATTCCAGCAGTATTCAAGATGTTTTTGAGTTCCTCGATACAATGTACACGTGTGCCTGTGTGCAAGTGACCCAACCGAGATTCGAACCCCGACGCGACCGCCGATAGGGCGACACCAGCAGTTTACCCGGTGTATAAACCAGGGATGCATATTGCGCGTTACATGTAACGCTCGCGTTCACCAATCGAAATCCACGAGCCGTTCGTTCGCTAAATTCTTGACGTTCGCGGAATTTAATACACTCGCCCTGGATGGGAAATGCCTCCCAATATACCGGAAACCCTTCTGTTTCCCTGCAAGGAGGTGGTAGTTTTCCATCCCCCGTATTAACGCCTTTCGAGATTGTCGTTGGCCATTCTAGGACGCCTTTCACACTTATTTTAGCCGCAACGTTCGCATCCCTGGTTACAATGGGTTGATTTCTGTGTTCCTGTTGTTTTTTTTCCGGGGCTGTTTGCGCGTGATGGACTATTAATAGCTAGTCATGACCCGACCCGGTCAGAAGATGTTCAAGATGTCACGGGTCGGGTCGGATGAAGTCAGGGAGTGCTAAAAATATGTCGGGTCCGGCCGGGTCAGTTCAAGCGGTTTTCAAATCTCGCCGATCGGGTCAGGTCGAGTCAAGAGTTTTTCGAATCTCACGGGTCGGGTCAGGTCGGGTCAAGAGTTTTTCAAACCTCCGGGGTCGGTTCTGGTCGGGTCGGATCAAGAAGATTTTGAAATCTCACGGGTCGAGTCAGGTCGGTCAGGAGGGGATAAAAACTATTACGGGTCGGGTCAGGTCATGACCCGCGAGAAACGGGTGACCGGCGTGTCGGGCCAGCATGACCCGCGAGTTGTTTTTTGGTGACAAGCGGGTCGGACCCGCACGAGGATCAGGCCCGCGGATACGACGTTTCCAAAACTTGCTGCTTTCTTCCCGAAGGCTTCTCTGGTGCTACTAACACTCAAAGTATCCTTGGGTATCGTGTTTAAATATTAAACCACCACCAAATCTATATACGCATGTCCGCATCCATCGATACTCACTACCAGGCCATGTATCACTGCGGGGCACAAAAATGAAGGTTAAATGGTTGTCGGAGTGTCGACCCACGGGGCGGATCTGTGGGTCGAATCCGCGGGCCGATAAAATTGGTCTCGCGGGTTGAGGTGACCCGGCCCGCGACACGACCCGTATCTCGCGGGTCGATCGGGATCTGGCGAGTCGGGTCGGGTCAGGAGGTGTTCAAAATCTCACGGGTCAGGTCGGGTCGGGTCAAGAGGTTTTCAAAACTCACGGGTCGGGCCGGGTCAGCTGACCCGGCCCGACCCGACCTGACCCGCAAAGTTTGACCTTACCCGCGCACAGTCCTGCTTTTTTTTCCCTGCCACCAACGCACGATAAGTTGGCAAAGATCCTTCTGCGCGAGTTCCCAGCGACAACTCTCTCAACTGTCGTGGATTTATGATTCCTTCAAATGTGATTGCTGCTGTATGCCCGGTGTCGGTCAGGCGGATGCGGACGTATTCTCCTCATGCTCCGGCGCGCCGGACAAGGCCAAGGCTCCCCACGCCTACCGCTGGTTCATCCACATCGCCGCAATCAAGGGCGTGCGAAGGTACGGTGCGGTGCGATCGGTAGTCGGTCGGTCGGTCGGTCGGTCGATTCTGCCGCCGCTGCTCTTGCTGCTGCTTGTGTTGCTACTGTTTGTGGTGGTGTTGCTGCTGCTTGCGTTGCTGCTGCTGCTGCCTCTGCTGCTCCAGTACGAAATCGTTTCATGTTGCCGTAAAATACGACAAGGCAGCATGCGACGGCCCCGACTACTGTGCAGGTTGTGTCTGGTTGCTCTTTCATACTGCACAGGTGTGTTCATACTACGTTCGCTTGCTCTTGCTCCGCTCAGATGCTTCTGAGCGGCAGGTCAACTAAATCCCTTCATACAAGCAACAAGCAGTAACGCCTCCGCAGCAACAGAGGCGAAACGGGGATATATATACCGTGACACTGGCTCTTGCTTTCCTTGTCTTTTGTCGCGCAATCGCTCTTGTCTATATGTTCACGAAGTACAACCATGCAAAAGTGAGGAATAATAAGCTGGTGGTGGTGGTGGTGGTGGTGGTGGGTCCTATCGCAACACCCCCCCCCCCCACCTCTCCCCCCTCCCGAGGCTTGCTTAGAACGCCCCCCCCCCCCGTGCCCGTGTGGCAAAGCAGTAGAGAGTAGAACTCACATAGTAGGAGAACGTGAAATATACAAGGAGGAACGGGATGTGTTAAAAGAGGAGATGAGGGAAGTAGACGAGTGTGACATGGAGGAGTTTGATACACTGAATAGCAGCGAGAAAACGATCGCTATCCTAGGAGATAGATGGTGGCCACAGGCGGCCAGACGGGAAGGGGATAGGATTATTAAAAGCAAAAGTTCCTATGTAATGTATGGAAACAACGTAATGAGCGCCTAATTGTTTGAACGGTGCTCCGTCTCGAAAGGGATGCATGGTCAATGGTCAAATGACTAAGGCAAGCAACAAATGAGTACGCCCCCCCCCCCCCCCCCCCCCCCCTCCCGAGGCTTGCTTAGAACCCCCCCCCCCCCCCCCCCCCACTGTCTATGGTCATACAAACTACGGCATGCATTATAATGAGTACCCCCCCCCCCAACTATGGTTATACGACTACGGTACATGCGTGACATCGAGTACACCCCTCCCCCACGCCTTCGCCGCGCTCTGTTTCTTGGCCTTGCAGCCTGAAGTCGGCACCGGCTGCCCCTGCCCCTGCTGCCGCCGCCCCTGCGTCCACATCGAGGGTGAGAAGAATCGTATATCGTATTTAGATAGATGCGCCAAGCGTAAAATGCATACCTTGTACATGTATTACCAGTATTTTTATAAAACTAAAAAACAACAGCTGTGAGGTCGAGGACTTGCTCGAAACTCATCTTTTCACGGCGTGTGTGATATTTTTACGGGGGTCCATACTTAATAGGACCTATGGTATACATAAAAATCTATATATTTACCTATTTTTACTAACAATATTTGGTCCTATTTACTATGGTCCCCCCGTAATAGTGATACTTCCACCGCGCGTACTACGGGTGTTACACGATCTCGTGCACGAAGTACATGTATGTCTCGGGGGTCAGGTCGGGTCAACGTGCCCAAACTCCAGGGGTAACAACAGCCTGTTCTGATGTTACAACGAACGGGGGTTATGGGCTAAATAAATTGACACACGACACGAAATTGGAACGTGGAAGTGTGGTGAGCTTAAGCTTTATTTTCACCAATCCGCCGGAGGATTAACAAAAAAAAAAAAAAAAAAAAAAAAAAATGTATGATGAAAGTGCGTTCGCCTGGGTCGAAAGTCAAGAGCGGCGGCGGGGTGAGCGCTGCTATACACCTCGGCGCACCGTCGCCTTACTCTGGCACGATGTAAGAGCGTACAGGTTACGCTTTCGCCCCCTCCCCATGATTGCGCCGAGAGGCGCCCTGCATGCGTCGTTCCGTAGGGTTTTTATGCACATAGACAAAACTTAGGCACGGGGTGCGGGCGATGTCCAGGCAACACCCCCGTTTTCTCCACGAAAACTCCCGACATGTACGTACTATACTCCAATAGTATGATATCTTGTAAGTTTTGGTTTCGGAAGGTCGAGAGCACTTTTCGTGAAAATCTCGCGATCTATCCTGACATGCCTCACGACGTTGTTTCGTCTCGGCGCGTTTTGTTTTATTCATGTAACACTATAAAATAAATGATACATACCTGGTTGTATACAATTTCTTTAGTTGCGAAAAGTTTTGCCTTCTTTCTCTACATGGTCCCGTCTCGGCGCGTTTTTTGTTCACTTCAATACTTTTCGCCTGGTACCTGCTGGTACAGCAGCGGTACAGTTATACCTGTTCTACTACAGGAGGTACTTTTTTTTTGTTTCAACTATAATTAGTGCAATGTATTATTTTAGTTGCGAACTTGCTCTTTTTCTCCCCCACTTTTTTTTTTCCGTCTCGACCGACGCGTTTTTTTTTTTTGTTTTTGTTTTGTTTCAAAACCCTTTTCCTGCTACACCTGGTACGTGCATATCGTGTCTATCAGGGTATGTATAATACTTGATTATATATTTCTTTCTTCTTTTTTTGGTTCCTTTTCGGTGTGGTCGTTAAAGGCGGCACCAGCGGCCGCGGCGGCACCTGCGGCGGCGGCAGACGACGATGATGACGACGATGACCTGTTTGGTGATGACGACGAGGAGGAGGTGGCCAAGCCCGCCGAAAAGACCCGCGCCGAGAAGATGGCGGAGGCCAAGTCGGCCAAGGACGCCAATAAGAAGGTCGACAGGTAAAAAGATAATAATCGATCGATGGGACCATCCGACGGATCGACAGACCGACCGAATTTCCGACCAATCAACAGATTGACCGACTGATCGAGATACAGGGACCATTCGACCGATCCACAGACTGGTCATCCATGCGACCGATCAACAGACCGACCATCCGATCAACCGACGGACCGACCGGTCGATCGACTGACCTATTGATCGACCCACAGACCGACCGACCGACCATTAGGCTGTGACGAGCTGACAGATTGAAAATGAAATTTACGAAGTATAAATGTGTTCAACTTTCCTGTATGCCGTGGCAGATAATCCTTCAAGGGGGACGAGTATTTCCGTTGGGGGGACCGGGGGTATTTTGACGTGGTTATGCCTCGGGTTCAATCATTTTTCGTGGTTTCTTCCAGTTAGTTTCGCATCGAGCCCCTTCCATGACGACCATGAAGTACTTTTATATTTTTTGGCTTGAGCGGAGCGCTCGCTCCCTTTAAGACTGAAAAAGTCCCCGACATTCCCCGACTTTCTTGTACTATTGCCGACCTACCTACCTACCTACCTCCGTCTTTTGATTTGAATAAAACCCTCGGTGGATAAATAGTGTTGGGGGTGATGCAATGGGGGGGTTATTCGCCCTCTTGCTAAGTATGTGTACTGCAAAGCATATTACCTGGTACACTCTTATTTCAACTCTTGCAGTACATCAGTATCTAGTTTCGTCCACGAGTTGTCCTTTTGTAGCATTGAACGGGTTGACTACGCTTTCCGAACCATCTCCACCCACCCACCCCCACCTCCGCCTCGGATTGAAATTGGAATCCCCCCGCAGGTCCCAAATTGTGTTCGAGGTGAAGCCGTGGGAGGCCGGTGCCGACCTGAAGGGTTTGTTCGAGAAAATTAAGCAGGAGAAAGTCGACGGCCTTGTTTGGGGAGAGGCGTACAAGTTGGTCCCAGTGGCTTTCGGCGTGAAGAAGCTTGTCTTGTCTTGTGTCGTGGTTGACTCCAAGGTAAGCAGGCCACATGGAGCTATCGGGATGGCGGTGGGCGGGTGGAATGGGGTGTGTGTGGTGGGGGGGGGGGGCGGTGAGAGTGAAGTGGGAGGGGGGTGGCCGGGGGGTGGCCGGGCGTTTTTCTCCCCTGGAAGTTAGCTTGCTCCGTGGTGGTGTGATGCGTTTCGGTTTAATATACGTGTTGTTGTATTGTGGTACGAGCCACACCGCGGCTCGTTTGTCTCGTGCGGTGTTCCACGGTGAATGGTAGAGCGGTGCTTCGACTGGCAGGAGCGAGGGGGGGCAGGCAGGCAGTGTTCGAGGCAACGCGTGTGTACCTATTTTCTGTTCACATTGTGAAAATGTGTGTGTAATTTGTACGTGTATAATTTAAACTATACCTGGTATATGTGAATAATGTATGGATGTTTGGTAGTCGGCACCGTGCCTCCTGTGTGATTTTGAATGAAGTCGCCAACGTGTCGAAGCCGTTCGAGTTTTGTCGGAACACGATGTACCTCTTGTTTCTGTTTTCGAAGCGGAAGGCATCGGTTGTAATTATTGTTGAATAGCCTGACAGGTCTCTTCAGATGGAAACCCGTACACGATTGGGGGTCAGCTACTTGGCGAACCTCGTGTCGATATTTATCCACAACCACATCCCCCCCAACTCTATCCCCACAGGGATAATAAGTACCCGGTAGTTATTTATACTCACGTGCATACCAACCACTACCAGTATTACGGGGGACCATAGTAAATAGGACCTACTGTACACACATTAGCCTATATTTTTACCTATTTTTACCAACAATATTTGGTCCTATTTACTATGGTCCCCCGAAATAAGAGTGCAGCACGAGTACTGCCAATGCAGTACGAGTATTGCGACATGAAGTCTCGTCCCCTTTTTTGACCGTTTCCCTTCGTCTTGTGTTTTGTTTTTGTTGTTTGTTCCCTGTGCCGTTTCTCCGCCTCTTTTTCAGGTTGGCGTCGAGGATATCACTGACGTCATCGAGAAGTTCGAAGATGAAGTGCAGTCCGTCGATATGACCACCATGAACCGCCTCTGATAAAACTCTCCTCTAAAACTTTTTTTTCTTAACATTTTTTTTTTTGTTTCTCTGTGACGAAGCCGGGTGTGTTCTCGTTCGTTGCTCTCTTTAGTCATTTGGCCATTGACCTGACCACGCACCCCTTTTCGAGACGGAGCGCGGGGGCCGCGTGCTTGCTTTCGTGCCGGGTGGGTCTGTCCCTCCATGGCCATTGTCCAACCCTCGTTTTTTTGCTGCCATCCCTGGCGGTCCCTGGCTTTGCGTATGTAATCCTTTCCGAACTGCGCCTGCCACGTTATCGGAGACAACCTACCAAGAAGTGTGTTGGATAGTACCTGCATTATACCTGGTATACCTGTTGTCACTCTGGCCGGAAATATAAGGAACATTTGGCGTTAAATTCAGAGTACAAACGGGGACTATATTCCTGACCAGTGGTATGATTGGAAGGGTTTGCTCTTTCCGGTATATGCGTGTAGCGAGGGGGGGGGGGGTGTACTCGATAGGAGAGATGTACTCGATCTCATGCATGGCCGTAGTCGTATGGCCATAGCCCCTCGCATCCGGGGGGGGGGGGGGGGGGGGGGGGGGGTTAGCGGGCGTACTAGATACCTTGCATGGCCGAAGTCGTATGATCGTAAACCTGAGGTGGCGGGCGGTTTCGCGTGATGGGGGGTGACGGGTGGCGGTGCAGGTGGCTACGCTAATTACCAGCGCTGGCTTTCTTCTCTGGTCAGGCCACGGCGGCGGTGCTGGCGACGGTTATCAGCTCGCGCGTTCGTCTCACGATTGCTCTGCTTTTAGTGGCGGCGGGGATCGATTTGCCAATCCTTAAGTGGGCGGCGGTTATTTCTTTCGACACAATACGTGTCGAATGATGAAGGGATTTCCACCAATAAAAAAATGCAACCGAATACGTGGCTCGCAACTAGTCATGTACCTGCGGGCACGAAATGCCATTATCTCAAGTCGGATGGCCGAGATTGGCGACACACGCGGGGCGGACGAAGTGCGCGGCAAGGCCTATATAGCTCTTTTTCTTGCGGTTTGGATGGCGGATGGATCGGCGAGTATTGTGCAGAGCGAGGTCGAGAAGATATTAAAAATCGGTCACTATTCTGGTATTTGCAAGTCTGGCTGTCCGCAGTCGCAAAGAAAAGTCCAATCCTCGCAAAATCTGGTCCCTGACCGCTCCCGACATTGACGTCAACTATGCCCCACCCACCCCCGGAGGGGATGTGGGTTATAGATAAGACGAAACAAGCAAAGCAGGTTCGTCACTCACCCGCGCCACACGACTCCTTTCGTGAGGACAGGGAGAAAGAAAGATCCAGTAATAAAATGAAAATCACGGAGGATGAACCGACAAAGGAAGACTACGTTCGAACCAGCTGCACCAGCTGGCGGCACGAGTACCATAGACATGTTCTACTTACTGGTCGACCTGGTGCCTTGGTACCCTGTCCGCCGTCTCCCTACTTTCGCCCACCGCGATTTCCCCTCTAGTCCTCCTGTTGCCCCCTCTCCCCGCATTCTCTTGGTTGGGCTCCCTTCCACTCCTCCTATTGGCCCCCCTCCCCCCATTCCCTTGGGCATCACCCACGGCGGATGTGCGGCGCTGCCTACTCAGCTGTGCCTGATCGTCGTGCCACCTCACCATCAACCGTTCGGCTGCTTCAAGGACCCTCCCGGTACCACCTCCCCACCTTTTTTGCCGCAGTGGACCACAGCGCGGTCTCAACTCCAAACACCAAGGGGGGGTGTTCCGTTGATCCTTCGGTGGCTCGGAACTCCCTAAAGTCTTCGACTATGCATCTATGCCAAGTCTCAACCTGTCCGCCAGGTCTCAGATTCTCCCCGGCAGCCATCGACCCGAACGTTACCCAACTGGGTAATCGCTCCTTGTTTTGCCGTGCCACGGCCCCCGCAAAGAAAAGCCGTCGTTTACCGATGATTGTTTCGATGCTCTCGCAACGTGTGGCCCCCGCAAAGAAAAGCCGTCGTTTACCGATGATTGTTTCGATGCTCTCGCAACGTGTCATCTTGAGGGCCTTCGCGTTCGATAGGGTGGCGTGGTCAGTACAAAGACCCTGCTGGAAGCCAATGACTCGCAAGAGGACGTGGTGGTGAGCCGTTCGAAGCTTGGCCGAAGTGTTCCGCTCTGAGGGTCCTTGTCACACGCTTACAGCAGGGTCTCACGTCACCTCTCGGCCTTCAGCATTCGGACTTTCAGGCTGCTGCTACCAAAGCGTCAAGCATCCTATCTATATGCAGATAGACTGTCGTCGCCTTGCTGGGACCGTCTCTGGCGTGATCAATTGCACAGTTCGCCACTCTGCGACCGTGAATACAAGCCCTGTTCGTAATACGACACCGTATGAATATCAAAACGGAGCTTACATCCCCTATCAGAGGGTGTTGCTTACTGCTTTTGTATTAGTAGTGCTTTTTAGAAACTTTTTTCGGAGCCTTCTTCAGCCGCCGAAAGTGCGGGTTGGCAACACTCAACGAAAATCGACCAGCGGCGCGAGTTAACGCGCACCTCCGACAGATCATGATCTGTAGATCATCTGTGCATCTATAGATCGTCTCCAGTTCCGCACCTGGCGTTGTGAAAGGTTGCGCAGGATCTGCACAGTACAGATCCAGCTCCAGGAAACATGTCCTACTATTACGGGGGACCGTAGAAAACAGGACCAAATGTTGTTAGCAAAAATAGGTAGATATATAGAGTTTTATGTACAACATAAATCCTATTAACTATGGACCCCCCCGTAACAGATCATGCAGACCCGGTGGCTCGGCAAGTGGTCCGCGTGCCTACACTATTAATACTGCTGGAAAATCCCACGAAATGGGTTCGAGTCTCACCGAGTGCATACTCGTACGACAGTAGAGACTTTTTGTAGAACAAAAAACGAATGGCGGAAAGTGCGAGAGCGTGAGCAGCATTCGATGAAAATCGGCGGGCAGGCAATGGGAACCGGAAGTGCTGAACCCCATGCGCTGTAAAAAAAAAAAAGGCACGTACCGGGGGGGGGGGGGGGGGGGGGGGAGGGGAGAAGAGACGACACCTGTGACCACGGCATGTCCAGAAAATCGCTGAGAGGGTAAAACCTCCCACGAGCTATAACTCTTTTAGTAGGACTGCAGTCTCCCGTTTTGGGGATAAACCACTCAAATTCTATCGCGCAGTGGCCGTCGCTGTAGTCGTGGCATTGTACCGGCAGTTTTCCCGAAGTCTCGAGAGAGAGGGTTCACAGTTTCATTCTATTTTTTGAAGTATGACGGAACACGTCTTTCTACATGACGCTACTGCCGTAATATGATAGTATCATATCATACGCACGAGAAGGCCTTATATATCGAGATAATCATGCGTCGATGCTCTTCCTGAACAGCCACAAGAAGGCACCATTCGGGCGCAAAAGTACGTATCGTTTACATCTTACTTGCCCCCCTGCGTTCACTTTTTTCTGCTTTGTACAACTAACCGTACGCGGTGGGAACAGCCCGTACGAGAAGCCGCCAACAGGCCTCCAAATTCATCAATCCACCTCCACCTCCTCCCCAATCCGGAAAAAAATCGCAACAAACTTAAACCACCAAAGGGGGGGGGGGGTGGGTAGGTGGGTGGGTGGGTGGATATTGTCACCGCTGAACCCCCCCCCCCTCCCTTCTTGAAATTCCTGTTTGTGCCCCGTCAAGTTCCGTCCCGTGTTCCGTCCCGTTTCTTCCCGTGTTTCGTTCCGTGTCCCATCTCGCGCCCCGTCACGTTACGTCCCGTGTTCCATTCCGTCCCGTGCCCCATCAGGTTCCGTCCCTTTGCATCCCGGCCCGTGTCCCATCTCGTGCCCCGTCCCGTCTCTCGTCCCGTTTCATTCCGACCCGTTTTATCAATGCTGCTAAATTAAGGTAGCTTAACAAATAGTACAACCATAGGAGGTTCTGTCTATCCCTCCGGCGCTACGAAGGGGTTCTCGATCTCCTCCATGCCGTCTGTTGGGGAGATGAGGCTGACCTGCGTCCCTCGGCACACGACGAGCCCCAGCTCTCTCGTTTCCTCCGTCAGCTTGTAAGGGTCGGCCGGATCTGAACCGCAACACGGCAGATATATAGGTACATAGGCAGGCAGGCAGACAAAAAAAATACACACAGGAGACAAACAGGCAGATAGGTAGACAAACAGACGGACATATAGGGAGGGACGGAGGTAGGGAGGGACGGAAGGAAGGGAGGGTGGGAGTGAGGGGGACGGAGCAAGGGAGGATGGGAGGTGGGACGGAGGAAGAGAGTAAGGGGAGGGGAGGAGAGGGGAGGGGAGGAAGGGAGGGGCTGCCGTTAACCTTCATCCATGAGGGCCCCCCCCAAAAAAGACGCATGCGGTAAATCAGTAATCGGCTGCCTGGCTCTCAAGAGGATCTACACACCAAGATTCGTGGCCAAATTACTCCAAATCAGACTCTCCGGAGCAAAAAAAAATTAATCGTATGATATAATACGTATGATACGAATATTCCAACTAGGGCGGCCATGGGTTCCACCGAATCGGTCAAAGTTCAATTTTACAGGCTGCCATAAATCACCCACAACCCCCCCAAACACCGACCAACCGAACCAATCCAAAACCAAAAACCACAACAAAAAAAAAATCTTGTCTCTTCCCACCTCGGGTGAACTCGATGCACTTGTTAAGGACCACGTTCACCAACGGATAGAACCTTGTCAAATTTCATCAAAGCCCACTAGAGCCCACCAAATCTAACCAAACCAAAGCCCACATAAATCAAACCAAACAAAATGTCACACCAAACCCCATTAAATCGAATCAAACCAAGCCAAACCAAAGCCAAAATCAAACCAAAACCACACCAAACCCCACAGAAGAAAAATAACAAATCCCCCACCGAACCAAGCCAAACCAAAGCCAAACCATAGCATATCAAACCAAACTGAACACCAAACCAAACGAAACCGAACACCAAAACCAAACCAGAACCAAAACCACGACCAAACAAAAAAACTCTACTCTCTCTCTCTCTCTCTCTCTCTCTCTCTCTCTCTCTCTCTCTCTCTCTCTCTCTCTCTCTCTCTCTCTCTCTCTCTCTCTCTCTCCCTCTCTCTCTCTCTCTCTCTCACCTCGGATGAATTCGATGCACTCGTCCAACACCACATTCACCAGCGGATCGAATCCCTTAAGGACCCCGTGCACCTCCCTCCCGCCCTGCAGCTTGACCCTCACGCCCTGATCCAGATACTTCTGCAAGTCAAGGACTAATTAAAAAATGGTGTCACATGCATCATAAGCAGGGAGGGCAGGGCGAGCGGCGGCGAAAAAAAAAACTTCAGTTAGTGTTTACGAGCACAGCAGCAACGCATTTTAGATTCAGAGCCTTTCACGTCGGCGGCTTTACGTTACGCTTCAGAATCGCGCCACTCTTCGCGGGTCATGACCCGACCCGCGGGCTGGGTCAGGAAGTTTTTGACATTTCACGGGTCTGATCGGGTCGGGTCCATTCGGGTCGGATCGGGTTGGGAGATTTTGAAGTTCTCACGGATCGGGTCGGGTCACCCTTTTACTCGACCCGACCCGACCCGACCTAACCCGCGAGGTTTGCACCCAACCCGTGATCACCCCCGACACTATTCTTTGAGGAAAAATTAGATTGTTTATTTTTATATCATGTAGAAATTCCCCCCGAGGTATATGGGTTTACGGGATTTTTTCTAAAAAAAAAACAGCAAAAAAAACGGCCAAAATATAAATTAACTCACAATAAGCAGCGATCTGGCCGGAATCTGAATGTCATTCTTTTTGCTCTCTGTTCATTGATTGGCCTACAACGCTTTCACCCGACGCACCAGGCCTCATCCACAGATAGCCCTACCCTGCACAACCCACAAAAGCGCTGCTACTCTGGAACTAACCACGGAGCGCACGAAGGCTCAAAAGGTGTAGGCTGGAGCGTGGCACGGACGAGCGGCGTTGGATTGTCACGGCCGGTGACTGCTACAGCATGCGCCCACTTGGTGTCGTCGTGAAAGTTGCATCGATCACAGCAGCAGCAGCAGCAGCAGCAGCAGCAGCGGCGGCGGTGCGGGAGCGGCGGCTGTGCCGCTGTGTGAGGGCACCTACAGTAGCGTGCTTGAAGCGTACATAACGCACCGATGCGACGGCACGCGTAGAGGCTAGAAGCGCAGCAGCACCAGAGCACAGGAAGAAAAACCGGGCCCGGAAACGAAAGCTGCAAAAACGGAAGCTGCTTGATGCTGAGCTAATGCTGCTGCTGCTGCTGCTGCTGCTGCTGCTGCTGCTGCCGCCGCTAGCTTCTCCTAGCAGAGTAGCTGCTGCTATTAATAAGTGCGCTGCCTCTTCTGCTTGCTGTCTGGGTATAGCAGCGACTGCCGCCGTTGCTGGGTTGCTGTTGCTGTAATATATACCCCGCTTGTTTTTGTTGCTGTTTTTTTTCTACACACCCTATACTTGATACCACGAGTCGTGTACACAAATTCGTTTTTCGTTTCCTCGTACTCACCCGCTCCCCTCTTTCATACGGCACGGAGGGTTTGCGGAGTAAGTCTCTTCTGGAGTTTTTTTTTAGCGTAACCACAACTAGATCGGGAGGGGGGGAAGGAAACTCACTTTTTTAGCGCCAAGTGAAAAAAAAACATTTTTCCAAAAACGTTCTCACGCGAAAACACACAAAAAAAACCCCCTGGAAATATCAACCCTTTTCCTACTGCAAAAAGTGTTCCACAGCAGTGTTCAATTCAAAACAAGTGGCATGCCAGAGGGGATGGAGGGCAAAACCCGCCCGATGTCATTCGATACATCGAAACCTCGATATTTCGATAAACGAGTTGTACATCGAAATATTTTCCGATACGATATCCAACACTGCTGCTGTAGTCGCACAGACTAAGTAGAGGGCTTACTTACCCTATTCGAGAAAACGGTTGGCACACACTTGACTGTGTACGATTCAACGGGGCTACTACCGCAGGGGACCACAGTAAAATAGGACCTACGGTACACACGAAAACCTATATATTTACCTATTTTTACTTTTAATACGTGACAATATTTGGTCCTACTGTACGTATTTACTATGGTCCCCCGTAGCATTATAATGCTCTATAACCTATAAGGTTGATTGGGTCTGATTGCCTTAAGATGGGACAGGGCGGGATACGTAGGTGTGTACACACAGCACTCTCACGAGGGACCATAGTAAATAGGACCTACGGTACACACAAAAACCGACATATTTCCCTACTTTTGCTAACAATATTTGGTCCTTTTTGCTACGGTCCCCCGTAGTACAGCACTTGTAGTTACATCAGTCTCGTGGGCGCAAACTGACCCTCTCCGCCATTTTTTCGAAAAAGCGAAGTAAAAGCTGTGAGCTATTCCTCAGGAGGCATAAGCACCGCGACACAAGGGAGCGGCTACTGCTGTAAGACACGCACGCTTCGCCCGCAAGCATCATCATGCTCGTATTATACGTATACCCTGGTGTAGGACCGCTCTGGGCGGAAATATAAGGAACGCTTGGTCTCTGTATTAACGCCTAAACGATACTTGTATTTCCGCCCATAGTGCTACAGTACTACAGCAGTATTAATAGTAGCTGTACGCTCTTCCTGGTACAATCGGGGAACATGTATACAGCAGTATTATAGTCATCAGAACCAACTAGGGTGTTGTAAACATGGAGGGATGTATGGTTTTTTTTTTTCGGTCCATGGTGGGTTCTCATTACTATCTCCCCCCCCCCCCTCCCATGCCCTCCCCCCATAATTACATATACTGTAGGTTGGGTTGGCGTCGGTTGGCAACGACACTGTAAAACACGCCGCTCACTACTTGAGCTATAACAGACAACCGGGGTACCGCTTTTTCTCCTCTTTTGTTTTGGCGGTCGGTCACAGCTGGTGGTCGAGCTAGATCATTTGTGCGAGGTGAAGAACCTCTACTCCGCACAAGGGGGATGACAGTATCACGTAGTGGGTATGGTGAGAGGCCCCCAAGAGGCAGTTACAGAGTACTCCCATTGCTGTCTCTGGAAGTGGCCACACCGGAAGTCGAATCAATTCATTGATGCTGTCATCCATAGGCAAAAGAAAGTCCGCCTCTAGAGCGGTTCTTAGTAGGATGCAGCCCACCCTTCATGCGACTCGCTCAACGCCTCACGGCGCTTCGCGCTTTGGTGCAAGAAGCAATGCCTGCCTGGTCGGTGAAAACCCCACGTGCTCCGTCCCGGCATTGCAGGGATGCCAGGGTCTATGGCCATACGACTACGGCCATGCATGAGATCGAGTACATCTCTCCCATCGAGTACCCCCCCTGCTCCCCCCCCCCCCCTACGATATTACGGGGCAACATAGAAATCAGAACCAACCAGGGCGTGTAAACATAGAGGGATATACGGTTTTTCGGTTAATCGTGGGGGGGGCATACTGAACAGGACCTACCTTACACACGAAAAACTACATATTTACCTAGTTTTACCAACAATATTTGGTCCTATTTACTATGGCCCCCCGAAATATTACGGCCCCCCTCCCCCCTTCCGGTAAGAAAAGCCCCGTCATCACGTACCAGTAGCCCTTGATATAGATATAATATATTGTTTGACTAGCATTAGAGTTCACCGCTTGTGCGACACCGCCGCTCTGGGCGAAAATCGAAAGAGCGTCGGGTCTTCATATTCATGTATTGCCATCCTTATATCTCCGGCCAGATTGGTACGGCTTATGACACTGCTGTTGTGCGCGAGACCGGGGCACTGCAGCAGTACAGCAGCAGTAGGGGTGCGGTGCGCCCCTCATGCGGCTGTCCGAGCAAGGCGGCATCCTGGTTCAAAAGCGGTACAAAATCGCTTGGCGCGACTGGGGATATTACACTCGTAACCGGAATAAAGAAGGCGGCTCCCCCCAACAAGCCGGCCCGGCCCTAAAGAACGGTTTAATGTGTCAAGAACACACACATTGCTCTGGCACACCGCCGCCTGACCGGGCCACCCCTAACATAGTACGTGATGCCAACCAATGGTTGATTGGGTCTGACTCGCTATAGCCCCTTTCCTTGTATTGCAGTACTGCACTACAGACAGTTTGTACCTGTACCTAACTGTTAGTCTAATTCCATGTGATTAGTGCCCACAGCGGGTGAACTGCAGTCCTTAAGCCCAGACGGGCAAGGGTTACGGTTTTCTATTACGAGGGTCCATAGTTAATAGGACCTATGGCATACATAAAAACCTACATATTTACCTATTTTTACCAGCAAAATTGGGTTATATTTACTGCGTATGGTCCCCCGTAATGAAAGCTAATTTTTTCGTATCGTGCACAGACAGCAGTAGCAGTCGTGACCTTTCATCCATAGTGCCAAATAAGTTGCTAAACTCAACTCCCCTCCAGACTACTGGACCACACTCGTTGTCTTCTTGTTTTTTTTTTCCAGTCGGTATGCACGGGTCCCAACTAATGTCGTGGGATATCGTATCGTTGGAATCTTCCGATAAAATCGAAA
Organism: Macrocystis pyrifera; assembly: GCA_031763025.1. NCBI lineage: Eukaryota > Phaeophyceae > Laminariales > Laminariaceae > Macrocystis > Macrocystis pyrifera. Next base: position 2,754,141 of record JASSKH010000040.1, read on the forward strand.
TAAAAATGGTTCGATATATAATCGCATGATATCGAGCGTGTTTTGCCATCCATCCCCACTGGCATCCATCCCCGTGTTATTTACGCGGACACTGAACGAAAGCCTCCACGCAGGGGTACCTGGTATCAAATATCGAAAGTGTATCGATTCGTTTTTGGTTTCGTCGGTATCGTACACATCGAACTCGATTCCGATATCGATATCCGATATCCGACACTAATAACATCGATACACCTGGTATATCACTCTGGCCGATAATATAAGGAACGCTTCGTCTTCGTGTTGATGACTAAACGTTCCTTACATTTCCGCCCAGAGTGCTATTACGGGGGTCCATAGTTAATAGGACCTATGGTATACATTAAAAAAAACTACATATTTACCTATTTTTACTATTATTTGGTCCTGTTTACTATGGTCCCCCGTAATAATCGGTATGCACGGGTCCCAAAAGGGTTTTGATGTGAGAACAAAAAGGAGCAGACGAAAAACAAAACAACAAACAAACCAAAACAACAACGTTGGCCGCTGATGCCACTCCGATGTAACGCCCAAGATAACCCATATACATATCCCCTCGGGACCTTTTTTTTCTTTTCCAAGGTGACTTTCCTCGACAACGCGCAGGGGGGTGCACACGCCAAGCGACGCCTCTACACCCGTGACCACGGACTCGATATTTTGGACGTGAGTTAAAAAGCGAGAACAGCAACAACCAACAGCGTATGATCACACAGGCAGGCTGTATCATACAGGCTGCTGGTTCAGGTGAAAACGGACGGAACCTGTTATTCCTCGGCTATAACGTCCATGCCGTTTTTTCGAATCAGACCGTGAAAAATTGCACGCGTCCTCTGCGAGTCCTTGCGAACACCTAACCTGACAGTTTAAAAAAAAAAAAAAAAACATTTTTCGTGTTGGTGTTTTTTTCGGCAAGCTGAAGAAAAATCGGAGGCCAGTCCTCGGGAAGGGCGCAAATAACACGTGTGAAAAAATTAAAAAAAACAGCGAGGACTCAAGTTTCACAAGGGTGAAAGGTAGAGAGCTGTCAGCCGGCAAATCGCCAACTATAACATCTACTATTCGAACTATTTCGGGGGTCCATCGTTAATAGGACGTATGGTATACATAAAAACCATTCTATTTACCAATTTTTACTGACAATATTTGGTCCTATTTACTATGGACCCCCGTAATAATAGTTGGCATTTTCCAACAAGGGCCGACTGCCCGACCCATTTGCGTTTCCATCTATTACTGGAGGGAAGGATTGTTGAATGCGGGATACCATGCATTTGACGCTGTCTTGGGTGTGAGTCCCCCTCAGCCGGGGGAAGGCAGGAGGATTAGGCTCGCTTAGTCGGCAAATCGGCGAGTCGGCTAGCAATCAGCCGTGGCTTCGCCGGGCGACTTGCCGACTCAAGTCAGATAGTTGACTTACGCGGCACCTACCGATTTCCACCCTGGTCCGAAATATAAGCACAGTTTTGTTTGACGAAAAGTGTAAAACAGGTGTTTATATTATGGGACATAGTGGTAGTTAATAGTAGCGACACTCTGCCGACTCACAGCCGTAATCAAAGAGGCGCAAGACCAGCCGCCGTCGACGGCAAGTCAGCAACAATGCCACCATAAGAAGCTGAAGGTTTCTCCGCCATTCGGGGGCCCAAACCAGCTGGTTTCGCCAGGCGACTTGCCGCCGACTAAAGCCAAACAGTTGGCCAACGATAGCACCTACCGATTAGTCATCAGTCGTGAAATCCTGCCGACTCACCGGTCTATTAATAGTTACGAAAGAGGCATATACCTGGTACATACAATCAAGTCGCCGTCGACGGAAAAATCGGCGGTAGTGCAGCCGGCACCGAGTCAAAGGTGTCTTCAACGCTCCGGGGCTCTCGCAAAAAAAAAAATGAATACTACCCTATCGTACCGAGCACGAAACTATTAATAAAAAAAGAGCAAGCAACTCCGCTCTGGAACTATTCCGGTGTCAACGAGAGAATAGAATAAACACAAAAAAATAGTTAATACCGGTAAGAATTTGTTGTGTGAGGGAGGGGACGGGATGGGATGGTCGGGGGGGGGGGGGGGGGGGGGGGGGGGGGGGGGGGGGGGGGGTACTCATTTGTTGCTTGCCTTAGTCATTTGACCATTGACCACGCATCTCTTTCGAGACGGAGCATACCTGCCGGGTTTGGCTTACGGTACCTTTTTGCGGGGAGGGCAAAGTAATCAGGACCCATCACACGCACAAAAAAACCTACCAACACAGCAGTATTTTTACTATTTATAACCATCTTTGCCCCTGGTTATCAATCACCAATACAGCGGTAGTATAATAGTGCTTTTACCAACCACATCAAGGGTCCTGATCATCACCAACACGGCAGTGTTTTTACTAATCATACTTGGTCCTGATGGTGACTACTACTTCAGGTATGTATGTTCCACCCCAACACTCGTGAGTAATTATCAGAGTTGTGAGTCGGCACGATTTGACCTCCTTCCCGTAGGGCAAAAAAAAACTGCAGTCAGTCTCGTTGCGGGGAACAAACCACTCAAATTTCAAGCAGTTTCGTCCCCGAAACGGGACTGGAGTCCTAAAAGTATCAAAAGTCACCAACTACCCTACCAAAAACAACTACCATTACGCGGGACCATAGCAAATAGGACCAAATATTGTTACTAAAAACAGGTAAATATGTAGGTTTTTATGTACACCATTGGTCCTATCAACTATGGACCCCTGCAACATATTGCCTGCACGAAGTCGGACAAACACATACCTGGTATCATAGTCGTTTCATGGAGGTCCCGACCATGGTGTTTGCCAAGACCAGGTTGTGCTTTGGGGTTTTTGGTCACATTCTACTCTCCCGATCCCGAAAAAAAATAATCAACTTCCCAAAAATCGGGACCCAAAATCGGACGATATGGTCCGTATCTTCTACGATTTTTTTTCGGATTGGGTCTCGCATTTTTTTGGGGGTTAGGAATGAAACAATAATCCTGCCGGCCAGGAGATTCCGAGTCGCCCCGGGCGAATGAACACATCGCATGAGCAAGACACCGGATCATCTACGTCACGCACACGCACAGCGTACAGAAAGGGGCCAGAAGGAGGGCGGCGTGGCACAGGGGGTTGCCTCACACCACCAAAAGCTGTCTAACCAAGCGCACGGCCCATTTGGCGAGGCCGTGTCAACGCGAGGCCTCCGGGAAAGGCCGGCAAAAGTCATGAGGCCCTACGCGGCGGAGGGCTTGGAGCGTGAAGCTCCAGCACCGTTGACGGCGCCGTGTGCGTTGCGGACTTGCTGCTGAGGCTGTTGCTCTGCGCTGCTTGTTTTTTGCCGCGGGCGCGAGCGGTCAACAAAGCGGCGGTACCCTGGGCTCTGGGGCGTGTGACCGCACCACACGCACGCCCACAGCACGCCTACGCACGCACTGCACGACGGGACCTGGTTGCATCGATTGGAACTCTTCGCATGACTGTCATAGAGCACAGAGCACACACGCGCGCGCGCAGCGAGTCACGCAGCAGCAGCAGCAGCAGCAGCAGCAGCAGCAGCAGCAGCAGCAGCAGCAGCAGCGAGCAGCATGTTGCACGAAGCCGTTGCCGTTCCATTTTTCGTTACTTTCATTTCGTCACATTCGTTCTTCGTTGCTGTATTCCAAATTCCTGGAATTTTGTTTCCGCTTCAAAACCGAACCTACCGTTTCGGGTACTCGCAAGCAGTTTCAAACCCGCTCGTGTTTTTAGTTCTGTGAATAGCCTGCGGTTCTCGCCCCAACCAAAATCGGGTCCTTCGCAAAAACACGACTTCCGACTTACAGCAGCACTGGGTTTTCATACTTGAAGAAAGGAAGGATAGTTGACTGCGGAACGCATGAAAACAAAAAATGACCCTGGTCCCCTCGGTCAGGGAGGGCTAATTGGGCTGGCGCGCTTCGCTCGCCTGACTTTAGTCGGCAAGTTCGCTGGTCATCAGCTGGCTTCGACAGCCAATTTGCCGCCTGAAACCAGCCGGTCGGCTAGCGGCACCTATTGGTTCGCGCTAGCATCAGTGTGACCGCTGCCGGCGTTCTCGATTCCGAGGAAAAATGAGGTCAAGTTTCTTGCGGGGCTGTTTCTTATGAGAGGGGCCGGTACTGCTGCTGATGTAGGGGTGAAAAGTCAAGTGCAGGACTGAAATAAAATAAAAATGAACGAGATATCCCGTACCAGGGTACCAGGCACGTACGTATATACTATACATCCAGACGAAAGAAGATCATACCAGTAAACCACTATTACGGGGGTCCATAGTTAACAGGACCAATGGTGTACATAAAAACCTAAATATTTGCCTATTTTTACTAACAAACTTTGGTCCCGTTAACTATGGACCCCCGTAATAATAGTTCGGTTTTCTTCTGAGTCATGACTTCTTGCTTTCCAGCTCAACTCGCCGGGGGTTTTCACGCTCAGAGACCTTCTGGAAAAGCCGGGCGGGGTCACTCACAGGTGACCCCCCCACCCCCCCCCCCCCCTCCCCCCCCCCCCCCCCCCCCCCCCCCCCCCCCCCCCCCCCATCAATGCACACCTTCCTTTTACAATCTCCTATTTTGAGGTGAGATCGCCATCATGCTCGTCGGCCAATCTACTGGCCATCGTTAGTCATCACTACTCATCCTCTTCACCTAGAGTCGCGGAACTCCAACACACAGAACTTGTACCTCTCTAGGATTGAAGAATCGGCACGGACACTGGTTGTGCTGGATGTCGACGGGTAGAAAGAACGCTTTCATGTGAATAAAAAACAACAACAACAACAACACCAACAACAACAACACCAACAACAACAACACCGGTAAACACTTAAATAAGCCGTCGTCACAGGAGTCTACCCCCCCCTCCCCCCCCCCCCCCAGTACATGCCTTCACCAATTGAAAACCAAGCATCACAAAAAAGGCAATTACCACCACGGGGGCGGTTGGCAATTGTGATCCTTGCTGTTTTTAGCGCCGGCGAGACAAAAAAAAAAAAGTTTCTGCGGGTGGAAAATACGCGTACACTGTAACACATGCATACGATACGATACGTATCATATGACAGGGATAGAAAACCAAAGTGATACAAACCAAAGCGACACGTTCACACAAAAAGTAACACAACAAACGTGGGACGAATATCGTATCAGGGCCGAGTTTCTCCAAACCATGCCCTGAGGGCCTGTATATAGGGCACACACACAGCAGTGACTTGTGGCTTCGGAAACATCTAGTCGCGATAACTTCAAGTAGACGCTTCGCTCGGCGTGTTTGCATCGCTAGATATACCGTCGCTGTCGACAAAACCGGCCTCGAAACGTCGGAGGGGCCGTGTCATCTTGCGCGTCAAGCATGCCATACCAGGTATGTATATATGTACCAGTATATAAATATCATGCGATATCAATGCATACCAGGGAATCGTTCTGTTTTGTCTTTGTGGTCATGACTTTTACTTTCCAGCTCAACTCGCTGGAGCTTTTCACACTTCACACTCAGCGACCTCCCGGAACTACCGCGGGTTCACACGTGTCTTCCCTTGCCCCTTGCCCCCCCCCCCCCCCCCCCCCCCCCCCCCTCATGGTCATACGACTACTACGGCCATGCATGAAAATGAGTACACCCCCCCCCCACCCCCCCCCCCCCCCCCCCCCCCCCCCTCCTCAGTAAACGCCTTCGATTTTCTATCTTGGTTGTGGCGAGATCACCGAACAGTCTCTTGGGTTTTTATCCATCATCTGTTGCAGCTGTCCATTGTCGTGTCTAAATACAGCTGCCATCGTACTGTGTTTCGGACACTCATTCGCGGCTCTCTCCCGCCGCCGACGACCCACAAAATCCGCGCGGCTTCTTCGCCGGGGTGTGCATCAGGCTCGTGTTCCCCGGATGGCGCCGCCGATCCGCCCGATCCGCCCGGACGCGTCCCGTGCGCGGCCTTGACGTGGGCTTACGCCGCATAAATGCTGCCCTGTCAGCCGTTTGCGAGTCGCGCTGACGACCTGAAGCTCGATTTTGAGTGATTCCTTCGGTTGGGTGCTCTCCGACCACAGATCTCCCGGGAGAGTGGGCATCATCGCAGCCGCGCAGCCGGGGGGGGGGGGGACGTGTGGGGGCGTCCGTTCTACTACAGGAATCACAGCCCCGCCATAAAACATGCCACTTTGTTGTTCTCCCACGACGTACGAGTATGACATGAACTTTTGTTTGGTTAGGGCGACAGGCAAGAAGAAATACGACGAGTGCTCAGGATTAAGATCACTTCGGTACCCCATTCGACAGGGGGTGTTGAGGGAGGATACATGCCTCCCTGTGTCCTTCTAGGTACCTACATGAGCTCCCTGAGCGTTGCAAGGCCAACATCCCTTGTCGTGCCAAAAGATGGACGGCCTACGTTCACACCACTTCTTTTTTTCGTTGTGTGGGAGATTTCTACAGATATAGTGCGTGTTCCAACCGGGGGGGTCATATCATAGAAGGCGTTTCGAAACCGAAAAAAAAAGTGACAGCAGTCCCGGAACAAAGCAAAGCAGTATCAGACGAGCACTGGTGCCTCTGGCACGACCTCTGGCATGTTCTTCAACACTGAGGCCTCCCGGGGAGTCTTTGCTGACGGCACGGACGAGTGCAGCTGATGCGCCGCAGAACCTTGTGCCGTGTGCTCACAGCTTTGTAACCATATTTCGGTTCGCCGTCGTCGTGATTTGCCTCTAGTACAAGCATTCGTACATACAATACGTAAAATATGAGGGTATCGGGTAGGTGAGCGTATGATTAGCCGTAATCGTAGTTGTGCGAGGCAGTCCGAAAAGTACACATCAACAGCAGTAGTAGCGCGAGAGGCGCGTGCAGCATAAGGGGCAGCAGCAACAAACGCTGTATGCAGCAGTACGCTGTGGTTGCTTGCTGCTGCTGCTGCCAATGCTGCTGCTGCTGCTGCTGCTGCTGCTGCTGCTGCGATCTTCGTTTTCCTTCTTCGGCCCGCGTGAACCCCTACCAATAGTTCGAGCGCAGCTTTGCAGCCTGCAACAACCGCGTGAAGATGCGGATTGTTGTTGTTTGTGTGTGTGTCGAGCATGCAGAGCTACACAGCAGCCGGGCAGCAGTAAGAATGTGTTTGTTCGTCGGACTCGTGATCGAAATACCGAAGAGCCTGCAAACAAAGTCATAGTACTACACCCGTCACAGCAGTAACGCTCATTCTTGGCAAGCCTTTTACCACTTCAAGTATTTCGTCGTACGATGTTGTGGATACTGCTCATACCCCCAGTATTAGCACTACTCAAGTCTTCAGTACGTACCGCTCATGCTCTCAGTACTTGCAGTATTCGGACGCCAGTGCTGCAATACTCCCGGTACTCGCAGTACGCAAAAAATATGCCGGGAGCATCTGTGCAAAATTTCGTTACAAAAGTACGTCATCTGCGAGAACGACCGATTGAGCTGCGTGATACGTTAGACGCTCTCGTCGGACCTCTACAAGACGTAACGTCCAAGGAAGAGAGCTGATACTGGGCCCTCGTGACTGAACAACTCCATCACGCCATCCATTAATTCACCAACGCGTATGGATGAATCTGCAAGCAGCGACAACCCTTAATTTCTTACGTACAACATCTCGCATACCAGGTATACACACTCGCAAAGAGTTGAGCACGATGTGTTTTACAGCAGTATTCAAATCCGGCGGGCGTCCACCTGCGATACAGCGCTCGTGGTGGCGTCGCCGAGGAGGGAACTTCGTGACAAAGCGCTACCATCTCGGTAGGTACAGCCATTCACAAACAATGCCTGCACCAGTCTCTACGGAGATATACGTACTTCTTCTGTCCAATTTGATTTCCCCTGTTCAAGCTGGGCGGCGTGTGGCAGCCTTGAACATATAAGAGGCTACAACAGCATGCAGCAGCCGTGCGGCAGCCGTGCAGCAGCCATATCTGTGTCGGATATGTGACCGAAGATCGTGCACGACAAGCGCCAGTACTACACAGCAGACACTCGGGATACTGCGTGGGCAATGGGAAGAGTGCTCTCAACTCTTGACATTCAAGCATGACCTTCATCCTTCGCCACAACCGGCGTCCCCGGTGGCTTGGTAGGTGGTCCGCGTGCCTATCAAGATCAATTTCGTGGGTTCAAATCTCACCGAGTGCATGCTCGTAGGGACTTTTTCTTGCATAAAAAGTTGATAAGCGGAAAGCGCGAGAGCGTGAGTTAGCTACATTCGATGAAAATCGACGAGCAGTGGGAATGCTGAACCCTATGCGCGATAAAAATGAAGGCACGTACCGGGGGGGAGAAGGGACGACACCTGTGACCACGGCTTGTCCAGAAGATCGTCGAGGGTAAAACCTCCTACGAGTGGGCTAGAAAGTAAAAGTGATGATAAGAAAAAGAAGAAGACAACGCTGCTTCATAATGATGGGTGGGACGCAAGCCGGCGACCGGCGGCCGTCCAGGCCGCCGGTCAAGCTGCCCCTTGTATGTCATATTATACGTGCATATGCGCATATACATATTATCCAGGGTAATTCCTACCCGACCCCACCCGGGAGAGTTTAAGAACCTCCTGACCCGACCCGACGCGACCCGACCCATGATACTTCAAAATCTTCCGGACCCAACCCGCGAGTAGAGCCATGACCCGTGAGCGAACAATACCAGTCTGATCGAAAATATAGGGTACAATTCGATTCCCACAATAATGTACAAAAGTACCTTATTTTGTTCCAATTTTCGACCAGACTGATATCAAAATCACTTTCGTCCACCTCAATCGGCGATTAAAAAAAGTGACGATTTGGGCAACAGCGCCAACTGCGTAGTTAGGGGACGATATTCTACAACATTGCGCCCTATGTTGTAGCGCAAGAAGTCGTGGGGCACCGGGCGCGACATCTCATACACGTAATGATCCCGCCCGTACGTAATGCTGGGCGCTCACGCTTCTCGTAGACGGCTGGCTGATACACAACACCAAGGTTATCGTCGTTTCGGTTGCTATCTTCAACAGCCAGAGGAGGTTAATAAAAAGAGGCTATACACGGGTCGGGGTTAAAATCCCGGCGGGTTCGCAAAAAAAAAAAAACAATAAAAAAAGTACTTTTATTGACTGCACATTTTTTCATCTTCGCGGAAAGCGCGAGCTGGCAAAACTTGAAAAATGGTTGACCAGCGGGAATGCTGAATGAGCCCTCTGCGTAGGAAAAATGAAAGCTACGAACGAGTAGCGTACTGGGCTGGGGGGTGTACTCGATAGGAGAGATGTACTCGATCTCATGTATGGCCGTAGTCGTATGGCCATAGACCCTCTGGGCTGGGGGGGGGTGGGGTAAGAGAATACACCTGACACCTGTGATCACGGCTTGTCCACAGAAGGGAGGCTGGGAAAGTGAAAGTGATGGTTGGAAAAAAAATAAAAATAAAAAAAAAATCAAAACTCATTTCCGGACAGAGCGGTATACGCTCGGGCTGGAAACTTCAAGTGATGTGTATCTCTCGACCAAAGAAAACAAACGTCACGCCTACGAATAATACAACCCCACCATCAACAAAAATCACAATGGCGTATCCATACAACACAGTTAGTACGCGTGTATACGTATATACATCTACATTCCCATATTCCCAACCCAATCTCACTCATCTACATCATCCATCAGACAGACGATGACGGACGCGTATATATAATACGGTGCGCACGTATGCATGTATGACAGTGAACCGTAAACACAGCAGTAGCAGTGCTGCAGTGTCTTACTATTTGCAGGATTTTTCGGTCACGAGTTCGTTCTCGAGCTCAACTCACCGAGAGCTTTTACATGCTCAGCGACGTTCTGGACAAGCCGCGGGGTCACGGGGCGTGTACCCTAAAAAAAAAGGGTTGAGTTCATTTGACACACGGGGGTGCAATGGTTTTTTCAGCGCTCGTTCTCTCCCAACAGCGGGTGCTAAGGGTGCTATAGTAACAGAAGTCGAACATTATATTTTTCGGAAGGCTCTCTCTTTCGACTAATAATATTGGTAGATCTTTCCGAAAACGCCTCCTTTGTTGATAGGTGTTGGCAAACCCCCTTTCCCGTTCTGGAAAAATCGATCGATGAAAAAACGATCGCACCCCCATCTGTGCGAATCCAACGCTCTTTACTCTGTATTTCCTCCTTCCCCCCCACCGGTAGACCTTCTGGTCAAGCCGCCGCGGTGCCATAGGTGTCTTCCCTTCATTCCCCCCCCCGGTACATGCCTTCGGTCTTCGCTCGAGTACACATACACAAGCAGCAGCAGCAGCACCGGTATAGTCGTAGTGATTATTCGATATCGGATATCGATATCGGAATCGAGCTCGATACAAAACCGATAAACAAAAAAAAAAAAACGAATTGATACTCTTCTTACGTACGAAATTTGATACCTGGCACCTGGCACATCGAAGCTTTCCTACAGTGTCGGCGTAAGAAACATAACACATATACCAGAGGATGGGGGGGTGAAACACGCTCGACACAACAATATAATACATCGTTCGAGATATCGAAAGTATCGATATCATCCCCAACACTACCACTAGTAGTAATACATACGTACCAGGTGCACGTACAGGCATCAAATTCACTTCCCCCCCCCCCCCCCCCCGGAATACATCTACTTCTCTACTCCGGACACGCGCTCGGCTGCAGGGCACGCAGGGGGCTCGCGTGTACACCACGGCGCAAGTGTGGGTCCCGGCCGGGCTCCCGGGCTCCGTGGCGCGTGCTCTGGGCGTTCACAGTCGCGAAATCTGGAGACCTTCCGCCCAGCTACGAGGGTCCAGTAGGTCCGTGGAAACCCCAAGCTGGCCTTTTTTTTTCTTTTTTCGTGGATTCACCCCGCTGAAGAGCTGCTGTTTCCGAAGCACTACAGCCCACAGCAGGCCTCATGTCAAAGACGAGGCAGCCAAGGCCCAACAGCCGCGCTCCAAGCGCTTCGCCTTTTGTGACAGCCACGAACGGTGCTGCTGCGTGTGCGCGCGTGTGTTCCTAGGAACCGAGAGGTGCTCTTTTCTGTTTTGTGTACGTGCGCTGCTGTTTCAGGTAAGCTTTGGCTTTCGACTTTGTGGCATCCATGGTATAACTGTTGTAGTATTACGGGGGACCATAGTAAATAGGACAAAATATTGTTGGTAAAAATAGTGAAACACATACCTGGTAGGTTTTTGCGTGTACCGTAGGTCCCATTTACTATGGTCTCCCGAAATAGTAGCCGTACGTACTCCAATTCCATCTTTTAGAAACCGTTACGAACGGAGCTTCAGTTTTTATGGTGCGCCATCCAGAATACAACGATCTGAAGATTCTAACCCACACTGCACTACTTTATCTCAACTTTCAAAAGCACCCGCGCATGCAGCAGCAGCAGCAGCAGCAGCAGCAGCAGTACAGTACACACCAGGGAACCTCACAAGGCTTACATACTTGGGAACGCCTCTGCTCCTCCTCTTCAGTTGCGTCACCCCCGAGATCTCAACGCCAACCATATCCCGAAGGGGAACCTTGTACCACATAGAACGTGTGGCGAGATCCTGGTAACCATTTCGACAAAAAGCTGCATTACTACTGTATCTATTGTCCATGGATGGGTGATCGGTCATGGGGAGTGTTGGATATCGTATCGACATATCGAAAAAGCGAAAAATCAAAATATCGAAGTTTCGATGTACATATCGTTTCGAACGTGTTTTGTCGTTTTTTGCCCTCCATCCCCTGCTCTGGCACCCCGGTATTTTGCATGCAAGATAACGACGGACGCCTCAATCTATCAAATATCGAGATCGTATCGATTACGATCGTAGTTTTTTTCCTCATCGGCATCGTCTCGAACTCGATTCCCACACGATCGAAATCCAACACAATTAATAGTCATGGGTCATGGGCTACATAATACGATTACAGGGTACCTGGTATACTGCTGCACATGGTATATTACACCTGGTGTGTCTTATGCCATCACATTTTTAGCGCGACACAAAACTTTTCTTTTCGGGCCGCACGTCTCCTGTCGTGCTCTCGGCTGCGTGGCACGCAGAGCGCACGCGTGTACACCACGGCGCAAATGCGAGTCCCGGCCGAGGTCCGCAGCGTGTGCTCTGGGCCTTCAAAGTCGCGAATTCTGGCAGAAAACTACGGGGAGGCATTGCGTGACCTGCTAGAGCTAAGAAGGACGATGGACATCCCACAACTCTTAGAAATTTTTCGTTATTTCCTGCTTCTGGCTGCTGCTCTATCCATGTCTGATCACACCGACCATCGAGCCCTCCACAATGAGGCAGCCACGGAACAGCAGCAGTCGCACATCAAGCTCTTCCTTCCGTGGCGGCCACGGACGGCGCATTCGTGCGTGTGCGCGCGCATGTGGGCCGTGATAGCCGCCAACCTAGGGAGTCGGAACACACACGTTCACACTCTCTGTAGAAAGGTGCAACTAATTGGATGCTGCGTTAGGGGCAGGAGTCCATACGAACCAACCCGCACTTCCTCGGTAACTCAACAGCAGCCACGGTACGCACTACAGCAGCAGCAGCAGCAGCAGCAGCAGCAGCAGCAGCAGCAGCAGTAGTGGTACAAAAGCAGTTCTAGTATGCAGGTGCGTGCAGCGTTCGTTCACCAGGAGACACAGCAGTATTAAATAGTACGCACGTGCAAATTATGTCGACACTTCCGCAAATAATTAAAAATCAAGCACACGTCGTCGAACGAACCTCGTCGTGTCACACGGCAGCATACAGCCGTACTCGGAGTACATACGTACGGTCGCCCGATGGTGCTGCTGCTCCCCCTTTTTGAACTCGCGACACCCCCAGGATTTCAAACCAACAACATCCCTACAGGGAAACCTTATGCGAGTATATGTTGTACCAGGTACCTTGGGATGATCAAATGCACGGAAACAGGAACCATACACATATTCATATCGCAGCAAAGACGAGTTTCGACCAAAATCCTCGATCTCACAGCTGCTGTTTTTTTTTTTTTTTAAATATAAATATACCCAAGTGAGCCGCCCGAACTCGAGTATCAGGCCTGGACTGGATCTCTCTGCCGTGTAGATCTATGTGACCTCCCCTGAGCTCCACCGCTGTCTGAATTTGTTCCCCTCAACAACCTGTAGTTATAGCGCGATCCCAGCAAGTATCTCACGCAGCTTGCAAAAGGTGAGTTTCGTAAAAAAAAAAAAAAAAAAAAAAACTCGATCTCACAGCCGTCGTTTTCTTATTTTTTTATAAATTTTGAAATACGTCAGCTGTGAGTTCGACTGATTAAATAGTTGATACTCAACTTTGCAAGCTGCGTAATACGCCTCGTCTATATTCCATTTTTACCGAATTTTACAAGTACATATTGTGATAAACCGAGCGCGCGTATTCTATATGTTGCCGGCGTACCCGGTGGCTTGGTAGGTGGTCCGCGTGCCTGTCAAGATCAATTTCGTGGGTTCAAGTCCCACCGAGTGCACATGCTCATAGGGACTTTTTCTTGCATAAAAAATTGATAAGCGGAAAGCGCGAAAGCGTGAGTTGGCTACATTCGATGAAAATCGACGAGCAGTGGGAATGCTGAACCCTATGCGCGACAAAAATAAAAGGCACGTACCGGGGGGGAGAAGGGACGACACCTGTGACCACGGCTTGTCCAGAAGATCGTCGAGGGTAAAACCTCCTTGAGTGGGCTGGGAAGTAAAAGTGATGGATAAAAAAAAAAAAAAAAAAAAAAAAAAATGTGATTCCTTGTTAAGGATATAGGCCATTTATAATTTTTTATTTAGGACTGCAGTCCCGTTGTCTTGACGAAGCAGTCAAATTCTAAGTAGTTTGTCCCCGAAACAGGAGTGCACTACTACTATTAATAATAACAGGGTTAACTTGACATCATACATCAGACGTCATTCGTGCGCGTATTTGATACGTAGCATTGCACCAGGGTACCGGGTGTGATATGTCCGAGATGATAAGGTTTTGTATTTCGGGCACCAGAAACCAGCGAAACCATTTCGTCCCTTCCAAGTACTGCATGCAGTGTGCATGTACCTAAATCTGACTCAAATTCCAAGTGTTTAGACCCCACGACGGGACTGCAGCGCTAAAAGGGTCAATGAAAAAAAAAAAAAAAAAAAACAAAAAAAAACAGAAAAACAAGGGGTTGACCACGCACTCGACATCAGTCAGGCCCGTCACGTAACCTGCGGTGACCTCGAAGGTACCGCGCAAATGCCATGCGCAAAAAATACGCACACAGGGAGGGAGGTACATACGATGTTAATAGCAGCTGACAGCAGCTCGAGTACTCGTGTGTGTGCACGCACCGCGCAGAATGCAAACAGTAGCACCGCGATCCCTTCGGGCACCTACTGCAGGAGCCACAGGTATATATACCGACCAAAACCATACCAGCTACCTGGCACAGACTACTCGTGCAGAGCAGGTGTAGCACAATTCGACGCGAGGAGTCGACAGCGGAAGAAAGTGCTGAGCTCTTCTCGCGAAAAAAATGCAAGACGCGTGTACCCTAGTAGCGGTGCGGGGGGGGGGGGGGGGGGGGGGGGGGGGGGGGGGGGGAGGCGGGGCGAGACGAACAATCTATGTGACCCCGGATCTGAGTTAGGCTTACGGAGGGAACAGGAAAAGAAGGGTGATTGATGATAAAGATGGGATGGATTGTACTGGACCATAGTGGGGGTGTATTCGCTGTGCTGTGCGCCGTCACAGCCCACGTAATAGGCGAAGTGGGTAGGTACCCTGCAACACGGCAGCCATCGATAAGGCAAGAGTAGAGACAAGGCAGAGGCCAAATCGGCTTCTGTTCCGATTGTAAGAAAAATCGGCAGGTGTCCAAACGATTTCTCCCAACCAAGGTCGGTTTCGGCCCTATCCCGAATTAAGGCATGCCAGCACGTCACCTCAAATCGGGACACGGAAAAAAGCAGAAACACGGCAAAGGTTCAAATGCTTCGTCCCACACCTGCCCTACTAACGGGTACCCACTGCACTTGGACTATGCTTCGTGCGTGCCACACAGCCCCTTCGAATTGTTACGCGAGTTCCAAACATAGACCGCGCCACAAAATAGCACAGAGGGTGCCGGCCCCCTGTCGAGTTGTGCCCGACGCCGGATTCTCCACCACGATTCTACGGCCGCAAGCGAGAATACAGCGGCTTACCGCAGGTATATATATATATGTGTTCGACCAACCGCGATACAAACTACTATTAATAGTAACGCATGCTATTTACGGGGGGCCATAGTAAATAGGACCGAATATTGTTGGTAAAAATTGGTGAATGTAGAGGTTTTTAAGTGTAGAGTAGGTCCTATTTACTATGGTCCCCCGCAACAAAAGTCCCCCCCCCCAAACAAGCCAACTCCTAACCCGAACCACTCAGCACCGAACCCAACTCCAACCACCCAATCATCCCCCCGCCTTCCCGAAAAAAACAACACAATATATACGAGTAACACAGAAAGCAAAACAGCAAACAGCAAACAGCAGCGCCAGCAGCGCTGAACAACACCGAGAGTCCCGTGCCCCGTACGAATCCCGCGCGCGCGGGCAGGAAGGAAGGCAGGCAGGCAGGCAGGCAGGCAGGCAGGCAGGCAGGCAGGCAGGCAGGCAGGCAGGGAGGGAGGTGCGCGCCAAAAAGGGGACCGACCCGGAGGGTACAGAGGGTCCCCCCGCCCTTGCAAAATCCGGTCGTAGGGAAGATGAGGTTCATTTTCTCAACATGAAACAAGACTTTTTTGGCAGAAGAAACGGTTTGCTCAGGGTCGGGTATAATACAAAACAAAAAACCCATACACTAGCCAGGCAGTATCAAAGCCTGTGCTCGAAACGGTGGCAACAAAACAAGAAATTGAGCCTCGGCACCAAATTGAAGATAAGGGCAGATCGTATGGATAAGGCATTGTCCTGTATTATTTAGTACTGGATGGTCGTAGTGGTGGTGGTGGTGTCCAAACATATTATATATATATATAAATTTATATATATATTATATATATATATATAATAAACGACTCTTCACGACTATCAATAGGCCGGTTTCAGGATGCCGGTTTCAGCATGCCCCCCGGGGAATCCTCTCTAACGTGCGCCACCGGACCCCCCGCGGCACCACGCCGGCGCCGCGCCCGCCCCACACATCAACCCTCGGTGACCCCGGCGAAAGAACGGGCGCCGATGACGAACTCGGCGAGCGGGGGCGTGGAGAGCCGCTCTCCCGGGGACGGCTCGCTCTCTCCCCGGGAGCGGGGGCGGATTCCCCCGACACTGAATTCGTGATTCATACAACAAAAATCACACTAGTTTTAACACAAAAATTCCCACATTAATTTCTAGATAAATATTTCCACACTAATTTCAAGACATTTTATCCACACTAAAATCCAGATTTTTATTTTCAAAAAAGTCGCCAAAAAATCAAAATATGGATCCCCGAAACTCGAGTCAGAATCGAAAAACACTCAAAACTGAGCGCGATAGCCGCTCCTACACTAAATCCAAGATGAAAAGTTCCGGGAAAAAAAAAATTGGGGGAAAAACACTCAAAAAAAAAAAAAAAAACCCGAGAAAAGCAAGCGTTTTTCGTGTAGTTCCGCGGTACACGACTCTCGGCCTGTATGTGAGTTCGAATCCCACCTGCACTACTAACTGTTCTTTTTTTTTTTTTCGTGGGTGCGGTGATTAATTGTATCGGTTTTAGTGTTGCTTTTATTTCGTTTAGGTTACAGCCATTGTGTGGGTTGAGTATCACGTGATGTTTTCGCGCAGCAGTACTTGTTAACAGAGTGCTCGCCTCTGAAAGGCAGGAGCGTGGGATGTTTGCATGTTGCATTTTTTTTTCCAGTGGGCTGGTGGGTGCATGTGCATGGTGAGTGAGTGGGTGGGTTCGTGGGTTCGTCGATGGGTTCGTCGGTGGGTGGGTAGGTAGGTGGGTCTGTTCAGGTACGTGGGGGAGTGCTTTCGTGCTCGTGGTTGGTGGGCCTGTGAATTGTTTCGGTGAGAGTTTTTTGTGCGCCACACCGGCCCCGCCCTGGCATAATTTCAGCGTGCATCACTATTAATAGTTATGATAGATGATACCAGGTACATATGTACGGTATCATACTACCTGGTATTACGGGGGGCCATAGTAAATAGGGCCCAATATTGCTAGTAAAAATATGTAAATATATGATTTTTTATGTATACCATAGGTCCTATTAACTATGGACCCCCGTAAAATAGGTGGTGGGGCGGAAACGCAACAACGACACGATATCGTAAATGGCGGTTTTAATGCGAAGCACACAGACAAACACAACAGAGTTTCTACCCGTTGACACCCAGTCTCCGTGCCGAGTCTTCATCCTATTCCTATCAGGCTCACTCTTATCGGAGAGCTTTTTTTTCCAGAATTTTCAAAGTTTGGAAACAATCGGAGATATGTGTCATGATACGGAGGCGTTCTGTCACTGTTCGTGCAAGTCTCCAGAAGCGAAAAAATCAGGTTTGTTAAATTTCGCATATTTGGAGGGAAAAAAAAAGGAAAATCTGGAAATTAAACATGGAAATTATGGAAAAAAAAGCTCTCCGATAAGAATTACCCTTAATAGAGAGATACAAGCCCTCGCAGTCACAAAGCCACGACACAAGAGATCACAGATTGTAGTATTACAGGGGTCTATAGTTAATAGGACCTATGGTATAGACAAAAACCAATATATTTACCTATTTTTACTAACAATATTTCGTCCTATTTACCATTACTAGTGCAGCATGGAGAGTAGACAACGCAGCACACCATGTCATGGTAGGAGTACGGGATACGAAAGACACAACATACACACGCCAGAACTCCAGACACATCGGCACCAGGTACCAGGCACAGGTGCCTGGTATACATCATTACCGTAAAGAGCGCTGGGTTCGCACAGCGGCATTGCTGGAACTCGCGCCAAAAAAAAGGTGACATTCCATTTAATGCGATCTAATCGCCGTTTTGTTTTTTTATCGCTATTGATCGCAAACGAAAAAGCATAATCGCATATCGCGATTAATCGCGATATATGGGCAGAAAGTAGTACTCTTAACAAGACAACCGCCGCCAACAACCAAAAACGTTGACCCTGATTTTTTCTTCTTCTTTAAAAACCAGGATCTGAATCAAGTAAGAATGTAGAGGAGATGCGAGTATTTGGTGAACATTGGATTGAAGATGGGAAACGAAACAATTATAAAAAAAAATCGCGATTATATCGTGATCGCAAAGCGAGATTTTCAAGTGCACAGGGGTGATCGTATCGTTTTTCAGCGCTCCAACTTTCCCGAGCGGGAAGGCTGCCAAGACCGAACGAGGTCCAATTCAACTCTTGGTATTGCTTTTGAAAATATACCTGGTACAACTTTCGGGTTATCTGCATATGTATCCCATGTATCTATATATTACATACCCGGGTACCACAGGTACCTGGTACGTCGTATTATCCAGGACCGAGGTGGGGTACGTTCAACCCTAGCCCGGCCCAAAGGTTAGGCCTCACTATTGGGAAAGTTCAAGAGGCACACAACCTCACAAGTTACCAAGCTGATCTCTTGTACCAGTACAGATCGAAAAGTTAAGAGCCTATTAGAGACGCTCAGTAAGTAGCCTGCACCGCTGCACCGCCCAGCACCACCACGCGGCCCAGAAGTTCACCCACTACACTTCCCGTATTCCTACTTCAAATCCCCACAAAAAACCCTATCACCCACGTGTAGCCGTTTTTTTGTGTGTTCGTCTCCCAAGATATGGATAATCACCTCGGCCGCTCGTTTCGAGCACGTGGACATGCACACGCGCCTACAACCGCGCAGGAGGACGGGCCGACCTTTCCTCCCGTCCTGGGGCGCGCTTCACCACCTCCCGGGGGGAGAACGAGTGTCCGCCGACCAGTTGAGCGCGAACCAGGCCCCCACGACTTGCGCCGAAGCCATCCAGGCGGGTTCTGCGGACGGGCGGCCGGCTCTTGTCCGCCTGATGGTCGCCTGGCTAGGCGCAGGAGGAGCAGACGGTGCTCCAAACCCGCTTACAGACACAAAAGCGAAGCGCGCTCACGTACGCATGCGCTCTCACCTCGGCCATGTACACCACACGCCAGTCATACTAGCGGCCGGGAGTCAGGTTCTCGAAGCTATTATTAATAATAGCTGCCGAGGTGTACTCCGTATTTTGGGGAGAGAAGAGCAAGGGGTTCGTGCGACAAAGAGGTAGAGGTTCGCCTACGAATTCCTCCGAATAAATCACGTGTCAAAGCAAGCAATAGCGTACGAGAGAGACCTCGGGGTGGCGGAGAGTGGTGCGACCAATTGAGGATGGGCAACCCAGTCCGGAGCGACATGGCGACCGAGCGCATGGCTTTTACGGGATCCGAACAAACAAAAACAGGGGTGAGGGCGCAACAGACGTCGGCACACCTGCGCAGCCAGTTAGCAGACATCATTTCACAACATACATACATTACGGGGAACCACAGTAAACAGGACCTACAGTACATACAAAAACCTATATATTTCCACATTTTTACTATTTACGGGGGTACATAGTTAATAGGACCTATGGTACACATAAAAACCTATATATTTACGTATTTTTACTAACAACATTTGGTCCCGTTAACTATGGACCCCCGTAATAACAATATTTGGTCTTGTTAACTATGGGCCCCGCAATACAGCAGTAGGTAGCATTTTCAAGGGCGCGCGCGCCTCCGGGGCACTGCCGACAGAGCAGAAAAGCGTTATTTACGATGGCGTTCGTTCGGTACAGCGAGAAGCGCGGAGACGGGAAGTCACGCACACCCTCATCCAGCGCATTCTTCGACTCCCAAACCACTGAGGTTTTCTGTTCAATTTTCAATGGGGGCAAGACGATGCGAGAGGGAGCGGACCACCTTTGCTCACAGACAGCAATCCCTGAAGACGAGGAGCACGCAGACACGTGCCCCATTTAGAGCGGTCGAAAACTGGGTATAGCGGTACCAATGTTCGTCGGATGGGACATGGCGAAAGGCCTTACCTATTCCCGACCATCTCTACGATGGGAGAGGGCCATGCGGCGATGCGGGGTTCGCTTCCACTGCTGTCAGCGAGCCAAATGACCGTGCTTTTGAAGCAAGAGCGCAGCAGCAGCAGGCGTACAAGGGGGATTTCTCGATGCACTCGTTCAGGTCGGGGGCAGCGGTTTCGCGAGCATCAGCAGGAGACGATCTGTCCACTTTTTACGGGGGTCCCCAATGGCTTGGTAGGTGGTCCGCGTGCCTGTCAAGATCAATTTCGTGGGTTCAAGTCTCACCGAGTGAGTGCATGCTCATAGGGACTTTTTCTTGCATAAAAAGTTGATAAGCGGAAAGCACGAAAGCGTGAGTTGGCTACATTCGATGAGAATCGACGAGCAGTGGGAATGCTGAACCCTATGCGCGACAAAAAATAAAGGCACGTACCGGGGGGGAGAAGGGACGACACCTGTGACCACGGCTTGTCCAGAAGATCGTCGAGGGTAAAACCTCATACGGCTTAGGCTGGAAAGTAAAAGTGATGAAGAAAAAAATATATATAGTTAATAGGACCTACGGTTAAAACAAAAAACTATACATTTACGTATTTTTACTAACAACATTTGGTCCTATTTACTATATGGTCCCCCGTATTAGTACGCAACGGGCGTTCAGGGAGAACCCCAAAGCGGTGTATAGCCAGCTATATACGTAGCTCAACCCTTCAAGTAGTCGTGTCATCAGGATCATCGGGGTCCTGTAACATTCCAGGTATAACGGAGGAGTAAAACCAAGTTTGATCAATGACTCACCGCTGAGTGAGCAGCAGGTCATCGGCGGGATTAGGAAATGAACCAATGGTGCAATGGTGTAATATTAATAGAAACATTTCCATTTATACAGGAGCGGCCAAGAGAGAGAGGAATGTGGGAAGTGGGAGGGAAGACAGACTCGGTCATCCGAACGACCAACCACAGGCAACGGAGAACCGTGATACTGAAAGAGACAATCAATACCGTACGTGGAGCAAGCGAGGGGTGGTAGCACCAACGACGGGAAGGTGCTTCCATCCCACGCTATATCTGAAAATAACTGGGCAAAGAATAACATGCGTATCATTATTTTCTTCTCTCATACAGAGTACCAGATAGAACAGATATCTAACTTGAAGAACAGGCACTCCTGCCCTGCCCTACCCAAAGCATGGGTGCCGGAGGCTGCCGGCAACCACGCGGAGTCCTTGTACACTGAAAAACAACTTCGTACATCGGGGATCCATCTATTAACATCAATACGACAAATGTTGATTTCGGGCCTCCAGATTTCGATATTTCGGGAGCACCACCGAATTGAGTTGACCTGCGAATTGACCTATCTGGAGCATACGTAGGGAAGGCCGTTCGAACGAGCCCACTAGGAAGTATGTATACGTGTGGACTCCAACTATTGCGCTCGTAGGCGACAGTTTGAGCACCGTTTCAGGTGTCAGGGGGGTACTTCAAGGTTCACGGGACAAAAATAACAAAACCCCGATACGAGTACAAGTAGCTATGTACAGCGAATCCACAGAAAATAGAAAACATACTACCAGATACTAAGTACCAGCATTCTGCAAGCGATCAGACCTATTTTATTGGCATGCTTGTAACTCCAGACTAAAATATAAATACGTGGTGCCACCGCGAAAATAATCGCTCTGCGCAATTTCTGAAAAAAAAGCATCCACATCCCCCACATGAACGCCCTTATTTCTTATTTCTTTCATTCGTGTGCTCAAATCGTCATAACTTCGTCAATTTTTAATATTTTAGGTCCATGTTTTAAAAAAAATGTCAAGCCCTTGGCGAAAATTTCCACCAGATTTGTTCAAAGGTCCTTTCAATTTGAGCCGATGTTCGAATTCTGAGTTTTTCCATTCTAACATCAAGTGGACATTTTGTCCGAACAAACAACAACGAAAACTCAAAATTCGAACAGCTCCAAATCAGAAATAAGTTTTGAACACCTATGGTGGCATTTGTCGAGGGCATCACAAAAATGCAAAACATCTAGAAAGCTACTGAGATTAGAGGAAGTTATGGCTGTATCAAGATATTTAGCGTGTACGGTTGTGTGTGTTCTTCACATTAAACCGATCTTTCTCAGTTCTACCCGTCGATATCCAGCACAACGAGCGTCCGTGCCGATTCTTTAATCCTAGAGAGATACGAGTTCTGTGGTCACAAAACTACGCCACAGAGATACTACTATTGTACATCGTTGTGCACTTAGCAAGACAACGCAATACCATGCCATCATACTGGAAACCACAGACACGACTTACACATTCTATGGAGGAGATATAACGAAAGGAAAAACAAGAACAAAAAAAAAAAAAAAAATAGCAAGCAAAGAAACAAATCCAAGAGAAAAAGGAAAAGTAAAAAGAAAAGAAAACTCTGTCGTTCCTCCGCGCAGGAGATGTGGCAGACACTCAAGTCTTTTAGCACTACAGTAGTCCCTTTTGGGGGGAAAAACAGCCAAATTTCAATTGGTTAGTCCCCAAAACGGGACAGTGTGGGACTAAAAGGGTTAAGAAGAACGAGCTAAACAAACAGCACCACTTAATACTACCAGTTAGTACATAGAAACAGCGTGGGACTAAGAACCTAGGGAAGTAACAGGCGAACCGAAGCACAAAGCACCCTCCAGGTAGTCGCAGCAGTTTGTGGTGCGAGTAGCATAGCCAGGTTCTCCCTACTAGTCCACCTGGTACCTTGCTACCCTGTCTACCGTCTCCGTCCTGCGTTCGTCAACTGCTGCGCCCCACCCCCGGAGTAAGATGGGTTAATACAAGTACGAAACATGCAAAGCAGGCTCGTCATCCACCCATGCCACACGAATCCTTTCACATGGGCAGGGAGAAGGAAATATGAAGTACTAAAAATGAAAATCGCGGAGGACCAGGCGACGAAGGCAAGACAAGCGCTTCGAACCAGCTGCACCAGTTGGCGGCACGAGTAGCATAGAAATGTTCTACTCACTGGTCGGCCTGGTGTCTTGGTACCCTGTCTGCCGTCTCCCTTCCTACTTTCGTCCACCGCGGTTTTCCCTTCTACTCCCCCTGTTGCCTCCCCTCCCTGCATTCCCTTGGTTCGGTTCCCTTCCACTCCTCCTGTTGCCCCCCCTTCCCTCATTCCCTTGGGCACCACCCACGGCGGATGCGCGGCGCTGTCTACTCAGCTGCGCCTCATCCTCGTGCCACCTCACCATGAACCGTTCGGCTGCGTCAAGGACCCCCCGGTACCACTTCCTCGCCTTTTTTGCTGCAGTGGACCACAGCGCGGTCTCAACTCCCAACACCAAGGGGGAGCGTTCCGTTGACCCTTCGGTGGCTCGGAAATCCCTAAGGTCTTCCACTATATATGCATCTACGCCAGGTCTCAAACTGTCCGCCAGGCCTCGGGTTCTCCCCGGCAGCCATCGTCCCGAACATTACCCAACTGGGTAAATCGCTCCTTGTTTTGCCGTGCAACGGCCCCTGCGAAAGAGAGCCGCCGTTCACGGATGGTCCTTTCGATGTTCTCGCGACGTGTCATTTTGAGGGCCTTCGCGTACGAGAGGGTGGCGTGATCAGTACAAAGACGGCGCTGGAAGCCAATGACTCGCAAGAGGACTTGGTGGTGAGCCGTTCGAAGCTTGACAAAGTGTTCCGCTCTGAGGGTCCTCGTCACACATGCGTACGAGTACAGCAGCGTCTCAATCACCTCGGCCTTCAGCACTCGGACTTTTATTTTAGGCCAAGGTGGGGGCAGTCGTCCTATCATTCAACTCCGGGCCGAAACCGTTTGAGGCATGCTCGCATGAGACGGATCCGTCGGTCGATTTCGAGCAAGAGGTTAGCATTTTCGTGGATAATGCCGCCTATTATTAATAATAGGTACCAGGTGTAACTACTAAAAAACAGGAAGTTCCAGTCTCACAGCAGTCTGTGACCCCAGAATTGTCCACTATGATAGTCTGTGACCACAGAATTAGTGTCTCCCTATTAGCATAAGCAATCAGGACGGGCACTGGGTGTACTGATGAAGCTGGGTAGAAAGGACGATACATGGAACGTAAAGACAACACACACAGTCAATCGGCCAATCAATGCCTAGAGGCCGCGTTTGCCATGTTGGCGCTTGCTTATAAAATCACCGCGCATGATCCATTCATGTCTCACCGGCTCCCAGCTTGAACTTTTCACCGGACACCAACTGGAGCCTGGAGGTGTGGCCGTGGTCAACATGCACGCAATGGCTGAATGGCAACGGAACGCCACCCTGTCTAGAAGTTAAAGGACCGCTTGGCCATTCTCATCAAGGTTCAAACGTTACTTGCAACTTTGGAATGGGTGGTACATTCCCATTGCTCTCTTGGCGCACGAAGGCCACTGCTGCTACTACTGCTGTGTAGGGTGAGACTTTTGTTCCACGCAGAAATATCAGTGCAAGCCACAAGCCCAAAAGGCGTTGGGCCGTGGGTACATACACTACGCTCGCTCAGAAAGAACGGTTGACGGTTGACGGTACTCGTGGCAGGTCATGTAAACGACGGAAGACAATAAGGGGCTACACACACTGATACACACCTGGTACACATGCCAGGTACGATATATGATCATCACGTGAACGTACCAGGCGTAAGAGGGAGCTCAACGTCTATTTAAGAGGGAGGTTACCCTCGTCGATATTCTGGACAAGCCGTGGTCACAGGTGTCGTCCCTTCTCCCCCCCGGTACGTGCCTTCATTTCTATCGCGCATGAGGTTCAGCATTCCCACACTGCTCGTCGATTTTCATCCTCTAACTCACGCTGTCGCGCTTTCCGCTACACACATTACTATTACGGGGGACCATAGTTAACAGGACCAAATATTGTTAGTAAAAATAGGGAAATATATAGGGTTTTGTGCGTTCCGTAGGTACTATTAACTATAGACCACCGTAATAATCATTTTTTTTATGCAAGAATATGTCCTTTTTGCGAGTATGCACCCGGCAAGACTCGAACCCACGAAATTGATCTTACTTGTAAGTAGGCACGCGGACCACCTACCAAGCCATCGGGGGAGCCGGTTATCTGGTCTTACAAGTGCTACCCGTGCCTGGTATATGTATCTCGTGTGGTACGTACCGATAGTCTGCTGTGCCGCTGCCGCACCTCTGCTCTCTGCTGTGCTTCCAAGTTCGGTTACAGAAAGCGTCGCAAGTCGCAACGCATTGATCACGTTTCCACAACACATACATACGGCTGTGCACGCCTTATCCACTCCCAGAGCGCAGAGACAGTCTACATACCGCGCAAGCCCGCGCGGATAAATCTAGACCCTCCTCATGCTGCAGCACAACCGCGCGTGCATGCACGAAGGAGAATGTGCTGGTCACAGCTGCTGTACATGGGGGGACGTCCTTTATCACTATTCCCTATACGAATATCACGAGTCGGAATGGTGTCAAGCACTCCGCGATAGAAGGCCCGTCCTTGCCTGTCCCAATCTCTATTCTACGTTATGACATACCACGGCAGGAGGACAACCAGTGGCAGCCAAAGGCAGTTAGTACTTGCTTGCAACGCAACGGAATCAAGCGGGGCGCAAACGTGCATAACCACTGCTGCAGTGGTATTTGTGCTATGGGGCGTTCAGGGTTGTGCTCACCGGTCTCCCTCTCCTTCTTCTTGTGTTCCGTCATCAGCTTGGCTAGCTCCTCTCCGCTGCCCCGCTCTCTTTTTCCCTCCCAAAACTTCCTGGCTACTGGTGAAAGTATTCCTAGCTCCAGCACGTCCGATCTCTTCGTTCCTTTGCTCTATCGCTTCGATTCCTCACCACAACGAAAGTGTGTGGTCGGGGTCGTGCTGTGCAAGTTGTTGCCCGCCCTTGGGTGCCATCACCGGGGCGCGAGGGGGGGTGATATTAAAATGTGCCCCCGCTTGATAAAAAAACGCCTAATACTTTGAGAGTGCTAGTAACAAGTGAACTGGATTTTTGTCAACAAAATGGACGGGAACAACCCGCAATTGAGCTAGACTAGGGGCGTAAAGGTGAGCTCAGGCGGAGCGTGGGACCTTCTCACTGCCATGCCGCCTATGCCTGCATCGCCTTTTCCTCTCTGGGATCCACTCACGTCGCATATATACCCCTCGGCGCAGGAATCGCTTGGGCGGACACAAGGCCACACCTCTTGACGGACGAGACCATCTTCTGCGGGGTTATAAGTGGGGGCGGCTCCCTCGAGGGTCGACCTCCTAGCGACCATGCCTAAAGGTGAGCTTGACTGTCTTCGCAGCCAGTGCGAATTGCACGCAGAAGAGGATCCGTGGAGGAAGAAGAAGAGCAGCGATGAAAGACGAAATGCCAGCACAAATATGCAGCACAACAACAATGAAAATGTTTTCGCATTTCTGCTGCTGCTGCTGCCCAATCTGCTTGTATGTGGTTTTCGTCTCTGTGTCTCGAGATAAATCAGGTACGAGACAGACCACAATTGTATGTTTTTTTTTTTTTTTTTTTTTTTTTTTTTTTGGTTGCCTCTCGCCCATTTTTCAATTCTTTTTTTGGTTATTTTTGATAATTTTTCGACCATTTCGCTTTCTCTTTCTCTCTTTTTTGGATTGTTTCATAACATTCACAATTTTTTTTTCAACGTTTCGTTGTTTGCTGTGGCTGGTCGGGGGGGGTTGTGGTTTTGGGGGGCTCGGGGCATGGGATGGCTCTCGCGTCGGATGGAGCAGCCGGTAGCGACGGCAAGCAGACAAAAGTTGCACAGAGGCCAGTCGACGATGGACCCGCGCTTACCCTGCCCGAAATCCAGCTGGCGCCTGTGATTTGGGCGAAACTCTCCGGATACTCATGGTGGCCTGCACGGGTGAGGCGTGCCACAGACATCGACATCGTCTTTTAATGTTTCATTTTATAGTGGTAGTATTAATCGCGACATGCATTGTATCCCTCCACCCTCCACATCAGTAATGCCAGAGTGTAGAGCTGCGATCGTATCCGTACGTACACATACGAGTCGTATTCATATCATACGAGTACGTACATACCAATAATAATACTGGTAATTTCGTCAGGAGTGACGTGGAATGTGCTTCTCTCGTTTCGTTTTTCGTTTTTGATGTTGAAAATATTTCCCCATCTGCTCGTGCTTGCCAAAAAAAAATCGACAAATTTGAAATTCTACCAAAAAGACTACACATCGTACCATAGGGTACGTATATATCAGGATTTCGGAAAAACAACAAATAAACATGAAACCGATCCCGATACCGTAACTTCTGTCGTTCGTGTTTTAGACCAACAATGAAGAGAGAAAGAGGGAGCGAAAAACGCGTTTGGCTGACCCCCTCAAAATTTGACCAATCAACACTCACCATCAATAGACCTCGTCTTTTGCTTTTTCCCAGCTTCTTCATTTTCGAGGAAATATTTCGTTTTTCTACGGAAATAAAATACTGGTAAAAATTGTCGCTCTCTTGCTGTGCACCCACATATGGCTCGGCTTGTCTGCAGGGCATGGTTGGTTGGTCGGCCGCTCTCGCCTCGACCCCGTGTGCATGCCAGGCGCTGCGCGCAGCAGCAGCGCAGTGCATGCATACTCTGGATTGCCTGCTGTCCTCAGATGTAGTAGTCTGGCAACCCTTTCGTTGCCTGGACTGGGGGGGTTGTTTAGGCAACACATCCCATTCCGGAAGATACCCGTATACATATACATATGCGCGGGGCGCCGACGCAAACCGAACAAAACCAAACTCAAAACGAAAATATATTCACAACAACCAAAACTGAACAAAACTGGGCAAATTCCTCGTGTGTTTTCCCTGCATGCTGGGTGGGTGGGGAGTGGGGCCCAGCAGGCTCGGGGGCTATTGATCAGACCGGCACTTGAAAAGTAAATCATCTGCAGCTAGATAGGAATGCATAGGCAGATAGGCAGGTGGTAGGTCTACAGCAGTATCAAAAGTGCTGGTAGTTCGTAGCTTGACATGCCGAAGAAGAGGTTTCGTCCTGGGCTGTCGCCTCCCCTAGGGAGTCTTTTTCGCGCGAAGGGACATCCAAAGTGACCGGCAGGGAGATTCGAGCTGCGATTTTTATACTCGTCGAAATCTGAGATTTGAGATTGGGACAGCAGCTGCTGCTACTGCTGCTGCTCCTGCTGCTGTCGTGCTGATTTTTGCCTTTTGGGTTTTGCTGATGCCGCTGCAGTTCCTGGTGTTGTTGTTCGGCTGTAGATTATAGATGTTCATTCCGGCGTGGTTTCGGTGCAAGAAATGCCGTCGCCACGGCAGCAGCAGCAGCAGCAGCAGCAGCAGCAGCACTCGTGGCAGAGTCTTGATGTTCGTGGAGAATTTAGGTTGTATAAGATTGAGACTGAAAGCCCGCTGCTGCTGCTGCTGCTGCTGCTGCTGCTTCTTTCTGCTGCGGCTGATCTCGTTCACCTAAAAAATGTTGTGAAAATGTTGATTTTCGTTCTATCGAGATTTCGGCATGAAAAAGGCGGTAACAGCAGCAGCAGCAGCAGCAGCAGCAGCAGCAGCAGCAGCAGCTCGGGACCAATACCATATTGTACGTCAGTACATATGTCGTAAAGTTCGTACGTGCATCTTTTAGCACTCCTGCACCTCAAGAATTCAGACACGACGCCTTCCATGTTGGTATTTTCTTTTATCTTCTTCTGGGATGAACCGTATTTGTAATTACTGCTGTAGGCATACCGAGAGGTACCCTCTGGTATTTTGAACCGGTCGTTTGCTGCTGCTGCTGCTGCTGCTGCTGCTGCTGCTACCTCTGCTGATGATGCTGCTGCTCCTGCTCCTGCCGCTCTTTTTAGTTTTTTTCTACCGGCGGTATGGGTGACCATCTCACAATATAATCCTGGCCGCGAATATAATCATCGTGTGACCTCTTTATGTGTATGTCCAAGGGGTATTATATTCCCGGTCAGAATGGTTCGTAAATATTTTGTTTTTGTTTCGTGTATTTTTCGAGGACTACAAGTATTAATAATTAGAGGTACCAGGTATCTTTTTCGCCTCCGGCCGGCGCCGCTTGTTCCCCTGCTTTCGTTTTCGTTTTTCGGTTTGCCTTGGGAATCGAGAGTCGGAATCCCCTACATTCGAGATTTTGGCAGAAAAATGTGATGTGGTGGTGGTGGTGGTGATGATGGAGGTGGGTGTGTGCTGAACTGTTGTTTCCGGGGAGGAGTCGGTGCCTGAATAACGGGCGAGAAATAGACACAATGCCAAAATAGGCGATAAGGAAGGCTTAGGCTTCGTACTCGCACGTATAATATGCCCCTTCATTTTTGATTGATTGTGGCATAATCCTCGCCCAGGCTGACTACCAGGTATATAATAAAGTAAATGCGTAATGATATGAAGAGCGGTGTTGCCTGCTCAATCGCGAGGGACAGAAAAAAAAAAAACTGTGAAACACGTACCAGGCAAACATTGCCCCCCAAATTGGTTGCCCAATTCAGCAGCGGTCCCCACCCACCCACTCCACCCTCCAGCTCACCAACCCATGAACCCCATGACCCACTCACCCACCCACCCACCTGTGTACCAGTCCTTTTCTTTTCGGGATTTTTGTTGTTTCGGTTCTATAATACGACCGGTCGCCCGGTGGTCTAGTGGTTGGCCTCGAAAACTACTGTACGGTGCTCAAAAGGTCGAATCCCCGGGTTTTCGGGCCCTGCTTCTTGTATACCAGGTATATATATGTTGTGGGTTTTTTCTTTATTTTGAACAACATGGACTCTGCTTGGAGCGCGTACGTACATTAGAGCGTGTAGGCCCAATTAATTCTGCGTGGGTAGACCTTTGGAAGAAAGTGCTGAAGTGAAACCTTCTCGCAATAAAAAAGAAGACGCCTACCTCGGCATGGAGGGAGGGAGGGGGGGGGGGGGGGGGCGAGGGAGCGGAAGGCCTGCTGTGTGGCCCCACCTCGGATGGGCGAAGAAAATAAAATCAAACACACAATTATTTAGGTGAACAATATTTCCAACGTCTGTATTCCGTACTGGAAGTATTGTTTATTTATTTTTTTAGTTCGGGCACCGAAAATGAGATTTTGAGGGGAAAGAAAAAAAAAAAGAGAGCTTTTTTGTGTGCTGGTTTTATCTTTCGCCTTGGTTGTACGTATATATCCCGTTTTGTTTCTACTTTTTGTAATCGAAGCTGGATGTAATCGAAGCTGGATTTTGTCCCGAAAGTGGCTCTATTTCAAATCTCACGTTACCGTGAAAAAGCTTTTTGTTTGTTTGTTGGTGAATCGTGCCGCAACTTTTGTTTGCTCCTCTGCCGCACCGCCGTCGTCAGTGGCCAGCGTGGCTACGAAACACGCCCAGCACAAACAACAATGTTAATGTTCCACTCGTTCAACAGCAGTTCGCCCTCTTTGAGCAGGCAGACTGACTGCAGTCTCGTGTTGGGGACAACACTATTCATAGTGAAATTCCGAGCAGGCTGTCTGTCCCCCAGACGGGACTGCAGTACAGAAGGGGTCGAGCACCCCATCCCAGCCTGGGTACGTACCTACCTACTGCTGCTGTACGTACCTGGTACACACCTCACTGCGTTACGTACATTTGATGCTAATAGTGTACGACTGAGCTCGTATGTACTCTCTGTCGTGATTTGGGACCACCGAGCTTTTGTGTGTCGACGGGGGTGTACGTGGAGAGAGAACGGTGTAATGGGAAGAACGCACACAACACTACCTACCGTAGTCATGATCTCACACAGGCAGATGTAGCATCATGGTATTAATTGACAACTCAAGCACGCGCCTCGGTGCGCTCTAATTTTAGTGGTCAAACTCAAGCACCACTTCGTAGCGTGTACATGAAAGGCCGGGGTTCGAATCCCGGCCGGTTCGCCGAAAAAAAATGTGGAAAAAAAAAATAGGTGCCTTTCTCTCATCGCGGCAAGCGAGAGAGGGTGAGTTGGCAAGCATCGACGGAAAACGTCGAGCAGTGGGAATGCCGAATTAAACCCCTGCGCGATCAAAACTTTGGCAAGCATGCGCCGAGGTCGAGTAGAGAAGACAGCTGTGACTCACGTGTTGAGTCCAGAGGACCGGAAAGTAAAAGTGATTGGTTTCCAAAAAACGCACACACGCACAGCAGTGGCCGCGGCCACGCGGGAAGCTCTTAGCGGCTCGTACGAGCGCTGTTTCAGAATGCGTTTTGGGATTATGCTTGCGGTTTGTGGTGCTGTTGGTTTGCGAGTTGTATCCCCCCCCCCCCCCCCGCGCCCAACAGCAGCAGCAGCGGCGATACATGGCAGGAGCGGCAGCATTCGTTGTGTATCGTACAAGACAGCAGTATCATTCATACGCGTACCGAGTACGAAATCAGCACACCGGCATTTTTCTCATTTTTCTGCTGCTTTTTTTTTTTTTTTGTTTTTTTTGTTTTTCCACGTATTTTCCTGCTGCTTTGACAAAGAAGCTGTGGCCTCGCCGGGGCTTTTGATATGCGCCTCCGTGGCTCGGGACAAACTCCGCACGAGTAGCCGTTGGGTTGTATGTAGTGGTGTGGTGGTAGACTGTCTTCAAAGAGACAACAAACGCTGAATGTTGAGTTCGTGTGTTCCCCCGTGTTCTCCCTCCATCCCTCGCATCCTTGGGTCCCGTACTCCCCCCCTCCATCCCTGCCATCGTGCCCTCCCTCCCCCCGTCCCTCCTGTTGGATGTGGTGGAATGGGAATGGAGCCGACCTCGCGCCTCGAGATTTCGCCTTTTTTTTTTATAGGGCTCGTACTGGTTTATTGACGTATTTTCTATTTTGGTTTTCTTTCGGCCACTCTCTGCCCTGCTGCCGTGACGTGCACATGCATGTCTCGGGAATTTTTTCCCCCCTTGTGTGTGTTTGTGTGTGTGTGTGTGTGTGTGTTTTCATTCCCAGCAAAGAAGCTCGTTTTGTCATTTCTACGGACCTATATTGCCTCTGCTGCTCTGTACTTGCTACTCGTCACTTTTTTGTAGAGTAGAGTTAAAATATACCAGATGTATTCCATACTCGTATATGTACAGTAGGTCCACCAGGTGTACCAGGTACATTCAATACGAGGGTATATACTCGTATACGTACTACTGCTGTAGGTCCACCAGGTACTTACTGGCTGTATGGTATATTTTTGGTATGAATGCAACTTCGCAAGTTGAGTATCGACCACTCACTCGATCGAACTCACAGCTGACGTATTTTTGGTAATAATTTCATTTAATCGTTACGCTTCAAGTAACATTTTTATAAATTAGTTGACTTGTTTAGGACCGGGGGGGTAGAGACCAAAATTATGCCTGTTCAACTGTCAAAAGCGGGGGCGCGCAGCAGTAGTATCATGCGACGTGCTTGTCGGAGATGCGCTTGCATTTTTTCTCGGGTGTGGCCATTGCGTGCCTCAGCAACCCGGGCTGCCTGGTGGAGAGGCGGAGAAATTGCATGCACGAGTACGTGCAGGGCTCTCTTCAGATTTGCACGTAAATTATATGTGTATTGCGGGAGTTGTTGTAGATATGTATGGCCGACATGGTACCAAATGGGATGAGGGTTGCCAGGTGGGCCTCCGGCGGCTCCTGCGGAGGGCTGATTATATTTCTGCACCATTAAGTGGGAGCAGGGGGTAAAATGGGATGGGCCCAAACCAAACGAGAACAGGGTGCCAGGTGGTCCAAAAGAATACGTGCAAGTCTACTGTAAGAACCTGGCACGTACGTGCAATTTCTCCGCTGGTGTGCCTGGTGTGGCCGAAGAAGCTGAGCCGCCACTTTTTTTTTATCGTTTTTTTCCCCCTTAACCCTTTTAGAACTGCAGTCCCGTTTTGGGGACAATCCAGTCAAATTCCAAGTAGTTTGTCCCCAAAACGGGGCTGCGGTACCACTACTAAATGGGTCAAAACAGGCATCCCCTATCCCCTGTGTTTACACGCCTTGTTTGGTTATGATTATTATTATCCTTTTTAGAACTGCAGTCCCGTTTTGGGGACAATCCATTCAAATTCCAAGTAGTTTGTCCCCAAAGCGAGACTGCGGTACTAAGGGTCGCTCTTACCGGAGGGCTTTTTTGCCATATATTCCATGTTTTTTTCGCGCAATTTTTTTATCTTCCAGATTTTGCTGATTTTTTTTTTTTCCAAATATGTGAAGTTTTAACAAACATGATTTTTTTGCTTCTGGAGAAGTTCACGGATAGTGACAGAACGCCTCCGTGTATTGATACATATCTCCAATTATTTCCAAACTTTGTAAATTCTGGAAAAAAGCTCTCCGACAAGAATGAACCAGAAGGGTCAATTGACCCTTTTTGGACAGCGCTGTTGTTTTGGGGACAAACAAGTTGGACTTACGATCATTCCTAAGTATGCCTGTGCTAAAGTGCGGTACTAAAAAGGTTGAGACATGGGTCGCAGTCTTAGATGGGTTAATGGTCGCGCTCGTGAAACTTCCACGACTTCGTTCATTTTAGAATATTATTAGTGGTGCTTGATACCAGGTACTGAGTGCGTTCTTACGGCTGTAGTACAGGTGTTCACTACGGTTGTTGATATTGCTTTTGATTGCCGATCCTTCTATATACCCTCTGGTATGTTTTGCTCTTCTTGGGTTTTTGTGTTCAGCGCTCGTCACTGAAACAAGAGAGGTCGCCGGTTGTAGTAGGTATGATGGTCGTCGGTATTATATGGCGAAAATCCTCGCAAAAGCAAAAGCGACCGTGTCAAGAAATGGAAGGGAAGAGAAGGGAAGGGAAGGGAAGGGAAGGGAAGGGAAGGGAAGGGAAGGGAAGGGAAGGGAAGGGAAGGGAAGGGAAGGGAAGGGAAGGGAAGGGAAGGGAAGGGAAGGGAAGGGAAGGGAAGGGAAGGGAAGGGAAGGGAAGGGAAGGGAAGGGAAGGGAAGGGAAAGGAAGGGAAGGGAAGGGAAGGGAAGGGAAGGGAAGGGAAGGGAAGGGAAGGGAAGGGAAGGGAAGGGAAGGGAGAACGGGAGGGACATGACATGGAGGGAAAGGAAGGGGAGGGAGTGCGGAGGGTGGAGGGTGGAGGGGGGATCTGGGGACAAGCCCTCTACTTGTGTGCTGTTGTCTTGCTTTTTTGTTTTTTACTCTGCTAATGGCAACTCGTTCTGGTACTGCTGCTCTTCTGCTGGAGCTACCTCTACTTGTGCAGCGATAAAGGGGGGTCAACTACGTACAGGCGTAGCTTTTACATGTGAATTGTGACACCAATGCGTCAGTACGTTTGACGTGCAGTAGGGGTGGAAGTATCACGTTCCTGGTATAAGTACACTGGCGAGGGACAGACAGACAGACATGCCAGGAGATGGAGACGAGGCGAAACCACGAGTACACACAAAGCAAAACAAAACAAAACAGATTATTTTTTCGGTCCGCGACGTTGCTGGTTGCTGCTATTGAAGAAGCGGTAATAACAAACCGGGGGGGGGGGGGAGACGGACGAAGAGACTTCGTTTTTTCTCATGACGTGTTTAATGGCCACACTCCCTCCCCTCCCCTGCCCTTCTCTGCCCTGAGGTGCTTTGCGTTTAGGGGGGGGGGGAGGGGGAAACCACGAAATAAATTGTCGATTTACAGAGCATCCGCCTCACGAAGCAGCCTGGCCTATTGAGTCAGTCAATACGTTGGAACGAATCATACCAAAACCAGTTATTATACCTGGGGTACATACATACCAGCTATACGTCGAGGTGCTCGAACTCAGCTGTGTGACACGCGCACCAGCACGACGGTACTCGCGTTGCTGCACTGCTGCGCCCGCTCACTCGGTGAGATCGTGTGTGCTCGTCTCGGTTTTTTCGGTCGCTTTACCTCGGTCGAAATCACTCAATGCTGCACCACAGCACCGCTATGGGCCCACATGTAAGGATCGTCGTGGAGTGCAATTATGAAGACCAAGCGTTCCTCACGTTTCCGCCTTAGGCGGCATTTACTATAGAGTGACACTGTTATGCTGCTGTTGTATATACGACCATGGATAACGACCACGAAAAAGGAGAGGGCGATCTCATCAACCTTGCACAGAGGAAGAGTGTCAGGCAGCAGTGCAGCAGTACTTGTTGATACAACAGTACCAGCATGCCGCCTTCGAGTCGTGAACGCGTCGTAGCGTACGTCCCCCCACAACAGCAGCGCACTTCGAACACGTCCCCTGTACGCCAGCAGTCCAGGCCCCTTGCTCGGTGTGGCGGCCGACGCTGTTTATTCGTTACTTCTGCAGTAGTTTTCGCTGTGGCGTGTCTTACGAGCGATTTTGACACACATATTCCAGGGCTCTGTGCTATTTACGTGTCGTAGGATACTTGACTCACGCTGGGGGACCGGGCAACAATAGAAAAGGACAACCACGCTCCTCAAGAAAAGGTCATCAGTGAAAACACTAGCCACAGATCGGGGACAGATCATCGGACAGATCGTGGTCTGCCGTAGTCCACCTGGATCCTCTATCTTGCCGTTGTGACATGTCGTGCAGGATCTGTACGGCACAGATCGAAAAAGGCAACAGGATCTGTATAGTACGGATCGACCTCGGGTCACGTGTTCTACATATATATAAATATATATATATATAATACATATCAGGTATATGTAAATATAAATATCATGCAGACTATACGCCCCCGCACCGGACAACACAAGCTGTGTACCTGTATGTAGATCGTTTTGACCCTTATAGGGGGAACTGCAGTCCCGTTTTGGCGACAAACTGCTTGGAATTTGATCGGTGCGGACAACACGAGCTATACATCAAACGTACCAAGGAAACCCGTTCTGCGCTCTGAAACGTCTGTTACGGGGGACCATAGTAAATAGGACCTACGATACACACAAAAACCTCTATATTTCCCTATACTTACTAACAATATTTGGTCCTGTTTACTATGCCCCCCGTAATAGAATCGTTTGAGCCTTCCATTAATAGGGCAAAACTGCGGTCCCGTTTTGGTGAGAAACTACGTGGAATCTGAGTAGTTTGTCCCCCCAAACTGGACTGCGGTCCTAAAGGGGATCTCAAGGGGATCTATCTATCTGATCTGTCTGATCTTTTTCCGATGTTTGAACCGAACGATCGGGGTGGAATATCTGCACGAATACTTGGGTGCGGTACGTACGACTTCAAAAATCACAAAACCAAAAAATGCGTGTGTGTGTGTGTTTTTCTTTTTGCAATGTCGTTTTTATTGGCTTTACATGTAGTGTGAAAATAATATTACGGGGGTCCATAGTTAATAGGACCTTTGGTACACATAAAAACCTATATGTTTCCCTATTTTTACTCGCAATAGTTGGTCCTATTTACTATGGTCCCCCTAATAGTATTAATAGTACGAGTACGTATCCCTCCCCTCTGCGCTGGATCTCTGAAATATCTATAACTATGTACCTGAACATGTTTGTATTTGATTTTAGTATACGCTATATTTCGAGACAGGGGGTAGAAATGGGGTGTGGACTTTTTGTTAATTCGTGCCCCCCCCCCCCCCCCCCCCCCCCCCCCCCCCCCCCCCACCCCTTGAGGAGGTTGCGCGTTAACTTTTCGTGGAATGACTCTTCGGAGCGAACCACGGAGGAGTCACTGGACGCGGCGTATATGACAGCGACTCTGCTGCGATGGTGTAATCACACGTCATTGAAAAATGCGAGCAGTGCGGGGGGGGGGGGGGGGGTGTACTCATTGTCATGCATGGCCGTAGTCGTATGACCATAGACCCTCGCATCCCTACAATGCCGGGACGGAGCGCGTCGGGTTTTCACTGACCAGGCAGGGGGGGGGGGGGGGGGCGATCACGGTAGCTATCGGTTTAACGTAACCTATTCGGATCCCCGAAATAGAGACCGAGACAATGGTAATTTTTGGTGGTATCAACCGTCTGTCTGTCAGACGAACGGCGTGAGCTCCCAGCGTTGCAGGTATATGCTACAGACGGACCACGTTGCGCTTCCGTCACATAGGGCCACGTTGCGTCCCATTCCCCTCAGGACTGCCTTCCCATTGTGGGGATAAGTTACTTTGAACTACGGCAGGGTCAGATTGACTGTACGTAGGTTTCTGTCGAGTAGGTTTACTGTAGGTTTCTGTTGAGTCCGGTTTTTATACTGCTGTAGTATAGGGTTAACTATTACGGAGGACCATAGTAAATAGGACCAGATATTGTAAATAAAAATAGGTAAATATATAGTTTTTTTCATGTATACCATAGGTCCTGTTAACTATGGTCCCCCGCAATAGCCCTTTGTTACCCCGAGGTAGTAGCGACTGGAACAACGACAAATTTGGTGCCGTCAACCGTCTCCATGCGAGCAGCGTTCAGCGCGCAGCAGCTAAAGATGCCGTCAGGAGACAGCGCTTCACCCCTTGACAAAGACACGCAACTTCGCCTTGGGGCATGATGCCCCGACTGACCCCAAATTACTAGGTTTTAGTGAGGAACAACCGGCCCTGCACCCTTGACAGCGCATGTTTCGCCTTAGCTTGACACGTGTCGTGACCTCTTTGCCCCAGTGGTACGTACGGTAAGCGGGAAGGATTGCGTTTCGCCCATGCGGTACGACCCCTTGCACTGCTTGTTGTAGCTCGGACACCGACCTGTATCACCCACCGATCACGCAGAGGCAGGGAGGGCGTCGCTGCAATCGACGCTTTCGATCGGCAAAATGTTCCCCCCGCTGTTGTCCCGAGAGGTTCGGGTTACAAGCCTTGCACGGCTAAACAGCAGTCCCGTTTTGGGGACAAACCACTTAGAAATTTGACTATTACGGGGGTCCATAGTTAATAGGACCTATGGTATACATAAAAACCCATGTATTTACCTATTTTTACTATTACGGGGATCCGTAGTTAACGGGACCAAATTTTGTTAGTAAAAATAGGTAAATATATAGGTTTTTATGGATACCATAGGTCCTGTTAACTATGGACCCCCGTAATAGCAATATTGGGTCCTATTTACTATGGTCCCCCCGAAATATTACGGGGGACCATAGTAATTTTTTTTTTTTTTTTTTTTTTTTTTTTTTTTTTCAATCACTTTTACTTTCCAGCCCACTCGTACGTAGGAGGTTTTACCCTCGACGACCTACTACGGTAGACACAAAAAAAAACTCTATATTTCCCTATTTTTGTTATTACGGGGGGACCATAGTAAATAGGACCAAATAGTGCTGTTAAAAATAGGCAAATATATAGGTTTTTGTGTGTACCGTAGGTCCTGTTAACCATGGTCCTCCGTACTAGCAATATTTTGGTCCTATTGACTATGGTCCCCCGTAATAGTAATAGGGTGTCCCTTAATGTGGACTGCAGGTTTGCCCTCAAGGGGTCGACACAGGGGTCACACAGGCCTGACACCCCTACCTCTGTCTTGAATCGAGACGGCCACTGACGTAGTTAAAAGTCTCTTTGGTATTTTTTATAAATATGCCGTAAAACATCGTTGAGTCCGTCTGTCTGCACCGGGGGGGGTTCGATCCTTTTTCAGCGCTCGCCTTTTTTTGTTCAAACGAACGCGAAGGTTGGCCAATCAAGATACCGAATGAAAAAAACAAACAAGGGGCGTTTTTTCGGAAAATATTGGGTCGTCTTGGGCGTTGTTGTAATAGCACCCTCGAAACCGTTGTGTACCCGTCTTGACCCCTTTAGTACCGCAGTCCCGATTTGGGGACAAACGACAAACGTAATTCCAAGTGATTTGTCCCCAAAACGGGACTGCGGTACTAAAGCAGTCCCGATTTGGGGACAAACCAGTCTAATTCCAAGTGATTTGTCCCCCAAAACGGGACTGCGGTACTAAAAGGGTTTAAAACCCTTTTAGTACCGCAGTTCCGATTTGGGGACAAACCAGTCTAATTCCAAGTGATTTGTCCCCCAAAACGGGACTGCGGTACTAAAAGGGTTTTAAACCCTTTTAGTACCGCAGTCCCTTTTAGTACCGCAGTCCCGTTTTGGGGGACAAACCAGTCTAATTCCAAGTGATTTGTCCCCAAAACGGGACTGCGGTACTAAAGAGGTTAAAGGCAAACTGCAGTCAGTCCGGTTTTGGAAGCAAACTGCATAGACTTTGAGTGGGAGTGCGGTGCCATATAGGGTTTTAAGAGAGAATAAAATATCGCGCACCCCTATCTGTCTATGCACACTGGACGCTCTTCACGGGTGCAACCAACTACTGCTGTAAGTAGCAGCAGTAGTATTGATGGTAGTGGTGGTGGTGCTGTTTGATGGCAGGTTGTCGCTCGGCGTTGGCCTGAGTGTTGCTACATCCTGCGTTGTTGACGGGCAGTAGCGTAAGGATGAGTGTTTGTCGTATCGCGCATGGAAAGCGGCACTTCGGGAGCCGCTTGGCTTTTATCGTTCACCAGCATGAACGAAAGCAGCTGCGGCGGCGGCAAGTGCATTTTGGGAATTGCTTGTGTGTTTTGTTTTTTTTGTCGTTCACCAGTATGAACTATTAAATATTAATAATACCGAGCAGCGTCAAATAAGAAGGATACCACTCCGTAGGACGAAAATGTAACGACCGAGTGGTCTTTGTCTTAGCTCCTGAGTTTTTTTTCGATGTCCGCCCAGAGCGATCTTACAGAGTACCTGGTACGTATTAGTAATGACTGCAGTATTATTAGTTGCTTGGGAATTGATTGGTTTTGATCGGCCCGGCATTTTCTCCCACCAGCAACAACAGGCAGTGCCGGCAATGACAGCAGCAGCAGCAGCAGCAGCAGCAGCAGCAGCAGCAGCAGCAGCAGCGCATTTTAGGAATCGTTTGTTACCTATCGGCCCAGCATTGCCTCGCAGCAGCAGCAACAGCTGGCAGGCAGGCAGACAGGCAGGCAGGCAGAAATCAGCGACTATAATAGGGCGTGGTTCATGGTTTTCTCGAATTCCGACCGTACGTACAGTCTGCTTGCCCTCCCGTCCGGTCTGTTTTCTGTGATTGCTGTGCAGAGGGCGCATGTGATGATGCATCTGCGTCTGCCGGCCTGCCGCCTCTGTCTGCTGTACGGAGCGCGGAAGGGGGTGCGTTTATTTATGCACCGCTGCTGTGTCATACGCGCTGCTGTTGTACAGCAGATGCATGCGCTCCTGGGAGGTGGCTTACATATACACCACTCATGTCCGGAAATTTAAGGAACGTTAGGATACTATTATATATATATATACGAACGGTCCTTGCATTTCCGTACAGAGAGGTGCTTCGTATAGCTGTTGTACCTGGTACCCTGCGCAATTGTGGCCGGGAATATAGTAACCGTTTGATGTTCAGAACAGGTTCTAAACGGCGACTATTCTGCCGGCCAGAGTGTGTATTTTCCTGTTTCAGTACGAAATACGTACGATAAAAAAAATATTCGCATATATAGCAGTATTCTGTGTTGAGCATTCTACTATTTTAGCACTACTGCTGTACATTCTATCTTTCGCCTTGGTTCATCCATTTCCCGTCTTGGTGGCGTTTTTCTTTTTCGCGTCTTCTCGTCTTCTCGTTTTCTCCCTCCCACGTATTAATAGCACTCTGTTCCGAAATGTAAGGACCGGTTTCATATTAATATCAAGTAAAAACGCTCATTATATCATATCCACTGTGGGTACAGAGTGGTGTCTCGTACATTCTTATGTACCGTGTACGTACGGGTGCTGCTGCTGTACACCGTGGTGTAACACGCGAAATGACTATTACGGAGGGCCATAGTTAATAGGACCTATGGTATACCTAAGAACCTACATATTTGCCTATTTTTACTAACAATATTTGGTCCTATTTACTATGGCCCCCCGTAATATTATTACTATTTTCAAAGGTGGGATTTTCGGCAAAACGGGGAGGGCGTGGCACTGAATGCGCCGATCGATGCGTCTATATGCAAAACCTTCTTTCTCGACAATTTCTTTCCCAAAGGGAGCAGTGGGAACGCTGAACCAACCCTATGCGCGATAAAAATGCAGGCACGTACCGGGGGGGAGAAGGGACGACACCTTCCTGTGACCACGGCTTGTCCAGAAGATCGTCGAGGGTAAAACCTCCTGCGAGTGGGCTGGAAAGTAAAAGTGAAAAAAAAAAAAAAAAAAAAAAGTCACCATTTTCGATGTGCGTGCCCATTTAGAACTCCACTCCAGTCCCGTTAGTTTTGGGGACAGACCAGTCAAATTCCAAGTATTTTTTCCCCAGAACGGGAGTGCGGCACTAAAAATGTTTTTGAAGGAAACCGGCCGGGTCTGAAATTCGTCCCAGGGGGCATGTCAGATCATCTTGCGCGTTATTCGGTACCACTCTGTTCGGAAATATAAGGCGCTTTTTTTTTTAAAAAATCAAGTAGAAACGGACATCATATTGAGGGACAAGAGATGTATATCGTACATTCGTACCATGCGCGTACAGGTACCCCAGGGTACTCGGGTATGTTCATATGAGATCGTGCCAGGTAAGTATTTTCTTTCTTTGTATATAACGATTATAATAGTGCGGTGGTGTATTGATAGTCGTTGCCTCTTTTATGTCCACCCATTCCTGATTCATCCATCGTCCTGGTGTTTTTTTGTTTTTTGTTTTTCTTGTCTTTTTGTTTTTTTGTTCAAGACTTCAAAAGGCACCTCTCGTTCAGCTGTGAGATTATAATAATTTCGTCGAAAACTTGTGCCTACAGCAGTATATGCGTGTTGCGTGAGACAGCAGTTTGATCACGCGTGCTGCTGCTGCTGCTGTAACTACGAGAGGGTGCGAATGCTGCTCGTGTAAGATGGGTGTGTGCGCCGTTCACGTTATAAAGCGTTCGTGCGCTCGTCGACATCCAGCACACCCAGAGTCCGTGCTGCTTCTTCACCCCATATAGATACAAGCTCTATCTGCTGTGGTCACGAACTACGACAGACATACGAGCATGAATATTACATGTGTGTGTGTTCTTTTCCTTAAATTCTTCTTTCTATCCGTCGACGACCAGCACACATCGCAATGCAGTACTCTCAAGCCGATTAGACATCGCAATGCCATGCCATCGTCCGGGATACGACAAGCACGACGTACATACGCCGACAACATAAACACATTGAGAGAGAGGAGAATGAAACAAAACACAAATACAAACACAAAAATGAAAACGAACAAAAAAAAAAATGAAAGTACGACGAAAGGATACAAAGCTCGGAAGAGAAAAAAAAAGGTACTCCGAGCACGAGCCAACCTGGACACTCAAGGTGGAAGGAAAGAAGGGAGATAGATATCCCGGAAAAGGAAAACGAACACGTTGTGGGAGGCAAATTGAAAGACAAAGCCGAGCTATTAAGGGGGACCTTAGTAAATGGGACTAAATTTTGTCAGTAAAAATAGGTAAATATATACCCTGGTAGGTTTTTGTGTGTACCGTCGGTGCTATTTACTATGGTCCTCCGTAACAATCAACATCCAAAATAACC
This sequence comes from Macrocystis pyrifera, assembly GCA_031763025.1. Lineage (NCBI taxonomy): Eukaryota > Phaeophyceae > Laminariales > Laminariaceae > Macrocystis > Macrocystis pyrifera. Next base: position 2,796,650 of record JASSKH010000040.1, read on the forward strand.
AGAAAACAAGGCAGCCCACAACTACGGGGGGAGATAGTAATCAGGACCTAATATGCCAAGTAAAAATGCTATAATATATAGGTTTTTGTGTGCACGATGGGTCCTGATTACCCCCCGTAATAACAGGACCCGATGCAGCAGCCGGCGTGGGTTTCGAGTGCAGCTCGGACCGTTGCCACGCGGTCCGTCACCTCGTTTGTTGAGAAGTACGCGAAGCGGCGCAAACGACAGAAAGTTCGCGGGAGAAACCCCCAGGCGAGGAATAGAGAGGGACGTCGTCCCTTTGTGCTTCGTCGACAGCGATGCTACAACAACAGTAGTACCGCTGTCCTGCCCCACTTGTATCTCTCTAGGATTGAAGCATCAGCACGGACACTGGTTGTGCTGGATGTCGACGGGTAGAAAGGACGGTTTAGTGTGAAGAACACACACACCCACACACCCGGAGAGGATGCGTCAGGCAATACAAGACAATCGAGACAGGCTCGTCATCCACCCACGAAACAAAACTTCCTTCTCGTCATCCACCGTCATCCACCCACGAGAGATAGAAACAAGTAAAGAAATTCACGGAGGATCAAAGCGAAACAACGAAAAAGAAGAAAGAAGAAATATCACGTTCAAAGCAGCCGCAGCAGCAGTTGGCGGTACGAGTAGGTGTAGACGTGTTCCACCTACTACTGCTGCTGTAGTCGGCCTGGTGCGTTGCTACCCTGTCTGCCGTCTCCTTCCTACTTTGGCCCACCAGGATTTTCCCTTCTACTCCTCCTGTTGCTCCCCCCCCTGCCCCTATTCCCTTGTTTTTTTTGTTTTTTTTTTATCCTCCGGCGGATTGGTAAAAATAAAGCTTGGTCGGGTTTCCTTCTCCTCCTCCTGTTGCCCCCCCCTGCACCCTTTCCCTTGGTCGGGTTTCCTTCCACTCCTCCTATTGCCCCCCCCTCCCCCCACCCCATTCCCTCGGACACCTCCTGTTGTAATTATACACATAGAGTACAAGGCGCTTCGCGTAGCGGGCGGTTCCGCCCGCTAGGCTCGCTCACGAGGAGGAAGAATGGAACGGAGCAGACCGTCCAAACAGTTAGGTGCAAGCAGGCGACTTGCAAATGCCAAGAGCTCCGTGCTCCCATCCAGGAAACCAACCCCGACGCCGCATGCACGTACGTACGCATGTACATGCCGGTACTCCTGTTCTTCTTTCGAAGGGCACGAAAGAAAAAGCACAGCACGGCACAGCACAGCACTGCTGCACACAGCGCGCCGCAAAAACAATGAGAATGAAAACGAATGCGAGGGAGGTTTCGTGGAGGCATCTCCTTGCCACACACCACTCTGTCCCGAAATATAAGATATTTTTTCTTTGATAATTAGTGCAAACCGTTTGTTATATTCTGGGACAGAATGGTGCAAGAAAAGAGAACGTGCGCGTCGAGGCTAGGGCCAAGCCCGTCCAAGATCACGACAGGGCTTGATTGACACGAGCAGCGGAGGCGACTTACATATTGGCGTCGATGAGATGAGGAAACGACTTCCGTGCGCACACCTCTTGGTCGGGGTCGGAGTGTCAGCATCATGCACGCAGTACGAGCATACACGAATACCTGGTATACATCTGTAGCAAAGCAAAGGCTATGCGCGAGGCGTCAAGGGATGTTTCTCCTGCTGCTGCTGCTGCGGTCTGTCTGAGTGGTGTATAGAGCTACGAGCAAGGAGCGCTATGATATGATCGAGCGCTCTAAATGTGTACTGGCCTTTAGTAACCACTACTGGCTGTTACCGGCACGCCAGCATCTTCGGGATGTTTGCATTCGAATGTCAGTACGAAAGCCGTATGAACGACTCTAAATAAAAACCTGAAAACAAAAATTGTAAGCTGGTACAAGCGCTTCGCGTAGCGGGCGGTTCCGCCCGCTAGGCTCGCTCACGAGGAAGAAGAATGGAACGGAGCAGACGGTCCGAACTATTAGGTGCAAACAGGCGACTTGCAAAAGCCAAGAGCTCCATGCTTTTTACCCAGGAAAACAACCCGAACGCCGCATGCATGTACGTGCGTACGTACCCCAGGTAGGGTACTTGTTTTCTTCTTTTGATATGTTCGAAAGAGAAAAAACAGCACAGCAACCGCAAAAACAACGAAGAAAATGAAAGCAGAATTTCCGAGAACAAAAAAAAAATCCCCGTCCCCTCTGATGTACCTGGTAATTGTTTTCCGCCTGGTTGGAACACCTTGCGCCAGTAAACAAGAAAAAACGAACTGCAGACCTTCTCTCAGCCTCGTACGCTGCCCGCCCCTCTCTCGACCACCTCGCCACCGATTCGGTCCGGGTGAATATTTCCTCCATCTCTGCCCCAGTGAGCCCCGTCGCGCGCCTCGCGTGAAGCCCGGTGCTCACCGTGGCCCTCTTTCGCCAGCTCGACAGTGTTAGTGCTCAAGACTGCGATGGTATCTGAAATTGAGCTGTAGCAAGCATAGCGCACCATGGACCCAAAAACCTAGGGCTGGGCACTGGCTGACCCAGTCAGTAGCGACTATACTGTCGTCAAAACCAATCAGTATACTGGATTGCAGCAGTATACTGCTGTTTCTCCTCTCTACTATCTCCTCTCGAAGCACATTTACTACTGCAGTGGTGGGTTTCCGTACTACGATCGTATAGAATGGCGTGTTTCTTGGGCGTACCGGGTACGTAAGATGAAACTACCGCCGAATATACTGGCCAGATCAATCAGTAGATTACGACTGCTAGTACAAACTGTGCCAGTGCCCAGCCCTACAAAAACCTCGTGTTTACACACCAAATTTTTTAGTTGTGAACACTGTGTTCCCCGTCGAAAGCACTACATCAGTGAGGTAGGGTCGGGCGGAGGGTCCTACAGGCTGGCGTCTTTCCACCACGACGACACCTCCGACGCTCGATTTACTTGGGGGTATCGCCTGGGTATCAACGCTGGACACCGCCGTTGTGCTTTGTCGTATCCAGTACGGTGGCATGACAAACGTGTTTTGTCTGCTCTCCTTGCTGCATTGCGATGTACTGCTGTAGTATCTCCTGCTGTGTCGTAAGTTTGTGACCGCAGAGGTTGTATCTCTCTCCTGTAGCATGAAGAATCAGCACGAACACTGGGTGTGCTGGGTGTGGACGACGCGTAGAAAGAGCTTGAGGACTGCAGTCCCGTTACGAGGACAAACTACTTGTAAATTGAGTGGTCTGTCCCCAAGACAGGATTGCACTATTATTACGGGGGGCCATAGTGAATAGGACCAAATACTGTTTGTTAAAACATGGAAATATATGGATGTTTGTGTGCACCGTAGGTCCCATTAACTCTGTTCCCCCGTAATAGAACGTTGTAACCCTCGCGCACCGCCGCACCGCTGTACAGAAACTAAGTTTTGACTCTAATGTCAGGATTATCGTCGCAACCGCGGGAGTGCAGTGTTGAAGGGGGTGCTGTTGAAGACACTCACACCGCAGCAGCCGATAGAAGGCGGGCGACCAGCCACGACTACAACCACGATGACTTGATTGTAGCATAGTGACTGAAGAAATGAGAGAAGTAAATACATACCAGGTGTATAAATATATCTATATATGATGATCCTCAGCCTGATCCGATCCATTTTTGGTCGGCGGATCTCTCCCGCCTCTGACCGTCTTTCCGCGCGGTTTCTTCGCCGAGGCGTACCCCCTCCGCGCCTAAAACGCCCGGCGTCGGAAGATCCGCCCGCTCAGCCCCGTAGCGCCCGCGCGAAGCCTTGAGATCTCCGAAAGAATCTCCGAAAATCTCTGCCCTGTCAGTGTTTTGGCCCATGGTCGACAGGGTGTATGCTTTTGCGTGGTTGTTTCCGGCACGTCCTCTGCAACCTCCGACCCATGGGGAGGGTCGACTACCCGGCCGGCGTCGCCATTGTGGGGGCCTGCGCGGTTGGTTGTATCCGGGACATCGGTGGAACGCCCCGATAGCACATGCCACCCAGACTTGGTTGATATCTGCCATCCATAAAAAATCATTCCGGGGATATATGAGAGAGATATCGCATGTCACCTACAGCCAGCAGCACTTATGCAGGCCAGCAGCACTTATGGTTGTGTACGCTATCGTACAGCGGCAGCTGCAGTGGAGCCGTATTACGTGGTTACGGAGATGTGCAGCGGAAGCAGTACTGCTACAGCAGCTGCTGTGACAGCACCTTCCTACGGAGCTGCGCTGTCGGCCATCGCGTACTCCCTGAGTTGGAAAGTCAGTTGCGCCGCCTTCTAAGATTCCGCCGCTTTTCGGTTTGTCGGCAAGCAATCGTCAGCTTTCTACCGCCTTTCGTTTCTCAATTCGCTGTTATTATGAAGACGATTCGATCATCTCGCGCACTTGTCAGAATGGAGCGCGGAGCTCACGCTCTCAGTCCCTTGGCGTCGCGTCTCAAGCCTCCTCCTACTGCTCTGCTTTATGCTCCCTTCACGCGAGTCTGCGACCGGGGGCCGTCCAGGCCGCCGGTGTAGCCCCTTGTATATACGATGATATTTTGCATCAACCGGTCGGATGTGAGTGAGAGCTGCAGTCCGAGCAGAGAGAGTCATGCACCTCGCGTGCCGTGTAGTAAAATTCGGCCGTCAACTACGTGATCGCCTGTAAAATTAAGGGCCCGGACCGCCTTGTGTGACCGGTGACGGATGCCGTCTGCGGTCGATCCTCCATCGTCCGTTCCTCCGATCCTCCGATTTTCAGATCCCGTGATCCTCTGATGATATCACTCTGCCTCAAAATGTAAGGATCGTTTGTACACTACGTTATTGCGACTAAACGGTCATCCCAGTCGGAGGGACAGAGTGGTCTATTATATACGGTTTTATTTTTTAGGGGCGGGATTGAAATATTTTTATACGTAAAAAAGTCGCCAAAAAATATCAGCGGTCGTCAACTGGGAAAAAATGAAGATGTAAGAAATTAACCAATCAGCGCTGGGGAAAAAATGAACACGTCACATAAAAGAAGCATGTGGTATACCAGGGTGTGCATGGTAGAGGAGCTGCATCGTCTCGCCAAAAAAGGGCCGAGCAGCAGCACACACAAAACTGGTGTCATTCTTGCATGGCACACCACGACGGGTGCTTTAGCAGCAGCGCACAAACGGGCGCGTGAGCGTGAGGGGGACTTACTGGTGAAGCCTCGGCCTCGATGGCTGGCAGCCCGCAAGTGCAATCCCTGCCAGGCCTCGTTGAAGGTGGATCTGCTGATCCTGGTGCGGCTGCTGGTGTTCGTGACCCGGCTGCTGCTGCTGCGGTTTATGATGTTCCCATCCACAGCCATCGCCTCGGTCGCGTGTTGCACATGCTGCACATCTCCGTGACTGCGGGGCGGTTAACAACTGCTCGTTTCATGGGCCCTCTCGGTGTAGGCAGTTGACTTGATTGGGAGGGGGGCACACGATCGCCGACGCCTCGTGGACAGCACGACCCGTACCCTGCAGATATGCCTCCCGGTTCGCTTGGACATTTTTTTTTTCCTTTTGCGGTTGGCCGAGGTTCGTTCTGGTTCTTTCGAATTGCCCATCACGAAATTGACGATAGTCGTGGTCCCGAAAAAGTGACTGAGAAGGGGCGATTTTTCGCCAGATCGTTCTCTACGGATACTACGTCGATTCGAGCGGGGTTTGTTTTGCTGTATGCCGCACATCCCAATTGCAGAGTATGACTTATGTCTACGCACTACTCAAAGCACGCCATAGAGCGAGAGGCAGAAAAAAAGGGGGAAAAAAAAAACGTGTTTTCTCCGCACCTTTCAGTCTGTAAAGACGTCAGTTTGTACTCCTGTGCTAAAAAAAAGCAAATGATTCGAACAGCAGTATGTGCCCTGTGCGGGGTGTCTGGATGAGGTCAAGATCGACCTCATCTCCAACTCAAGAGAAATATCATGTACAAGTTCTATGCACCCGCATTGAAGCCAAGTAGTTAGGAGTTTGGCGGTAGTTGTACTTTTTCAGAATTTTTCATATTTTTCGGCTGGTCGGTTCGAATAGCCTGCCGCTTTTTTTCGGTCAAAACGTCAAAACAGGCCTCCAGTCAGGAGCCACCGGTAGTCGTTAAGTGGTGTTGAATGGATATCGAACGAGAATCAAGTTCGGCACGAGCGGGTAAACAAACAAAAAATTACCGTACTCAATACGATTTCTTCGATATGTTGATAACCACCAAAGGTTTTCGTTCAGAAATGTCACGCATAAAAATCCCGGGGGATGGATGTCAGGGGGTGGATGGAGGGCCAAACACGTTCGGATACGACATGTGGAAACGTCGATATTCGGTCGATCGGAAGTTTCTATATGATATCTACAAGCCAAGACTACTATTAATAGTAGCACGCAGTCGTAGAAAAAAAAAAAAAAAAAGTCGTACTTCAGCGCTCACACCGAGATGGTTGGTAAAAAAGTACCAGGTGCCTGGTGCTGCTCTTGAAGGGGCCTGATACGTTTCACCGGTACGCACCAGGCTATGGGTACGACAGCATGCAGCAAGCAGCAGCAGTACATCATATTCAGCAGTGCAGGGCACCAAGCTGTGAGTACGACAGCGGACGCAGAAAGAGCCGCCGCAGGTCATGTACTAGCCGCGCCGGACACCGAGAATACGTACTACGGGGGACCATAGTAAATAGGACCAAATATTTGTTAGTAACAATAGGTAAATATACAGGTTTTTGTCTGTACCATAGGTCCTATTAACTATGGTCCCCCGTAATATTAAGAATTAAGAACCAGCATACAAAATGAGCCTTCCCCAAGAAATCCAGGCTGAAATCTGTAGGAAAACTATGATACACCCGACACAGCAGTTACGTCAACCCTTTCTATTAATAGGATTGAGGTCTCGTTTTGGGAGCAAATTACTTGAAGTTTGACCGGTTCGTCCCCAAAACGGTACTGCAGTCCTGGAAGGGTTATCATAACGCTAGTGCAGAAAACACCCTCTCCTACCCGTACGTACGCAAGAAGCCGCAGGGTGGGTTCAACACCCCTGTTTCGTACCTGGTACGTAGTACCTCAGACCGTATATCGCACGGGTGATAAAATAAATAACACACCCCCTATCACCCACCCGTGTGATAGGTCAGAGCACACCCCCAGGGATGATTTCACGAGCCGGTTTTCTCAAAAACACGGGGTGGGGGGGGGGGGAGGCGGGGGCAGTTCTGGGCGTTTGTACTGTTTTTTCCCCCCGTTGCCGAGAAACTATCAGCTTGGAAAAAAACTTTCGCGGGCGTGTGTTGTCTTACCACACGTTTTGTACGGTATTCGTATTGTGTGGGTACAGGTTTCCCGTAGATACGGCGGGAGACTGCTGTAAAGTGGCAGGAGTTGCGTGATACGATAAAACAGAATAAGTGCGCGAAGACGCCGGTCTCGTGAGCGGGGTTCACAGCTCGTAAGAGGAAGCCCTCGGGTGCTGCATGCAACAACGAGCACTGGACAAGCACGCAGACAAGTGTTGATATAGCCCGATTGACTTTTGCTTCCGCGAGTGTAAACGCAGCAGCCAGTTGAAGTGTCCTTATTCTAGGTACAGTCCCAACCCAAACCCAGCCAAGCCCAACCCAGCCCAACCTAACCCAACCCAACCTGTTGATGTTGTCACAGCGGATGTTGACGTTGTCCCTTGGTCCCCTCCCTCACCGAAATGACCGAAGATCCCGACAGCAGTATCCAGTATGCTGCCAGTGCTCCGAGTACCTCGCCAGTACCAGTATCTCAAGAGTACACCCCAGTACCCTTGGAGGGCACGTTATGCACAATTTACCTGCTACCCCCGAGCACCACACGTACGATACAGGCCCGGAATGCTGAATGCCACGACCCAGTTTCTGCCCCAGTAGGTACCTCACAATACGCCGCCGTGCCCAAAACACTCTCTTGGTTTTCTATTCTGTTGGTATAGTTTCGGTCTGTGAGCACGTCCGAAATCCTTCTCCTGCGGTAGTGTCCGTGCGTGTTCCAGAATGTGCATATACCCAGATGTCTCCTGTATTTGTACTCGTGCACGCGTCTTGTTTTGTTGTAACTCCTTTCAGGCGGCCACCGTGGAGGAGGTGAAGGGGGTGAAGAGGCCGCACGGTAAAGACATGATCTGCACCTACTTTCTAGGGGACAACAACATGTGAGCCCCGCTTTGAGCACGCACTCGCTGAACTCCCCCACCCCGGACAACGTATTTAGCGCCCAACTGCTGGAGGTGTCTCTGTTATTAATAGGAGTAGAAACGGATGCGTGGTCAACGGTGAAATAACTAAGGCAAGCAACGAATGAGTACGCCCCCCCCCTGATATGAATCCCCCCCCGCCCCCCCCTCCCCCCATGATGCCTTGTTGGTGAAAACCCGACGTGTTCCGCCACGGCATTGTATGGGTGCGAGGGTCTATGATCATAGGACTACGGCCGTGCATGACGTGAGCACCCCCCCCCGCCCTCCCCCCGCCATGGGAAAACAAGTCAATTCAGTCAATGTTCTCATCCTTACGCACTTGTGCGCGAAAGTACGGAGAAGGTGCCGAAACCCGCCTCACAAGCGGTTCTCAGTAAAATGCAGCTCACTCACCCTCCATGCGACTCGCCCAGCACCTCACGGCGCTTCGCGCTGGGTGCAAGCAATGTCTGCCTGGTCGGTGAAAATCCAACGTTTTTCGTCCCGACGTTGTAGGGATGCGAGGGTCCATGGTCATACGAACTACGGACATGCATGACATGAGTACACCCCCCCCCCCCCCCCCCCCCCCCCCCCCCCCCCCTACATATTATATACCTGGTATATGTAGGTTGGGTTGGCGTCGGTTGGCGACGACGCTGTAAAACACGCCTCTCACTACGTGAGCTAGACAGCGAGGGTACCGTTTTTTTTTTTTGTTTTGTTTTTTTTTGGCGATCACCACGGCTGGCGATCGAGTTATATCAACTTTTGTGCGAGGAGAACGTTCCCTCCGCACAAGGGGGATGATCGTATCACGTGGTGTGTGTGTATGGTGAGGCACCCACGAGGCAGTTCCATAGTAAACCCATTGCTGTCTCTGGAAGTGGCCACACCAGAAATTAAATCAATTAATTGATGCTGTCATCCATATGCAAGAAAATCCGCCTCTAAAGCGGTTCTTAGTAGGATGCAGCTCACCCTTCATGCATGCGACTCGCCCAACACCTCACGGCGCTTCGCGCTTGGTGCAAGCAATGTCTGCCTGGTCGGTGAAAACCCGACGTGCTCCGTCCCGGCATTGTAGGGATGCGAGGGTCTATGGTTATATGACTGCGGCCTTGCACGATAATGAATACACCCCCCCCCCCCTGCTTCCCGCCCTGTTCATGCCGCCATGTCATTTTTTGTTCTCTCTCTGCCCCTCTCCCCTTCTCCCTCTCCCTCTCCCTCTCCCTCTCCCTCTCCCTCCCTCTCCCTGCCCCCTCCCTCGCTATCCGTCTCGCCCTCGCCTACGCCCTATTGCTCTCCACGTCCGTCTTGCAGCGGGTTCGTGAAGCTAAGTAACATTCTTCGCTTTACTCACGAAAACTGCGAGCAGTACGGCTCGCGCATCGCCACCAAGTCATTCAAAGACGGGGTGAGTAGTGACCTCTCCGTTACGTACGTGGTACCTCAGGAGGATCGCGGGTTAGAGCGATGCAAGAGTGAGTTTTAGTAGGGCATGTGCTCTAGCTCTAGGGGTACCCAGGTATATACCCGAGTATGATTTGTAGAGTACATACCCTGAATATACTCTGCGAGTACCCGGGTATCTACCCGATCAAGGGTAGTATGGTGTGTACTCTGGGGGTACCCGAGTATATACCGGAGTATGAGTAGTAGGGTATATACTCTGGGGGTACCGGGTATGTCACGAGTATAAGTAGTACTGCTGCAGGGCCTATACTCGAAATGTCAGAAAAATATTCGAATATTACGGATTGAAAGAATGAAATATTGAAGTGTTTGCGATTTTTTTTTTTTTTTACTTTTACTTCTCTAAAAATTCTCCCGAGGTAAATTTTTGAGGTAAATTTCTGAAAAAAACGGCCGGGAAAAGACTTCAGCGAAGTAAGGATTTCAGCGAAAGTTACGGTAACTTTTGGCTCTCTGTTTCATTGGCCTACACGCACCGAGCATTATCCCGACGCAGAACGCAACAAAAAAATCTCGAAGGATCAAAACACCGAGCATCTTCCATGCCACCATGCTGCTTGCCGTACGCATCACGGCAACCGCTGGGAGCACAGAGGCTCGAGAGGTGTAGCTTGAGTATAGCACGCACGAGCGGCATTGTATCGTGCCAGCGGGTCGCCGCCGCTGCTACGGTACACGCTTTCGCCCGCTTGGTGACGACGTGGAGGATGCGTCGTCCCAAAAAAAGACTCGTATTCACACTCGTACTCGTACTCGTGCTCGTAGAGAGCGCGACAGCATGACAGCTCGTGTATCATTTCGATTTCACCATACTACGGCTGCAGCAGCAGCAGCAGCAGCAGCAGCAGCAGCAGCAGCAGCGGCAGCGACGGCGGCGGCGGCGGCGGAGCGGAGCGCGCCGGCGCTGTGGCGTGCGTAGGCCGAGCGCAGCAGCAGCAGCAGCAGCAGCAGCAGCAACAGCAGCAACAGCAATCCAAAAATGGAAGCTGATTGGTGCTGGTGCTTGCTGGTGCTGGTGCTGGTGCTGACGCTGTTTATTTTTGTTGCTCACGCTGCCCCTAGCTGCGTCTAGCGCCAGCTAGCTGCTATTGCTGCTTGTAGTCGTGGGATGGCTGTGGTGGCTTCGCGGTCAACTGTGCCGCCGAAACGTTGCTGGGCTGCCGTCGCTACTCGCACGCTTTTTTTTTTTCCGTTCACAGCATTCGTTATTTTTTTGTTTGCCGCGTTGCCTCACCTCCCCACTTCCCTTCTTATTTTCGGAGGCGTCGCCTGCAGGATTTGATTTACCTCACTCGCAAACGCACCGAAATCAGGAAGGGAAGGAAATTCACTTTTTTTAGCGGAAGTAAAGTTTTTTTTTTTTTTTTTACCTCTGTCGCAAACACTCTATTAATAGTTTTTGCTCTCAATGGATAAAACAAAACTCGTAAATCGACCTTGTTCTTTCTTTTCGTTCCAAAAAAAAATTACTTCCAAAAAAAAGAGTCCTATTAATAACAGCTCTCACAGTGGTGCATGCACAGAAAAAGAACATGTCAACCGTGTCGACCAGCTTGTGTATCAATTTTTGGAAGCCGTCATCGATGTGCAAGTCCGCCTCACAAGCGGTTCTTAGGATGCAGCTCACCCTTCATGCGACTCGCCGAACACCTCACGACGCTTCGCGTTTGGTGCAAGCAATGTCTGTCTGGTCGGTGAAAGCCAGACGTGCTCCGTTCCGGCATTGTAGGGATGCGAGCGTCTATGGTCATACGACTACGGCCGTGCATGACAATGAGTACACCCCCCCCGCGCTTCCCTTTTTCATCCCAGGTGGCCGTGGCGATGGCACTGTTGCAGGAGAAGGAAATGTTCGATAAATACAACGAGGCTAGGGCCAAGGTACAGCAGCAGGCGTTATTTAGGCGGGGTTCGGGGTTCGGTGGCTGCTTGCTTGCTTGCTCTGATTGGCTATCAATACATGTTTTGTGTTGTGTGTGTGTTGTCTGCGCTGGAAAAAAAGACTACATCGCTTACTTTTTTTTTTTAATTCGGTCTCCCTGTGTTGTTATTGCTTTTAGGTAACCCCCCCCCCCCCTTATTCCCTTGTCCCAATCTACCCCTTCCCGCCACCCCCCCCGCTCCTCCTCCTCACCACCACCACCGCCACCCCCCGTCCCCTCCCCTCGTTTCCCTCCTCCTATGTTTGCGCATGCTGATGTTGGTTTTTGTGGGGGTGATCTAGCAGGATATAGCAAACGGTGTCCTTGGGGCGGACGGTACCCTCGCTGTGGGTGAGGGTGGCGTTATAGATGTGACGGGGTCTGGTTATTTGCTTGCGGAGGATGGAGCTTGCGAGGTGAGACAGATGAGATGGTTAGGTACACAGGGAGACAGATGGATGTACGTACGAAAGAGGTGTCGTAAGAGAGACCACCAAACAGGGAGGCAGTCAAGAGACACAGGTAGATGTGCAGCTACAGACGAGATAGGCGAGGTATACTGTAGGTTGATAGACAAGACAGTGAGCGATAGGTAGACCAGGACACAGGTAGATAGCAGTCAGGTAGGTACATGCAGAGCGAGAGAAGACAGGCATGGTAGATAGACGAAAACCGCTAAACATAGGATCGATGGGGAGGGGAGACAGATTGACGGATCATCGCGAAGACATTCAGACAAGGCAGGTGGGTAGACAAGACAGACAGATGAGACATAACAGGTACAGCAGTAAACAGGCAAGTACCGAGGTAGATATAAATTTATGAATAGTAGCCAGAGAGAGATCAGAGCAACAGTCAAACACAAAAGACAAAGCACGAAAACACGGAAAAAAAAAAAAAAAACTTTCCCGCGTTTTTTTCGTCTTATTCGTTTCGTTTGGTCCGTTTCGGTCCCCCCCCCCCCCCCATTTTGCTCCGTTACGTTTCGTTCGTTCCGTTTCGTTTTTATATGCGTTTCTTGTTCTTTCGATCCTTTTGTTTTTTTTTTTGCGGGGTGGGGGCATGTTGTTCGTACATAAATGCGTATTACATCTGTGTAGATGTGTGGGGACAATAGCGAGGCAAAAGGGATCGTCCTCCTGTGCGACTCCTGCGACGCCGAGTACCACCTGACGTGCTGTACCCCACCTTTGGAGGCTTGTCCGGAAGGGGAGTGGTTCTGCCTCACGTGTCGCATGAACAGGGGAGATCTGGTGTCTGCCCTGTTCAACGAGGTCAGTCGCGTTCTTCCGCTTCGTTTCGTTTCGTTTCGTTTTTTTTCTTTTTTCTTTTTGCGGTGTTTTTTCCTGTGCACACAACTCCTGTGTGCCAATGTGAGCACACTGCTGTTTTGGGTGTGGAAGTGTACGTACAATAAATAGTCCCTTACGATTCTGTGTTATCTGTAGATAGGGTTCGATTTTATTCTGTGTTGGGGTTGTTCGCGTGTCGTACTATACCTACTTGTACCTGGTTTGTGTAGTTCGGGATTTACGGGTTTCTTAGTGTTTTGGGTCTGTGTGTGGGGGTCTGTGACCTATGACATGCATGTGTGAACGAGTATTGGTGTGTTTGTTCTCTGTTCGTTCCAGTCTGCGTGCGTACCGTTTCGTGGGGTTACGGGCACGCAGACCTCTCTGCTTTCTTTGCACAACTGCTGTCTGTGTGGCCGGTCTTGGTATCTGTTTTGTGTTTTCATGGGGGGGGGGGGGGGGGGGGGGGGGGGGGGGGGGGGGGGGGGGGGGGGG